>JAGDQO010002284.1:0-331678 GCA_018342035.1 Solanum appendiculatum | reverse complement strand
GAAGATTTCTTATATTCCTTATCAGAAGTTCTTCTAGACTTGCTGCGATGAATTTTCTTGCTATCTTTGCTTTCCTTTCTAAGTTTCCTAGAAGGAGGGGTTAAAGTAACAAATCCGAAGTCTTGGCAGAAACTTCCCAATTCTCTTCTAGACGAAGATTTTTCCTTTTTAAGTTGATGCTTCAACTTAATGTCGGTGCAAAGTTCTAATCCTTCAGTGTTTATTACACTAATAAGATCACCATATGTCATTTGATCATAAGGAATTTTTCCATCATTCCTATCTTGGATTTTGGTTCTTACCTTATCGGCAAAGAGAGGAGGGAGACCGCTACCAAATCTTTCTTTCCAAAAGTCTAAGTTACAGTCTGGTCTAATCATAACCTTTTGCATAAAATTATACTTATACCAGGTGAAATCGTCTAAGGAAGGACAACTAATATTGTTAAGGATTTGGAGGCTCCTATCCTGAAACAATTTTGGTTCTCCTATAAAATGTTTGGCAATGTGGTATAGAAGGGTAGCACATGCATCTTCTTTAACCACTTCAGTTGGAACTTCAGTAGTTCCCTCCATCTTAACTACAATCTCAGTAGCATGAGCTTCATAGATAATTTTCTTAGTTTCTTCTGAAACATAATTATCCCACCAATGTTTAATCATACCAGTAAATCCTGCAACAATCATAGAAGCAGCTTCCTTATCAGATGAATTTCTTATTTTATAAGCTGTGATTGCTATTCCCATCTCGTGGAGCTTGTTGTATATTTGATGTTCTGCAAGACCATCTATGTTCCATTCAGTAATACTACTTCCTTCATGAGAGAAGTGGAGAGAAAAGCATTTTCCTCATACTGGAGATCAGGGAAGGAAGGTCTTTTATGATAGTTTTTTCGGTTATGAAATCTATCATTGGAGAGTTTTTGGACAAGATCATCTTTCTCTTTTATGGTAGCAACTTTTTTACCACCAATAACAGATTGACGAAATTCTTCTATAGTAGGGATGGAAGAGGCTTTCTTATTTTCTCCCGATATAGAGAAATTGGCAAGTTTTTCATTGATTTTATCTAAAATATTGTCAGATATATCAAAGGTATTTTTGAGCTTAGGATAATTTTCTCTGGAAAATTCATTGATTTTGAATATAGGATTTGGGTCTATTTTCTGACTCATTTTTGTAGAAGATAGAGGGACAGGCCTTCCTGAAAAAGAGGCTCTTTCTTTGGAATCTTCAATTTGTCTAGAAACGACATGAAGAATTTGATTTGTATAATTATTTTGTTCTATAATCTTGTTGATTTCAAGATTGGTAGCAAGGACAGAAGGTTTTTCTTCGGAGAGGATTTTGAAAGGAGAAGCTTTTATAATAATTCCGGAAATAGGGATATTTATTCCTTCAAGAGGAGGAGTAATGCTTTCAACAACCTTGTTTGAAGCAGTATACCATTTATTGATAATGACTTTAAGAGAGTCTTTCTGATTATCAATTTTGCCGGTCATTTCAAACCATTTGAAGAAATCTATTTCACATTGGATTCTTTTCATATCCAACATCCAAGAGTTTGCAAAATTCTCTCTTTCTTTGAGAGTATAAGTAGCCTTATACCAATCTCTGTTGATTTGGTTATGAGAATGAGTCCAAGATTCTTGCAGAGTCTGAGGATTAGGAATAAAATCCTTTTCAGATTTGATCATCTTTAAATGATCAGGTATAGAATCTTTTTGATTTGGAGGTGGTTCCATTTCACTGGCTGTAGGACTACCAGGGATTTCTTGATAAAAAACTTTAGGGACATTTCCCGAAAAATCCACACCAGTAACTTTTCCTTTGTCATTATCTCTACGGATAAGTTTTTCATTTTCATCTTCATCATCCTCCGGGGTTTTTGAAGAAGAGGGTGGGTGAGGAGCAGTCCTCGAAGGAGCAGATGGCGAATAAGGAGCCATCCTAGCTGGGACAGACGAACAAGACGCTCTTCTAGAAGCAGTTCTGGATAAAGAATTCTCAAGGAATTTTAGATCTATAGAACCATCAGGGTATTGAATTACCCTTTCAATGCGAGATTTCTCTGAATGAGAGGAAAAAGGTTGAGTGATAGCATCAAAATGCCATTCGTCGTTAGACAGAATGTCATTCCAATTGATCAATCTAGGAACGAATATTGAACTATGCTCATGATTGGCCTCCATGAGCATTGTTACACCCTTTTGGCTCTCAATTCGAGCCTTTGGTGCAAGAGTAGTAGACATAAGCCGATAATATACTCTGTAAATAATCGCTATTTCTCGAGTATTGGCTTTGCTATTAAGACTTTTAGTTTTGACATTGAGTGTCAAAGAGTCCATGACATTAGGATCATTAATGTCTATTGAAAAGTTAGGATAACAATTAAAGTAAACCGGGCCATCGGCTAGATTACTTTGAAGAACACCTAACAGCGAATCATCAAAATTAAGAAATCTGTCATCTCTAAGGAGGACACAAATAGGAATATCTAAGCCTTTCCTGAACAGGGGCTTAACAGCAACTTGCACTAAACCAATATGCAAATAATTGAATTTATTTTTATAACGATTAATATCGTTAGCATTTAACAAACGAATAATTTCAAGAGAATTATTAATAGCAACAGTTGATTCACAAGTTTTAATATTGGTATCAGAGCCATGTTGGCAGTATACGTACCTAGCATGAGCAGCTAAGTACATATACTGTCTGGGGCATGACAAAATTTATATTAATTTATGAATTGATTATTTAAGCTTTGATTAATCTATTTTAATATTTTAATATGTTAATTGATATTATGTTCTTAATCTTGTTTCTATAACTGGTGTGAGGTGTTCATTCTTCTCTAAGTGTGTGAGGTAACCGAATAATACCCGGTTCATACGTTGGCTAGCCGAATTGAATAGGTCGTCAAGCTAGGAGAGCGTTAGACCTGGTATGGTGATCCCGTAGCCAAGATAACTCTAGAGAAAGAACAGATGTAAAACCAAGAGAACCTCCCTTAGAAACTAAGATCTAGATCTTTAATATCTCTTTGCATATTTTTATATGACATCTGTGTAGCAGGGCTTGATAAGGGTACTAACTTCAAAGTTTTCAAATTCTCTATCTAAAGCAAGTAGAGGTAACATTTGAGTTGTTACAAAATCAAATTTTTCTTCTTTTGGAATAGAAGTTTGAGTAGGAGTGGGAGTAAGTATTTCAGACAAAAATATATTAAAATAGAAACAGATAATTCAAGCAAGATCAATCAATAATAATATAAAAATATGCAAAGAGATATTAAAGATCAATAACGGATCGGCGGTATTCCTCCGAAGTTGTATTAGTAAAATACGACAAGATTTATACGAAGAACAAAAGAGATTAATAAAAACTCACAGATTTTTATTTATATGAACATCAACATGAAAGAGCTACAGGCGGAAGCATTAAAAACATAGAGAGAGAGAGAGAGAGGTTTTCAGTATTGGGTACAAAAACTGATGCCTTTACTAATGAGAGAGTCCCTTCTTTTATAGAGTAAGAAGATGCTCTTTACATTATTTGACCGTCCATTGTCGGTTGAGTGGGGGCTAGCTTTTACTTAAAGTAAAAGTAAAGTATTAGATTCCTTTTTAGGAATAGTAAAGTGTCTCCTTTTGAAAAGTAATTCCGACCTTTGGCCTCTACTTTTCTGAAGAGTCAAGTTGCTATTCATAATCAGGGTCCACATAAGACTGTGCAATTCCTTTTAGGTCGCACATGTCTCCATTACTGCTGCCCGAAGATGCTGCATCACTGACGAGTTGCATGATTTGTGTTTCTGTATAATCTTCAAGATTATCCATAGCTTTTTTAAGCTTAGCTTTGAGTTCTTCTTTTGAAGTCTTGGTTTTACCAGGTCTAACAACTGGAGTATTAACGATGGGTCTTCCAACTGGCTTGGGAGTCCATCCTTTGATCATAACCTCTTTAGCTAAGAAACGGATTTTATCTATTTCTACCTTGGTAAAATTCCAAGAAATAATATAAGAAATTCTTTTCTGAATAAAGAACTTACATAATTTAATATACTCTGGGAGAGTAGAAATCTCCGGATTATTCTGAAACTCACTGAACTTGACTTGGAATTGTTGTGGCAATATCTGCAGATTTCCCCCAAAGATGTTCCACCATTCGTAGAACCATTTAGGAATAATTGATTTAATTACCTGGGGGCAATATTTGACAAACCAAGTATGTCTTGGTCGGAGGTACATGAAATTAAACCAGGCTGATTTGTAATCATGCCAATTATAAGTTTGTGGCCTATGAGGCATTGTTAATGACACTGGAGTGTGTAAATGATCCGTATACCATTCGAACGGAGACAAGATTCTCTTGATTGTGAATCTGGAGTATCTGATGAAGTCAGGGTTTTGATCATCCCTGTTATGTTCAATCTCGATGGATTCGGTATCTACCAAAATAGCTTCATAAAACTTTCTGGTTTTGTAGGAACAGTCTGTATCAACAAAGTTGCCATCTGTGTAGCAGGGCTTGATAAGGGTACTAACTTCAAAGTTTTCAAATTCTCTATCTAAAGCAAGTAGAGGTAACATTTGAGTTGTTACAAAATCAAATTTTTCTTCTTTTGGAATAGAAGTTTGAGTAGGAGTGGGAGTAAGTATTTCAGGCTTAACAGCTTGGGCAAAAGACTCAGGGGTCTTCATAGTATAATTGTCTTTGGTTTGGACATTAGAGCTTGAAGCTCCTGGAGTTAAAGGTCTGTTTGGCCTTAATTGTATCAACTTGGTAGGATTGGGAGGAGGAGCAGGCAATTTGGGATAGTCTGCCAACATAGTGAATCTATTGTCAAATACCGGTCTTTGTGGGGTTTTTGCCGGTGTCATTGGAGGTAAGACGAATGGTTTCGTCAGAGGTTTTCCTTCTTTCGAAGGAGTATTAGGCTTGAAAGGCCTCATTCTTTCCCTGTAAAAATTCTCTTGTTAGAAAATCAGGTAAAGAGTTATTTTCTCCTTTTATAAAATCTATTTGAAAATCAAAGCTAGATAATAGAGCTTGCCATCTAGCAAATATTTGTTTTGAAACAAGATTTTTTACATCTTTTTGCAAAATTTCTTTAGCTGATTTACAATCAACTCTTAATAAAAATTCTTTATTAATTAAGTCATCTTGAAATTTTGTGATACATAGCACTATAGACAAGATTTCCTTTTTAACAGTGGAATAATTCTTCTGGGCAGAATTCCAGATACCAGAAGTGAACCTAACTAATTGTTCAGGGGATTCTGAGGATTTTCTTTGTTTAAGAATACCTCCATAACCAATATCTGACGCATCGGTTTCTACGATCATAAAGTCATTAGGATTAGGAATACCTAGACATGGAAGACTTTGAACTAATTTCTTAATGGCTATAACTGCCTGAGTTTGTTCAATTCCCCAAGGAATTGGAGTCTTCTTAAGCCTTTTATATAAAGGTTCACAGGTTTGTCTGACTTTTGGTATGAAATCAGCCACATAGTTTAAGCTTCCCAAAAATCTCTGCAATTGGGTTTTGTCAATAATTTCATCAGGGAATTTGGATGAGAACTCGATGGCTCTACAAATAGGTTTATAACTTCCTTGATAAAGATCATGACCTAAGAATCTAATCTTAGTTTGAAAAAGCTTAATCTTCTTGGCACTGACTACTAGACCATTTATCTTAACAATCTTAAAGAAAGTATTAAGATGCTTGAAATGAGAATCAATATCATCAGAGAAGATAAGCACATCATCAATATAAACAATAGACATGTAGCTATAATTATTGAAAATGTTATTCATAATATTTTGAAATTCAGATGGGGCATTTTTTAACCCAAAAGGCATGACATTCCATTCATATTGTCCAAACGGGACATTGAAAGCAGTTTTATATTTATCTTTATCAGCAATTTGTATTTGCCAAAAACCAGATTTCATATCAAACTTACTATAGACATTAGCCTTATAAGTTCTTTTTAACAAATCTCTTTTATTAGGTATAGGATACCTAATCCATTTTAAAACAGCATTTAAAGGCTTATAATTAATAACGAGTCTAGGTGCTCCTCTTTCTTTTTCAGCACTATTGTTGACATAGAAAGCAGAGCAACTCCAAGGAGATTTAGAAACATTAATAATTTTATTTTTTAATAAATTATCAATTTCTATTTTACAATAATCAAGTAATTCATGATTCATTTGAATAGGTCTAGCCTTAGTAGTAATAGCCTGTTCATTAAATCCATCAATGTAAGGCAAATCCACAATATGCTTTTTTCTTTCCCAGAATGCATTTGGAAAATCAGAGCAAATTTCATTTTCGAATTTTTTATGAAGATTGGATATTTTAACTTCTATCTCCGGGGTTTTTAAAATTTGCTCAATTTTTTTAATTTTTATTTCTTCTTTGAGAAAATTAACATGTTGAGATAAAGAGTTTATTCTAAAAACAGTCTTATCTCTGATAAAATTACTTTCATCTTGGGAAAGAGTTTTGACAAATGGAAAATGTAACTCTTTTCCCAGAATGGAAGTAGTAATACCATTAAGATTAGTAATGAAAGGTTTTATCTGAGAGATAAAAGGAATTCCAAGAATGATGTCTTCATTAATATCTTCAGTGATAATAAAATCATTGGTCAAACAAATATTGTTATTGCAAATATGAGCTTTAGAAAGCTTATAATTAATTTTTAGCAATTCGCCAGTAGCAGAATATAATTTGGAAGTACTTTTCTCTAAGTACTTTGTAGGAACAATACCCTTAACAATGCAATTTCTATCTGCACCACTGTCGAGCAAAGCAATTTTATTAATAACAAAATTCTTACTAACAACAATTTTAATAGGAATATGATGACTCTGGGGTCTAACAGAAGTAATAACGTCGATACCTGGGCTAGAGGTAGTTGCGATATTAGGAGTTGGTTCAGCAGAAAGATCTGTGTTGAAAGGAGGATAATCAAGATTATCCTTTTGTTCTTCATCAGCTTCTTCATTGAAGTCTTGCTTGTCAATCTCTTTTAAGATTTTATCAGCAATGGCATCAGTTTCGACCTTTCCAAGTCTAAACTTAATGTCTCTGATTTCTTCTTTAAGAGTTTTGACTTCTAAATGAAGATCAGATATTGAAGGTTCGGCATTTCTTTCGAACCTGTTCATGATTTGTTTCATGCTGAAGGGTTCAACCATAGGGCGAGCTTTAGGCTTTTCCTTTTGGTTGAGAATGAGGTTCTTGAGTTCTACAAGATATTTTTTTCTCGCTTCTTCATTATCAATATGCTCAATAATGTCAAAGAGAGCTTCTTTGGAGTCGTTACTGAGGACTCTAATTTGAGGAATACTTTCACAGACACAGAAAGCTTCTGTGCAGTTACAATCTCTACCGGATTGGCTAGAATCTAAATCGTAGTCAACGTTGATGTTTTCTTCGTCGCTATATTCAGCAGAGTTGTTTGAAGAATCAGACAAAGGTTCTTCGAGGATAGAAAAGAGTTTTTCTTTGGTTTCATCATCAATCTCCAGACTGTTGATTCTCTTTTGTTTGCCAGATCTGCATTCATTAGCTCTATGGCCAGTTTTCCCGCATGTCCAACATACATCCTCTTTGGATTTTTTAAATCCTTTTCGTCCTTTTCTTCTTTTTGAAGATTTCTTATATTCCTTATCAGAAGTTCTTCTAGACTTGCTGCGATGAATTTTCTTGCTATCTTTGCTTTCCTTTCTAAGTTTCCTAGAAGGAGGGGTTAAAGTAACAAATCCGAAGTCTTGGCAGAAACTTCCCAATTCTCTTCTAGACGAAGATTTTTCCTTTTTAAGTTGATGCTTCAACTTAATGTCGGTGCAAAGTTCTAATCCTACAGTGTTTATTACACTAATAAGATCACCATATGTCATTTGATCATAAGGAATTTTTCCATCATTCCTATCTTGGATTTTTGTTCTTACCTTATCGGCAAAGAGAGGAGGGAGACCGCTAACAAATCTTTCTTTCCAAAAGTCTAAGTTACAGTCTGGTCTAATCATAACCTTTTGCATAAAATTATACTTATACCAGGTGAAATCGTCTAAGGAAGGACAACTAATATTGTTAAGGATTTGGAGACTCCTATCCTGAAACAATTTTGGTTCTCCTATAAAATGTTTGGCAATGTGGTATAGAAGGGTAGCACATGCATCTTCTTTAACCACTTCAGTTGGAACTTCAGTAGTTCCCTCCATCTTAACTACTATCTCAGTAGCATGAGCTTCATAGATAATTTTCTTAGTTTCTTCTGAAACATAATTATCCCACCAATGTTTAATCATACCAGTAAATCCTGCAACAATCATAGAAGCAGCTTCCTTATCAGATGAATTTCTTATTTTATAAGCTGTGATTGCTATTCCCATCTCGTGGAGCTTGTTGTATATTTGATGTTCTGCAAGACCATCTATGTTCCATTCAGTAATACTACTTCCTTCATGAGAAGAAGTGGAGAGAAAAGCATTTTCCTCATACTGGAGATCAGGGAAGGAAGGTCTTTTATGATAGTTTTTTCGGTTATGAAATCTATCATTGGAGAGTTTTTGGACAAGATCATCTTTCTCTTTTATGGTAGCAACTTTTTTACCACCAATAACGGATTGACGAAATTCTTCTGTAGTAGGGATGGAAGAGGCTTTCTTATTTTTTCCCGATATAGAGAAATTGGCAAGTTTTTCATTGATTTTATCTAAAATATTGTCAGATATATCAAAGGTATTTTTGAGCTTAGGATAATTTTCTCTGGAAAATTCATTGATTTTGAATATAGGATTTGGGTCTATTTTCTGACTCATGTTTGTAGAAGATAGAGGGACAGGCCTTCCTGAAAAAGAGGCTCTTTCTTTGGAATCTTCAATTTGTCTAGAAACGACATGAAGAATTTGATTTGTATAATTATTCTGTTCTATAATCTTGTTGATTTCAAGATTGGTAGCAAGGACAGAAGGTTTTTCTTCGGAGAGGATTTTGAAAGGAGAAGCTTTTATAATAATTCCGGAAATAGGGATATTTATTCCTTCAAGAGGAGGAGTAATGCTTTCAACAACCTTGTTTGAAGCAGTATACCATTTATTGATAATGACTTTAAGAGAGTCTTTCTGATTATCAATTTTGCCGGTCATTTCAAACCATTTGAAGAAATCTATTTCACATTGGATTCTTTTCATATCCAACATCCAAGAGTTTGCAAAATTCTCTCTTTCTTTGAGAGTATAAGTAGCCTTATACCAATCTCTGTTGATTTGGTTATGAGGATGAGTCCAAGATTCTTGCAGAGTCTGAGGATTAGGAATAAAATCCTTTTCAGATTTGATCATCTTTAAATGATCAGGTATAGAATCTTTTTGATTTGGAGGTGGTTCCATTTCACTGGCTGTAGGACTACCAGGGATTTCTTGATAAAAAACTTTAGGGACATTTCCCGAAAAATCCACACCAGTAACTTTTCCTTTGTCATTATTTCTACGGATAAGTTTTTCATTTTCATCTTCATCATCCTCCGGGGTTTTTGAAGAAGAGGGTGGGTGAGGAGCAGTCCTCGAAGGAGCAGATGGCGAATAAGGAGCCATCCTAGCTGGGACAGACGAACAAGACGCTCTTCTAGAAGCAGTTCTGGATAAAGAATTCTCAAGGAATTTTAGATCTATAGAACCATCAGGGTATTGAATTACCCTTTCAATGCGAGATTTCTCTGAATGAGAGGAAAAAGGTTGAGTGATAGCATCAAAATGCCATTCGTCGTTAGACAGAATGTCATTCCAATTGATCAATCTAGGAACGAATATTGAACTATGCTCATGATTGGCCTCCATGAGCATTGTTACACCCTTTTGGCTCTCAATTCGAGCCTTTGGTGCAAGAGTAGTAGACATAAGCCGATAATATACTCTGTAAATAATCGCTATTTCTCGAGTATTGGCTTTGCTATTAAGATTTTTAGTTTTGACATTGAGTGTCAAAGAGTCCATGACATTAGGATCATTAATGTCTATTGAAAAGTTAGGATAACAATTAAAGTAAACCGGGCCATCGGCTAGATTACTTTGAAGAACACCTAACAGCGAATCATCAAAATTAAGAAATCTGTCATCTCTAAGGAGGACACAAATAGGAATATCTAAGCCTTTCCTGAACAGGGGCTTAACAGCAACTTGCACTAAACCAATATGCAAATAATTGAATTTATTTTTATAACGATTAATATCGTTAGCATTTAACAAACGAATAATTTCAAGAGAATTATTAATAGCAACAGTTGATTCACAAGTTTTAATATTGTGATTTACAAATAAATTAAATTTACCTAAATGATAAATAGCTTTAAAAGGTTCTTCTGGTATATTCCAATTTTGAAGATCATTTTCAAGCTTAGCAATCTTAGTTGCTTGGGAGGATAAATTAACACTGTTTAAAATATGCTGGTTGGTTTCCATTTTTAAACGATACTGTCTTAAGGACTTATAGACAAAAATATATTAAAATAGAAACAGATAATTCAAGCAAGATCAATCAATAATAATATAAAAATATGCAAAGAGATATTAAAGATCTAGATCTTAGTTTCTAAGGGAGGTTCTCTTGGTTTTACATCTGTTCTTTCTCTAGAGTTATCTTGGCTACGGGATCACCATACAAGGTCTAACGCTCTCCTAGCTTGACGACCTATTCAATTCGGCTAGCCAACGTATGAACCGGGTATTATTCGGTTACCTCACACACTTAGAGAAGAATGAACACCTCACACCAGTTATAGAAACAAGATTAAGAACATAATATCAAATAACATATTAAAATATTAAAATAGATTAATCAAAGCTTAAATAATCAATTCATAAATTAATATAAATTTTGTCATGCCCCAGACAGTATATGTACTTAGCTGCTCATGCTAGGTACGTATACTGCCAACATGGCTCCGGCTGAGGAGGAACATGATCTACATGAGGCTTCACCTCCGGCTCCGGAGTCATCTCTCCATCTCGGGCGAGTGTTGCAGCCCTGCCTTGACCTCGGGGTCGGCCTCTGCCCCAGCTACTCTACCATGCGTGCGAGCCATCCTATGAAAGAATGAAACAAATAAGATCCCATGAAACCAATTAGACAAACGATGCACTGAAATGATACAAAACAGGAAATTTTCCTAACGACACCCTGTAGCCTCCCGAATATAAGTCACGAACGTCTCTGCACCAATTCGCAGGACTCTACTAGACATTAGCTCTATAAAAGTGAGGCCAGTGAACCTGGGGCTCTGATACCAACTTATCACAACCCGATTCTTCGAGTCATGATGGAGCCTACTAAAACCCACAAGTAGACAAGCCAACCCGTATCCCGGAATTTGTAAGTAATGGGATTGAGGGGAGAAACTAAACGGTAACATAAAAAAATAGAATCAAAGAAGAAAAAATGGAAGCAAGCCAAAAATATATACAAATAAAAGATCCCTCCCAAAACCTGGAAGTCACATGTAAAGAGCTACTAACACAATGAGTACAAGTCCCAAAAGTGGACCACGGAAACCAGACTGTCTCAAGAAGCAAAAGACAAGTCAATGTATGCGCAGAAGGAGACGGGTAACTCCAGGACGCTATGTGCTCACCCACGCCTACTAATCTTACCGTAGCTGGCTCGATATCAACGCTGGTAGCTGGTGCTCAGACCTGCATCACGAAAACAAATGCAGAGTGTAGCATGAGTACCAAAACAACAGGTACTCAGTAGGCATCATAGGCCGACTGAGCAAAAAAACGAAAGTAATATGAAAAGCAAGAATATAAACTACAACCAGAAACCGGAAAGAGATATCTAATCGATATGCACACGAGTGTACTAACACACAAAGACAAAGGAGAATGAATAACTAAATTCGACCGGGCTCCCATAAACCCGATGGGTACACTCGTGTGCAAGTTAAAGGTAAAACCCGAGCGGACTCCCATAAGCCCGACATGTACAAAGAAGAGCTAGGAACGAATTAAGAGGATCCGACGAAGTTCCCAAGATTTCCACAACTCTCCGCATACTTGAACCGAATGAATCCATATGCCTGAAGCTTATCCAGAGATGAAAATGAAGGATCATGGACTCGAACCAAGATCTGGAGTAACCGAGGACTCGAACCCAGGCTACAGATAGTCGTGGACTCAAACCACGTATAAATATAACCATGTACTTGAACCGAGGTGCAAGTAGCTATGGACTCAAATCAAGCTAAAAAAAATACCTAGGGAAGGATTCAAACCCCGCTCGGTGGAGTGAATTGGGGATTTATGGGTATATGGCTCCAAGAACCCAAAGTTGCAAAAGTTGGGCCTCGAACCCAAAATGATAGAATCTGGACCTCAAACCCAAAGCATCAGTCTCAAGCTGGAAATAACGGCCTCGAACCGTAAATAATCACTACAACCAACCATTTCATAACCTAACCAACAAGAGTGCCAAGGGTGTGCCAATTCCAAAGAGAATCCCATGTCAAGTCAAGTCACTGTGGGACGCCGCCCACCCAAAGGTATCAACAGAAGGCTCCCAGCCTAGCATAACTCAATCTCCAATTGTCGCGATAGCATAACCATCCGTAACATTTCAGAACCGCAGAGATAGGGAGAAAGAGAGGATAGAAGATATGATAAGCCACGAATTTGCCTAAACTAAGGCTCATGCTATTAGACTCAAGTCTGCTATATCAGTCTACAGAGAGCTAAGCCGTCCGAAGCGAAGTCGGAGAGATTTCATCGCCTAACGACACCAAAAGTATGCAAGTCTATCAATCACTAGTACAAGCCTACACTAAGGCAAAACATGCTTCCAATAATAAACACAAGCCATACAAAGGAACACCACATGGTACAGATAATCAACAATAGCAACCGACATGCTTGAACTACCCGAAAAACCTGCAATATAGCCTAATGCATGGATTCTAGGAATTTAACATGATCAACCACCAATTCAACCCTAAATTCATACAAATCAACATACAATCACTAAATCATGCTCAGTTTAAGGAGAGGAAGTCGTAGCCTACCTATAGGCCGAACGTGCGCGCTCCAAATCACTTAGCCGGAGCTTTCCCCTTTCGTACGGCCTCGGAATGCTGCCACACTGTCAAAAATAGAATCACAACCTCAGCACGATCGTTTTGACACTAAAATTATAGAAATCGAAGATGGACCAATTTCGGAGTCAAAAATGGAAATGTGGGACCCGCTCTGATAATTCTGGAATCGACTCCTTGAAGAGGTCCAATACACCTCCCTAAACTTGTGTTCCAAAGCGGAATACAATTCGGGGCTCGAACAGCGAGGAACAAGGCATGCAAGAATTTCACCCTTTAAACTAAGAATTTTCATGATGGCAGCTGCTTTAACAGGGAATTTACCTCCAACGAAGCCTCCCCAACACTTTCCGATCAATCACCCACGAAGCCACAACAATTCCGAACCCACAGGACTTGGAATCACTCAATTCCGAGCTAAAACGAGCAAGAAATCGCCAAATGAAAATGCCTCCCTCGAGCTGGTCGCGTCTGGTCTTTAAATAAAAGACCAGACGGATTTGCCCTTCGCGAACGCGACTACAGTAGCCCGTGAATGGGAGGGGAGGATCCTAGACCTCCGCGAACGCGGAGAGAAGGGTTCCAGACCACTGCGAACATGGAGACCTCCTTGCGAACGCGGAGAGAAGAGGGACAGAGCTTTGCAAACGTGGCCCATGGCCCGCGAACACGGAGAAGGAAAGTGACCTGCGACATCAGCTGCTACAACAACTGATTTTGGAAGTTGCCAAGTCTCCGACGGGGTGCTCGGGATTCGTTCAGAACCCCGTGCGCGCAAACAAGATATGCTACCCCACCAAATTTGACATTCAGACTCAATGGCGCAGTCAAAATTTCCATACAGGGTCATCTTGATAAAAAGTGGGTCCCACACCCAAGGGCCATTTTTAGCCAAATTCCACAACGGGCCTCGGGATTAGACCGAAAGCCTCGGGAAGCGCATGAAGGGTCGTTTTAGACCAAACTCGACATTCTGGAACTAACTGTGTTGACAGAATTTTCATCCAAGCACATTTTCCAAGAATGTTGACCAAAGTCAAACTTAAGCCAAATTCCAAAGGTTAAAATGCCAAATGATCCAAAATCGCATCAAAAGTCTCGGGACTCGTGCCGACCATGCTACTAGCTTAATGTGGCCATTCCGGAGCTGATGGAACCATCAGAATTCCGTTCTGAGGTTGCTTAAATAAGGTTATGACCGAAATCAACTTTTCAAGTTTCAAAAGCTCCAAAATAGGGAAACAGGTCTAAAACCCAAACGATCGAACAGTCAGTGCTAGCAAGTCATAAATGACTTGGGGTCGCTATAGGAACGCTCTAAATGACAGAATGAATGCACTAACTCAAAAATGACCTTGAGGATCATTACAATCAATTTACAATCCTTGGCATTTTATGCACCAGGATTCGTTAGTCACCCGACAGGTGCGCGAGCACTCATGCCGAGGATGGAAGGGAGACCCGCAGGCGGGGGGCCTAGGAACCCTAGCCGTGCATTGCCCCCGAGTTTTCAAACATGCTCGCGGGTCGTTCTACTTATTAGATTTTGATAATGATCCTTCTGCATGTTCACCTACGTAAACCTTGTTACGACTTCTCATTCCTCTAAATGATAAGGTTCAATGAAATTCTCGCGACATCGCGGACAGCAAATCGCCCATGTCATCGCGATCTGATTATTTCACCGGATCATTCGATTTGTTCCGCAACGGGCAGTGTGTGCAAAGGGCAGGGACGTAGTCAAACACAATTTCGGTTACACAAATGAGTTTCAAATATAAAAAATAATAGTTTTCAACAAAAATTATTTTTATATATGTCAAAATTTTATGAAAAAATTAGATCGAAAGAATAAAAAAAATACCAAACACAATTCCGTCTTCACAAATGAGTTTCAAACTTCTAAAATAATAGTTTTCAATAAAAAAATTGATTTATTATATGTCAAAATTTTCTGAAAAAAAATTATGTAGGAAAAAATAAAAACAAATATGGAAAATCATCAAAAATAATTCCGCTTGCATAAATGAGTTCGAAATATAAAAAATAATAGTTTTCAAAAAGAATAATTATTTTTATATATGTCAAAATTTTCCAAAAAAGTAATTAAATAGTAAATAAAATATAAACCCGCCCCCCCAAACACAATTCCGCTTGCACAAATGAGTTTCAAATGTTAAAAAATGATAGTTTCAATAAAAAAAATTAATTATTTTAAATATTAAATTTTTTTGAAAAAAATAATTAAACAGAAAAAAAATATAAAAACCGCCAAACAAAATTCTGCTTTCACAAATGAGTTTCAAATGTAAAAAATAATAGTGTTCAATAAAAAAATTTAAATTTTTTATATGTCAAATTTTTCTGAAAAAAATTATTAAATAAAAAAATAAAAGAAAATATAAAAAAACCACCAAACACAATTCTGCTTTCACCAATGAGTTTCAAATGTCAAAAATGAAAGCTTCTAATTTTGATTTTTTATAGGTCACAATTTTCCAAAAAAATAATTAAATAGAAAAAAGTAAAAGAAAATATAAAAAAAATCACCAAACACAATTCCGCTTTCACAAATGAGTTTCAAATGTCAAAAAATAAAAGTTTCCAATGAAAAAATTGATTTTTTATATATCAAAATTTTCCAAAAAAAATAATTAAACAGGAAAAAAAATTTTAAAAAATAAAAAACCCACCAAAAAAATTTTTACTTGCACAAATGACTTTAAAATATAAAAAATAATAGATTTCAGAAAGAAATTCTTTTTTTTTAAAAGTCAAAATTTTCTAAAAAAATAATTATATAGGAATTTTAAAAAAAATATATAAAAACACCACCAAACATACTTCGGCTTGCAAAAATGACTTTCACATAACATAAATAAAAGTTTTCAATTTTTCTTGTATCGAATTTATCCTAAAAATAAGCAATGATATCCACTAATGTCGGGTGGGCGCGAGCGCCTCGGTCAATGTCACTTGGGCTATGGGGGCATGGGCCTGCGCTTGTGTGTGGGCATCGGCCGATGTCACTTGGCTGATGATCGCAAGGGCGTACCATTGTGTGCAGGCTCTACTAATGTAACCTAAGCAATGCGCGTAGAGGCTTGGCCTTGTGCCCGGGCATCGGCACATGTCGCTTAACCGATGTGCGCAGCGACCTACCCTTGTATGTCGGCCTCGATCGATGTCGCTTGGCCGATGTATGAAAGGGTCCGTCGATGTCGCTTGGGTGATGTGCGCAGGGGCCTGCCATTGTGTACGGGCCTTAGCCGATGTCTGTAGGGGTCCGCTGATTTTGCTTAGATGATGTGTGTAGGGGCGTGCTGTTGTGGGCCTAGGCCGATGTGCACTGGGGTTTGCCGATGTTGCTTGAGTGATGCGTGCAGGGGCCTGCCATTTTCGCTTGGGCGATGTGCACAACAGCGTACCATTGTACATGAACCTCGATCGATATCGCTTGACTGATGTGTGCAGTGGTCCACTGATATCACGCACGGACCAGGCATTATGCACAGGACATGACCTATGTCGCTTGACTGACATGCGAAGGGGCATGCCATTGTATGCGGGCCTCGATGTATGTTGCCTGGCCGATGTGGGTAAGGGTCCACCGACACAACCTCGGTAACGCGCGTAGGGGCTTACCATTGTGCATCGGCCTCAACCAATGTAACTTGAACGACGTGCGTTGGGTCTGCCGATGTCACCTAAGCGATGCGCAGACGCCTTGCCTTGTGCACGGTTATCAATCAATGTAAGTAGGGACCTGCCATTGTGTAAAGGCCTCATCTGATATCGCTCTACCGATATGTATAGGGGCTCACCGATGCTTCTTGGGAGATGCACGTAGGGGTCTACCGTTATGCGCGAGCCTCAGTTGATATCGCTTGGCCGAAGTGCACAGCGGTCTGCCGTTGAGAGGGAGCTTTAATGGTATTATTTGGGTAACGTGCGCAGGGATCTGCCGATGTCACCTATGTGATGGACACTGCATTAGGGCCTGGCCTTATGCGCGGGCATTGAGTGATATGGTTTGGCCGATATATGCAGGGCCTGTCATTACGTGCGGGCCCCAGCCGATGTCGCCTGCCCAATGTGTGCAGGGGTCTACTAATGTCGCCCTTGTGATGCACGCAGGGGCATGACATTTTGTGCAGGCCTTTGTCAATGTAGCTTGGCCAACATCCACAGGGGTCTGAAGATGTCGCCTAAGCGATGCACGTAGGGGCGTGATCTTGTGCGAGGGCTTCCGCTGATGTAACTTGGCTGATGTACGCAGGGGCCTGCCGTTGTGTGCAGGCATCAATCGATGTGCGCAGGGGCCTGACATTGTGTACAGGCCTCAGTCGATATCGCCTGGCCGATGTGCATAGGGGTCTATCGATGTCGCCCTGGTGATGCACGCATGGGCATGCCATTGTGCTCGGGCCTCGGCCGATGTCGCTTAGCCGACATCCACAGGGTTATGTCGATGTCGCCTAAATGATGCACGCATGGGCCTGATCTTGTGCGTAGGCATCAACAATGTGCATAGGGGCATGCCATTGTGTGCAGGTTTTAGCCGATGTTACCTGGCAGATATGCGTAGGGTCTTTTCGTTGTTTGCGGGCCTCGGCCGATGTCGCCATGTCTATGTGCGCAGGGGTTTGTAGATGTCTCCTAGGCGAGACATGCAGCGGCCTGCCAAAGTCATGTGAGCTATAAGCGATGCTTGCAAGGGGCTACCGATGTCACCTAGATAGTGCTGAGTTCGCATGTGCGTTGACATGTTCCTACGCCTTTCGACATGTCACTTTTCATTAGGATTGCACTCGACATCCCATAAAACCTATAATAGTGACATCATTATATGGCACAAATTTTCCGTTGGCATATGATTAGGCATTAGAAATGCACTCGACGACACATAAACCTCTAATTTCTAAATCGGTATTGGTGTGAGCATCCCATTCGACAAATAATTGGTCAACAGAATTCAACACTTAGCTATCGTTGACGTCGCATGTGTGTTGACATCTTCTACAGGTCAGCATGCAGATAGCGTGCACATGTGTCACTTCTAGCCCAGCAAGCGGACAACAAACTTCAAGCCCAGGCAGAAGTTCCCTCAGCCAAATGACTTCGGGCGCAACTTGAGTTCAAAAACTCAATGGTTCACTTAGTTATGCAATTCACAGAAAGTATTGCAATTCACTATGTTCTTCATCGATGTAAGAGCCGAGATATTCATTGCCGAGAGTCGTTTGTGTTTCAAAAAAAGTACATATCCCCCAATGAACTCTACAGATCGGGTGCGAGGGGCGGACTATCAATTTACAATCCTTGGCGTTTTATGCATTAGGATTCGTTAGTCACCCGACAGGTGCGCAAGCGCGCACGCTAGGGACAGGAGGGAGACCCGCAGGCAGGGGGCCTGGGAACTCTAGCCGTGCATTGCCCCCGAGTTTTCAAACATGTTCGCGGGTCGTTCTACTTATTATATTTTGATAATGATCCTTCTGCATGTTCACCTACGTAAACCTTGTTACGACTTCTCATTCCTCTAAATTATAAGGTTCAATGACTTTCTCACGACATCGCGAGCAGCAAATCGCCCATGTCATCGCGATCTGATTATTTCATCGGATCATTCGATTGGTTCCGCAACGGGCAGTGTGTACAAAGGGAAGGGACGTAGTCAAACACAATTTCGCTTGCACAAATGAGTTTTAAATATATAAAATAATAGTTTTAAAAAAAATTATTTTTATATATGTCCAAATTTTCCAAAAAAAGTTAAATAGAAAAAAATAAGTAAAAACCACCAAACAATATTCCGCTTTCACAAATGAGTTTCAAACGTCTAAAACAATAGTTTTTAAAAAAATTGATTTTTTTATATGTCGAAATTTTCTAAAATATAATTAAATAGAAAAAAATAAAAACAAATACAAAAAACCCACCAAGCACAATTCCGCATGCACAAATGAGTTTGAAATATAAAAAATAATAGTTTTCAAAAAGAATAATTATTTTTATATATGTCGAAATTTTCTAAAACATTAATTAAATAGTAAATGAAATAAAATAAACTATAAAAAACCCACCAAACACAATTCCGCTTGCACAAATAAGTTTCAAATGTTGAAAAATGATAGTTTTCAATAAAGAATTTTGATTTTTTTACATAACAATATTATCTGAAAAAATAATTAAATAGGAAAATAATATTAACACCGCCAAACAAAATTCCTCTTTCACAAATGAGTTTCAAATGTAAAAAATAATAGTGTTCAATAAAACAAATGATTTTTTTATACGTCGAAATTTTCCAACAAAAATAATTAAATTGAAAAAAATATAAAAAATATTAAAAAAACCACTAAATACAATTCCGCTTTCATCATTGACTTTCAAATGTGAAAAATAAAAGTTTCCAATAATAAATTTTGATTTTTTTATATGTCAAAATTTTTTGAAAAAATAATTAAATAGAAAAAATAAAAGAAAATATAAAAAAAAACCACCAAACACAATTTCGCTTTCACTAATGAGTTTCAAATATAAAAAATAAGAGTTTCCAATATGTCGAAATTTTCTGAAAAAATAAAAAACCACCAAAAAACATTTTACTTGCACAAATGACTTTAAAATATAAAAAATAATAGATTTCAAAAAGAAAATTTTATTTTTTTAAAAGTCAAAATTATACGAAAAAAATAACTAAAAAGGAATTTTTTTAAAAAAATATAAAAAACCACCAAACACACTTCGACTTGCAAAAATGAAATTCACATAAAAAAAATAAAAGTTTTCAATTTTTTGTATCAAATTTTTCCTAAAAATAAGCGAAGGCATCCACTAATGTCGGGTGGGCGTGAGCGCCTCGGCCGATGTCGCCTAGGAGATGGAGGCAAGGGCATGCGCTTGTGTGTGGGCATCCGTCGATGTCACTTGGCTGATGAGCTCAAGGGCCTACCGTTGTGTGCAGGCCTTAGCCGATGTCGTATAGCCGATGTGCATAAGGGCCTTCCGATGTAGCTTTGGCGATGTGTGCATGGGCCTACCGTTGTGAGTAAGCCTAAGCTGATATAGCTTTTTCTATGTGTGTAAGGCTCTAATAATGTCGCCTAAGCAATACGAGCAAAGGCTTGGCCTTGTGCGCGGGCATCGACACATGTCACTTAATCGATATGCGCAAGGGCCTGCCCTTGTATGCGGGCCTCGGTCGATGTCGCTTGACCGATGTGCACTGGGGTCAGCCGATGTTTCTTGAGCGATGCATGCAAGGGCTTACCATTTTTTCTTGGCGATGCGCACAAGGGCGTACCATTGTACATGAACCTCGACCGATATCGTTTGACTGATGTGTGCAGTGGTCCACTGATATCACGCACAGACCTGACATTATGCGTGGGACATGACCGATGTCGCTTGACTGACGTGCGTAGGGGCCAGCCGTCGTATGCGAGCCTCGACCGATGTTGTCTGGCCAATGTGGGTAGATGTCTGCCGATACCACCTAGGTGATGCGCGTAGGGGCTTACCATTGTGCATCAGCCTCAACCAATGTCACTTGAACGACGTGCGCATATCTGTCGATGTCACCTAAGGGATGCACAGAGGCCTTCCCTTGTGCGTGGTTATCAATCAATGTGCATAGGGCCTGCCACTGTGTAAAGGCCTCATCTGATATCGCTCTACCGATACACGCAGGGGTTCACCGATGCTTCTTAGGAGATGCACGCAGGGGTCTGCCGTTGTGTGCGATCCTCGGTTGATATCGCTTGGCCGAAGTGCACATCGGTCTTCCGTTGTGCGCGAGCTTTAATAATATTATTTGGGCGATGTGTGCAAGGATCTGGCGATGTCACCTACGTGATGGACACTGCATTAGGGCCTGACCTTGTGCGCAGGCATTGAGCGATATGGCTTGGCCGATGTATGCAGAGATTGTTGTTGTGTGCGGGCCTCAGTCGATGTCGCTTGGCCGATGTGTGCAGGGGTCTACTAATGTCGCCCTTGTGATACACGTAGGGGCATGACATTGTGCACGGGCCTTGGTCGATGTCACTTGGCCGACATCCACAGGGGTCTGAAGATGTCGCCTAAGCGATGCACGTTGGGTAGTGATCTTTTGCACGGGCATCAGCCGATGTCACTTGGTTGATGTGCGCAGGGCCTTGCCGTTGTGAGCGGGCGTCAACCGATGTGCGCAGGGGCCTGCCATTGTGTACGGGCCTCGACAGATGTCGCTTGGCCGATACGTGTAGAGGGCTATTGATGTCACCCTGGCGATGCGCGCAGGGGCATGCCATTGTGCGCGAGACTCGGCAGATATCGCTTTGTCGACGTCCACAGGGGTCTGTCAATGTCGTCTAAATGATGCACGCAAGGGCCTGATATTGTGCGCGGGCATGAACCTATGTGCGCAGGGGCATGACATTGTGTGCGGGGTTTAGCCGATGTCGCCAGGCCGATATACGTAGGGTCTTACCGTTGTGTGCGGGCCTCAACTGATGTCGCTAGGTCTATGTGCGCAGGGGTCTGTCGATGTCTCCTAGGCGAGATGCACAGTGTCCTGCCGATGTCACGTGGGATTT
This sequence comes from Solanum appendiculatum, assembly GCA_018342035.1. Taxonomy (NCBI): domain Eukaryota; kingdom Viridiplantae; phylum Streptophyta; class Magnoliopsida; order Solanales; family Solanaceae; genus Solanum; species Solanum appendiculatum. The sequence continues at coordinate 309,988 of JAGDQO010002284.1, read as the reverse complement.
AAGCAATGCTTGCAAGGGGTTGCCAATGTCACCAAGATGCTGCTGAGGTCGCATGTGCGTTGACATGTTCCTACGGCTCCCGGCATGTCAGTTTTCATTAGGATTGCACTCAACATCCCAAAGCACCTATAACAGTGACATCATTATTTGGCAAAAAATTTTTGTTGGCATATGATTAGGCATTAGAAATGCACTCGACGACACAGAAAACCTCTAATTGCTAAATCGATATTTGGTGCGAGCATTGCATTCGACAAGTTATTGGTAAACATAGTTCAACACTTATCCGCCGCCGACGTCGCATGTGCATTGACATCTTCCTATGGGTCGGCATGCAGATGGCGGGCGCATGTGTCGCTTTTAGCCCAGCAAGCGAACGGCGTGCTTTAAGCCCAGGCAGAAGTGCCCTCTGCCTAATGGCTTCGGGCGCAACTTGAGTTCAAAAACTCAATGGTTCACTTTATTCTGCATTTCACAACAAGTATCGCAATTCACTACGTTCTTCATCGATGCAAGAGCCAAGATATTCATTGTCGAGAGTCTTTTGTGTTTCGAAAGAAGTACACATCCCCCAACAAACTCTACAGATCGAGTTCGAGGGGTGGGCTATCAATTTACAATCCTTGGCGTTTTATGCACTAGGATTCGTTAGTCGCTCGACAGGTGCGCGAGCGCGCACGCTGGGGACGGGAGGGAGACCCGCAGGTAGGGGGCCTAGGAACCCTAGTCGTGCATCGCCCCCGAGTGTCCAAAGATGTTCGCGGGTCGTTCTACTTTGTAGGTTTTGATAATGATCCTTCTACATGTTCACCTACGTAAACCTTGTTACGACTTCTCATTCCTCTAAATGATAAGGTTCAACAGAATTCTCGCGACGTCGCGGGCAGCGAATTGCCCATTTCACCGCGATCTGAACATTTCATCAGATCATTCGATTGATTCTGCAACGGGCAGTGTGTACAAAGGGTAGGGATGTAGTCAAACACAATTCCGCTTGCACAAATGAGTTTTAAATATAAAACATAATAGTTTTCAAATACAATTATTTTGATATATGTCGAAATTTTTCAAAAAAAATAAAAAGAAAAAAATAATTAAAAAAACCACCAAACCCTTAGCAACAAGTGCAGTGGAGAAGGACTTGGAGGCAACATCTTAGCAGCAAGCTCAGTGGAAAAGGACATGGAGGCAACATCTAGAAGCAGCTCAGAGAGTAGATGATTTCCTAAAGACCATCAAAGATGTAGATTTTTGGACCGACCAATTAATTGGGCCAGTTTTAGTTGTTTTTATTGTTTGTGATGTAGCCAAATTTGGGGTTATGAATAAATAAAAGGTCCACTGGACCAAAATTCATTTTTTTTAAAAAAAACCACCAAACACAATTCCCCTTTCACAAATGAGTTTCAAACGTCAAAAATAATAGTTTTCAATAAAAAAATTAATTTTTTTATATGTCTAAATTTTCTGAAAAAATAATTAAATAGGAAAAAATAAAAACAAATAAGAAAAACCCACAAAACACAATTCCTCTTGTAAAATGAGTTCGAAATACAAAAAATAATAGTTTTAAAAAAAAATTACTTTTAGATATGTCTAAGATTTCTTAAAAAGTAATTAAATATTATATGAAATAAAATAAACTATAAAAAAAACCCACCAAACATAATTCTGCTTGCACAAATGAGTTTCAGATGTTAAAAAATGATAGAATTCAATAAAAAAATTGATTTTTTTTACATATCCAAATTTTTTGAAAAAATAATTAAATAGGAAAAAAATTATTAAAACTGTCAAACACAATTCCGCTTTCACAAATGAGTTTCAAATGTAAAATATAATAGTGTTTAATAAAAAATTATATTTTTTTATATGTCAAAATTTTCCAAAATATAAAAAAAAACCACCAAACACAATTCTGCTTTTACCAATGAGTTTCAAATGTCAAAAATAAAAGTTTCCAATAAAATTTTTTGATTTTTTTATATGTTGAAATTTTATGAAAAAAATAATTAAATAGAAAAAAATTAAAAATATAAAAAAACAACCAAACACAATTCCGCTTTTACCAATAACTTTCAAATGTCAAATATAAAAGTTTCCAATAAAAAAATTAATTTTATTATATGTCGAAATTTTTCGAAAAAAATAATTAAATAGAAAATATAAAAAAATCACCAAACACAATTCTGCTTTCTCCAATGAGTTCCAAATGCCAAAAATAATAGATTTCTAAAAGATAATTCTATTTTTTTAAAAGTCAAATTTTTCCAAAATATTACTAAATAGGAACTTTTTATAAAAAATATATAAAAATACCACCAAACACACTTCGGCTTGCAAAAATGACTTTCACATAACAAAAAATAAAAGTTTTCAATTTTTTTTGTATCGAATATTTCCTAAAAATAACAGATGACATCCACTAATGTCGGGTGGGCGCAAGCGCCTCGACCGATGTTGCCTGGGCGATGGGGGCTTCGGCCTGCGCTTGTACGTGGGCATCGGTCGATGTCACTTGGATGATGAGTGCAAGGGCCTACCATTGTGTGCAGGACTTGGCTGATGTCGTATGGCCAATGTGTGTAGGGGCCCGCCAAAGTAGGCTTGGCGATGTGCGCATGGGCCTACCGTTGTGCATGAGCCTAAGCCGATGTATTTTTGTTGACGTGCGTAAGGCTCCGCTGATGTCACCTAAGCAATGCGTAGAGTCTTTGCCTTATGCGCGGGCATCAACACATGTCGGTTAACCGATGTGCATCAGGGCCTATCCTTGTATACAGGCTTCGGTCAATGTCGCTTGGCCGATGTGTGAAGTGTTCTGTCGATGTCGCTTGGGTGATGTGTGCAGGGGCCTGCCATTGTGTACAGGCCTCAGACGATGTCCTTAAGGGTCCGCTGATGTTCCTTGGATGATGTGTGTATGGGTGTGTTGTTGTGGGCCTAGGCCAATATGCGCTGGGGTCCGCCGATGTTGCTTGAGCGACACATGCAAGGGCTTGCCATTTTCGCTTGGGCTCTGCGCACAAGGGCGTACCATTGTACATGAACCTCGACTGATATCGCTTGACTGATGTGTGCAGTGGTCCACTGATATCACACACGAACCTGAGATTATGCGCGGGACATGACCGATGTCACTTAATTGACGTGCATAGGAACCTGTCGTTGTATGCTGGCCTAGACCGATGTCACCTGGCCGATGTGGGTAGGGGTCCACCGATACAACCTAGGTGATGCACGTCATTGTTCATCGGCCTCAACCAGTGTCACTTGAACGACATGTGCATGGTCCGTCGATGTCACCTACGCGATGCGTAGAGGCCTTGCCTTGTGCGCGGTTATCAATCAATGTGCCTAGGGGCCTGCCATTGTGTAAAGGCCTCATCCGATATCACTCTACCGATATGCGCGAGGGTTCACCGATGCTTCTTAGGAGATGCATGCAGAGGTCTGCCATTGTGCGCGAGCCTCAATTGATGTCACTTGGCCGAAGTGCACAACGATCTGCCATTGTGTGCGAGCTTTAATGGTATTATTTGGGCGACGTGAGTAGGGGTCTGCCAATGTCACCTACGTGATGGACAATTCATTAGGGCCTGACCTTGTGCGCGGGCATTGAGTGATATGGCTTGTCCGATGTACGCAGGGCCTTTCATTGTGTGCGGGCCTCAGCCGATGTCACCTGGCCGATGTGTGCAGGGGTCTACTAATGCCACCCTTGTAATGCACGCAGGGGCATGACATTGTGCGCGGGCCTTGATCAATGTCACTTGGCCGACATCCATAAGGGTCTGAAGATGTCGCCTAAGCGATGCACGTGGGGGCGTGATATTATGCGCGGGCACCAACCAATGTCACTTGGCTGATGTGCGCAGGGGCCTGTAGATGTGTGCGGGCATCAACTGATGTGCGCAGGGGCCTCCCGTTGTGTACGGGCCTCGGCCGATGTCGCATGGCCGATGTGCATAGGGGTCTACAGATGTTGCCCTGGTCATGCGCGCAAGGGCATGCCATTGTGTGCGGGCCTAGACCGATATCGCTTAGCCGACGTCCACAGGGGTCTGTCGATGTCGCCTAAATGATGCACGCAAGGGCCTGATCTTGTGCGCGGGCATCAACCAATGTGCGCAGGGGCATGCCATTGTGTGCGGGCTTTAGCCGTTGTTGCCTGGAAGATATGCGTAGGGTCTTGTCGTTGTGTGCAGGCCTCAGCCGATGTCGCCAGTTTTATGTGCGCAGGGGTCTGTCGATGTCTCCTGGGTGAGACACACAGCGGCCTGCCGATGTCACCTAGATACTGCTGAGTTCGCATGAGCGTTGACATGCTCCTACGCCTCTCGACATGTCACTTTTCATTTGGATTGCACTCGACATCCCAAAAAACATATAATAGTGACATCATTATTTGGCAAAAATTTTCTGTTGGCATATGATTAAGCATTAGAAATGCACTCAACGACACGGAAAACCTCTAATTGCTAAATCGGTATTGGGTATGAGCATCGCATTCGATAAGTTATTGGTGAACATAGTTCAACACTTAGCTGCCTCCGATGTCGCATGTGCTTTGACATCTTCCTACGGGTCGGCATGTAGACGGCGGGCGCACGCGTCGCTTCTAGCCCAGCAAATGGATGGCAGGCTTCAAGTCCAGGGAGAAGTGCCCTCGACCTAATGGCTTCGGGCGCAACTTGCATTCAAAAACTCAATGATTCACTTGATTTTGCAATTCACAGCAAGTATAGCAATTCATTACGTTCTTCATCGATGCAAGAGCCGAGATATTCATTTCCGAGAGTCGTGTGTGTTTCAAAAGAAGTACACATCCCCCAACGAACTCTACAGATTGGGTGCGAGAGGTGGGCTATCAATTTTCAATCCTTGGCATTTTATGCACCAGGATTTGTTAGTAGCCCGACAGGTGCGCGAGCGCACACGCGGGGGACGGGAGGGAGAACCGCAGGTAGGGAGCCTGGGAACTCTGGGCGTGCATCGCCCCCGAGTGTTCAAACATGTTTGCCGGTCGTTCTACTTTGTAGGTTTTGATAATGATCCTTCTACATGTTCACCTTCGTAAACTTTGTTACAACTTCTCATTTCTCTAAATGATAAGGTTCAATGGAATTCTCGGGACGTCGCGGGCATCGAATCGCCCATGTCACCGCGATCTAAACATTTCACCGAATCATTCGATTGGTTCCGCAATGGGCAGTGTGTACAAAGGGCAGGGACGTAGTCAAACACAATTCCGCTTACACAAATGAGTTTCAAATATAAAAAATAATAGTTTTCAAAAAAAATTAATTTTATATATGTCTAAATTTTCCAAAAAAAATTAAATAAGAAAAAATAATAAAAAATACACCAAACACAATTCTACTTTCATAAATGAGTTTCAAACGCCTAAAATAATAGTTTTCAATAAAAATTGATTTTTTTGTATGTCGATATTTTCTAAAAAAATAATTAAATAGGAAAAAATAAAAACAAATATGAAAAACCCACCAAACACAATTGCGCTTGCACAAATGAATTCGAAATATAAAAAATAATAATAGTTTTAAAAAAATTAATTATTTTTATATATGTCAAAAATTTTCAAAAAAGTAATTAAATAATAAATGAAATAAAATAAGCTATAAAAACTCCACCAAATACAATTTTGCTTGCACAAATGAGTTTCAAATGTTAAAAAATGATAGTTTTAAAAAAAAAATTAATTTCTTTACATATCGAAATTTCTTGAAAAAAATGATTAAATAAGAAAAAAATATAAAAACCACCAAGCACAATTCTGCTTTTACAAATGAGTTTCAAATGTAAAAAGTAATAGTGTTCAATAAAAAATTAGATTTTTTTTTATGTCGAAATTTTCCAAAAAAAATAATTAAATAGAAAAAAAAACCCATTAAACTTAATTCCGCTTTCACCAATGAGTTTCAAATGTCAAAAGTAAAAGTTTTCAATAAAAAATTTTGATTTTTTTATATGTTTAAATTTTCCAAAAAAAATAAAAGAAAATATAAAAAAACCACCAAACACAATTCCTCTTACTTGCACAAATGACTTTAAAAGATAAAAATTAATAGATTTCAAAAAGAAAAAAATACTTTTTTAAAAGTCAAAAATTTCTGAAAAAATAATGAAAGAGGAATTTTTTTATAAAAAAAATATAAAAACACCACCAAACACACTTCGGCTTGCAAAAATGATTTTTACATAAAAAATATAAAAGTTTTTAATTTTTTTACATCAAATTTTTCGTAAAAATAAGCAATGACATGCACTAATGTCGAGTGCGCACGAGCGCCTCGACCGATGTTGCCTGGGTGATAGGGGCATGGTTCTGCGCTTGTGCGCGGACATCGGTCGATGTCACTTGGCTGATGAGCGCAAGAGCCTACCTTTGTGTGCAGTCCTTGGCCGATGTGCGTAGGGGCCCACCGATGTAGCCTTGGCGATGTGTGCATGTGCCTACCGTTGTGCATGAGCCTAAGCCAATGTAGTTTTTTTGACGTGCGTAGGGCTCTGCTGATGTCACTTGAGCAATGCATGCCGAGGCTTGGCCTTGTGCGCGGGCATCGATACATGTCGCTTAAACGATGTGAGCAGGGGGCTGCCCTTGTATGTGGGCCTCCGTCGATGTCACTTGGCTGATATGTGAAAGGGTTCGTCGATGTCGCTTTGGTGATGTGCACAGGGGCCTGCCATTGTTTATGGGCCTCAGCTGATGTCTGTAGGGGTCTACTGATGTTGCTTGGATGATGCGTGTAGGGGCGTGCAGTTGTGGGCCTAGGCCGATGTGCACCGAGGTCCACTGATATTGATTGAGCAATGCGTGAAGGGGCCTGCCGTTTTTGCTTGGCGATGCGCACAAGGGTGTATCGTTCTACATGAACCTCGACCGATATCGCTAGACTAAGAGTGGCTTTTGAAAGACTGGGGCCCAAGCGGACAACTTGGGTTGGAACTATGACAACCATTGGACGCGGGACGAACCAATAAATTGCCAATCATTCTAAAAAGGGTTAAGTATAAAAAAGACTGGATGCGGGGTCGCAAACCATTCTTTAATATACTATATTTTTGATGTGGTGACGGAAGTATGCCATGAATGCAAAATGACAATTAATATCATAATTTAAACAAATAGGGAACAAATAAGGCAAGATAATTTAGCAATTATTAAAATCTCAAAGAATTAGTCAAAAACAGTCAAATCTAATGGTTAGAACCTAATTAAATCCCCAGCAGAGTCTTCATTTATGTTACATCAAGAAAATAACTGGTTTTCAAAAAATCGATTCAACTTTTAAGAAAAATCAATTTTTAAAGAGTCGCCACTAAATTTTTTAAAAGAAATTAAGAAAACTTGATTTTAAAGACCTTAACAGAATTAAGTCTAAAAAATTAGAGAAAAGGGGTTCGGTGTTCTCATTTACACTTCAAGAAGATTTTTAAGGCATTTGAAGTGTCCGCTAATACGCGGTTATCCTACATTCCTATTATTTGAAAATATTTGACTAACTTAGAAAATATGCTTGAAAATAAATTAATATACTCTAAAACCATTTGAAAAAATATTAAAATTAAACACTTGAAACAATTTTCGAAAGAAAATTCAATGAAAATAACCAAGTAAGAAAGGCAATGACAAAAATAATTTTCATGACAAAAATGGTTCATTTTAAGGGATTTAATTAGATTAAACAAACTAAATAAAGTTAGAGTTAAACACATTCAAATAAACAAATGAATATAAATCAAATAACTAAAGAAATAATAGACTTGGGCCCAAGTCTGATTGCTGAAAATGACTTGGGCTTCAGCCGAAATTCAACCCTGCTGAAGAGATGCTGCTACCCTTGCACTTTTTCACCCCATTTTCGAATGTATATCAATGTATATACTGAGTGTATACTGGCTGTATCAGATATATACGACCCTGTTTTCCTGTATCTAAGTTGTATATCAGCTTAGTTTGATCTTTATAATCCTGTATATTAGCTTTCGAGACCTGTAAATTTGCTTTCTCTTGCCATATTCAACTTCTCTTCTCCTTTGGATAGGGCTGACTCAAAGAAAAATTTTGGATTTGATCCAACGAAAAAATGCGAGGAAGAAGGAGGGAGTCCCAAATTGGACTCGAAACAAAAGGTTCATGCGAGAAAAAGAGATAAGGATTATTAGTTAATCATAATAGGATTCTACTAAAATAGCTAAGCATGTGGAATAATAATAAGCCCAATTGCTTCTCAATAGCTTAACGAATGCTCAATAGTCAATATGCATTCATAATAATTAATCATGATCTCAGAATGTTTAACAATGAATACCAGGTAGATAAATCTAAAAACAAATATACATTCTATACCACAATATGATGAATCAAGGATCAATCACCTCTAATGACAACAAACTTATTAATTTGGAATAAGCTCACTGAAAGAGAAAACATAATGAAGAATGCCTATATATATATATATATTATTATTATTTTAAGCACATATAAGACACATTCAACAACTATTTGGGGTAATATTTATGATATTACTAATCAGAATTAAATAACTGATGCAAAAATCCAATCGTCTCTTCTCAAAACAAACAAACTCAATGACTACAACTCATGAGGGTAAAGCAATATTATAGGTGCTGGAAACATGACGACAAAGATTTAACTAAGATTTATTGAAAATAATAATGGCAGCATGTTCAACTCAGCCAAGCAAAATAAAATCTAAACCCAAAACTAGGACTTCCCAAATAAGAGAAATATATCTTATATAAACCTCATATTGATCAAACACTCATTATTAAAGGCGAACTTAGACAAAGATAGTAACTCGAATAATGCTAATGAAAATATTAAAACACGTGACTATGAATGTAGAACGGACAAGACATTCAACTAAGAGTAAAATCTCATAAACCGCGAACAAACAAACTTTGAACCAGAAATAACCACAGAGAGAGAGAGACGATCATGATTAGAAACTAAACTAGGAATTACGAGAATGAGATTAGATTGCATCACAGTATAGAAACTTAACAAATACACGTCCTTAATTGCATTCAAGTCAAAACCAACATAAGAGAGACAAGATTAAACTAATGAAAGGAAAAGAAGAAGTTACCTCTTCTAAAGCAACGATTCTAGGACGACTAGCTTGATCACGAAGGCAAACCACCACCACAAGCTTGAATCAAGAAGCAGAGGCTCTATATAAGACTTGAAAAGAGAACGGAACCTCGGGTTCTCAATGATTCCAGGGTCCGAAAAAGCTTTTGATTTCTCGAGTGAAAACACCTTCTATGTATTTTGAGAATGAAAAGTCGTGGTTAAAGTCTGTTTTCTGGTCGAAAATTCTCCCTCCGAAAAATCTCCCCCCTTAAACAGTGAAGATGACAGGGGTTTATATAGGGATTTCTGGAAGATTATGGGGGAAATGGGATGAGATTTAGGACGAACTGGAGTTCAAAATTTGAATTCTCTTGAGGAGATAAGATTGGCCAGCTCGAATTAGTACAAATTCGTACAATTCTCAACGGATTGATAAGGGTGGCCGCTTGATTTGAGAGAAGGACGATCGGGATACAAGATTGTAACAACTAGACAATTCTCGAATGTTCTTCGTACGGAAGGATAAGAGAGAGGGGAGGATGGATCGCGCAATGGGCTCACTTGGTTCAGTTCTGATTCTGGTTGTTGGACTGCTGGGTTCGCGATTATGGTCATCTAGGGAAGACGACGTGGGTCGGTCGCGTCGTATTGTACGCGTTTGTATGTATTGTTGTTGTATTGTTCTTTTGCTGATGGGTTGTATGGTGGGTTGGGTCTTGTAATTGTATTGTGGTGGGTTGGGTCTTGTAATTGTATTGTGGTGGGTTTGTTTTGGTGTTGCTGGAAAGAATTGGGTTGCTCTTTGTTGAGCTAAGAATTGGAAAATGGATGGTATTTTTGAAAGAAATTGACTGATTTGGTCTTAGAGAAAAGGGGTTTATCGAATTTAAAAATTAGCCAATACTATTTAGGGTTTGAAAAATTGAATAAGAATTGTGGTCAAAATTGACTTAGAAATATAGCCAAATTGAATAAATTAGTGAATTCGACTAAAAATTAAATAGGACGAATTAATATTTATTAATTAACAAACTTCTTCATCTTAACGAAATAAAAAATTAACTTACTTGTAAACTAATTAATTAAAAAATATAAACTATTGATTAAATTAAACTAATTAATAAAATAAATTAAAAACAAAATCTTTTTGACACGATTTTTGAATATTCATAAAATATACTAATTATATACATAATTATGTAAAAACATATTTATTATTCAAAAATTATAAAATGGACAAAAATTTATTAAAAATAACTTTAAAAAATATTTTGAACTTTATAAAAACTAATTATTTCAATTCGTTTGAAATTTAAGAAGCTCGATGATTAATTCATATGTGGAGGGCCAAAATTGGGTGTCAACATTTGTTATTGCACTTTGTGCTATTTTGTTGCTTAGGACTGAACCTTTAGCTGCTATGCAAGCCCTTTAGGTTGTCCCACGAGCCCTTTGAAAATAGGCCCGTGACAAGTGGTATCAGAGCCAGGTTTGAACATGACGTCTAAGTCGCAACATAATGAAGAGGTTGTTCATGAAAGAGATCAAGAGACTCAGAATGAAATTTCCAAGAAACGTGATAAAATTAAGGTGAGGGACCCTTCTTCTAACCCACCTATTTGTGGCCAAAGTCACCATGAGGAAGGATAAGGTTCCGATACCGGCCAACTCGACGAAAAGATCATCAGAGTTAAGGCTGGTTTGTCGGCCTTGAATAGGCAACTTGTTGTTGTTGAGAACAATTTTAGTTCTCTTGAATCAGTAGCTCTTGAGGGACTTGATGAAGTTAAGGGTAATCTCATCGAGCTAGGGGAAGAGAACAAGGAAGTGCTGACCAACCTTGAACTCAAGCTCACCAAAGCACTCTCTTCTTTACATAGAGAGTTTGAGGCTTTGAAGGCATAGGTTGAAGAGTCTGCACTTGCAGGTGGAGCTGGTCCCGTTACTATCCGTGAAACACGTATCGAAGCTCCCAAGCCAAAGGAGTTTCATAGGGAGAGAAATGCCCAAGACGTGGAGCACTTTTGTGGCAAATGGATGTGTATTTTGAGCATGTCAACATCACAAATGAGGCTGCCAAAATCCGTACAACAACAATGTATTTTAGTGACACTGCCATGTTGTGGTGGCATAGGAAAAAGGCGGATATGAAGAGAGGGGCCTGTTCCATCGATGATTGGGGGCAGTTCAAAGAGGAGTTAAAATGACAGTTTTATCCTTAAAATTTAGTTCACGGGGCTCGTCAGAAATTGAGGGAGTTGAAACAAACTTCCTCCATTCATGACTACGTGAAAGAGTTCACAAAACTCACTCTCCAAATTCCGAACTTGATCATGAGGACTTGTTGTTTTATTTCTTCATTGGTCTCCAAAATTAGGCCAAACAAGAACTTCAAAGGCGATAAGTCAGTGACGTTGAGGAGGCAATCATAGTGGCTGAATCATTGACTGATTTTTGGGCCGATGCTGCGAAAGGGAGGGACAACCAGAGCAAAATTGTTCCTCCCAAGGTGGATAACAATCGGAACAAAGGCAAGTTCGTTCCCAACCGAGGCAGCGACAATAGAGGTTGATCGAAACCAGCCTTCTAATTTTCTCAAGACTTATGAAGATTGTAAGAAAGGCGTTCCACGTCGTGAGGGTTATTATCTTTATGGTGAGACTACTCATGCTGCATGTTATTGTCCTTCGCTGAGTAAATTAAGTGCTATGGTTGTTGCACACAAGCAGCAAGAAAATACAGCGATGCAAACCGACAGACAGCCCGGGGAGCAAGGCGGACAGGTTGGTGGAGCAGACAAGGGGAAGAACGCGGCTGTTGGTTTGTTCAACCACATGGTCTTGTTTAATCATATGACACTTGCAGCATTGGCTTCCCAGCCAGCTCGTGTAAGGCCGCGCAAATCACTATTTGTCAATGCCAAGTTGAATGGCAAAGGCGTTAGCATCATGGTGGAAACCGGTGCAACACAAATTTTGTGACGGAGGAAAGGTCCAAGGATCTTTGTTTGGTATACGTTTCCAGCGATACATTATTGAAAACTGTCAATGCCCTCCCCACTACTGTCCATGGTTTCGCTCCTAAAGTCCCCATTGATTTAGGAGGATGGAAAGGGTTGACGGACTTCACTATTGCTCCCATGGATGTGTTTGATATCATTTTGGGGCTGTACTTTTGGTAAGAGATTAATGCGTTTATTTCGCCACGTCTCAACCAACTTCACATCAGCGATCTTGGAGGTTCTTGCATGGTACCCCTTATTCGGGTACCACAAAATGGAATGCACTTGTCCGCTATGTAGCTTACTAAGGGTTTCAAGAAAGGGGAACCAACCTTTCTTGTTTCCCTTGTCGGAGACGTTGAAAATTCAATTGAGGCAGTTACTTTGCCTCCTTTTACTGAGCAGGTCCTTCTTGATAACAAGGACGTGATGTCGGAAGAACTCCCCAAGCAGTTGCCATCGCGAAGGGAAGTTAATCATCAAATTGAGTTGATTCCCGGGGCAAAGACACCTGCCATGGCGCCTTATCGCATGGCGCCCCCGGGATTGGAAGAATTGAGGAAGCAACTTAAGGAGTTGCTTGATGCTGGACATATTCAGCCGTCTAAGGCACCATTTGGGGCACCCGTTTTGTTCCAAAAGAAGAAGAAAGGGATGCTGAGTTTGTGCATTGATTACCGGGCACTCAAAAAGGTCACGGTAAAGAACAAATATCCCATTCCTTTGATCGTTGATTTATTTGATAGGTTGGGGCAGGACAAGGTGTTCATGAAAATGGACTTGAGGAAGGACTATTATCAAGTCTGGATTGCCGAAGGGGACGAGCCAAAGACAACTTGTGTTACTCACTATGGAGCCTTTAAGTGGCTGGTCATGCCATTCGGTTTGACAAACGCTCCTGCGACGTTTTGTACTTTGATGAACAAGTTGTTCCACCCCTTTTTGGATCAGTTTGTAGTCATCTGTTTATACGATATTAACGTCTATAGCAATAGCATAGCGGAGCATGTTGAACACTTGCACAAGGTGTTCAAAGTATTGAGAGACAATGACTTGTGCATAAAGTGGGAAAGGTGCTGCTTTGCACAACCTATTGTCCAATTCCTTGGACATACCATTAGTCATGGTGAGATAAGAGTGGATAGCGACAAGGTGGAGGTGATTCGTGATTGGGAGGCTCCAACGAAGGTACCCGAGTTACGATCCTATTTTGGCCTTGCCAACTATTATCAACACTTCATATTTGGTTACTCCGTTATTGTTGCACCCCTCACCGACTTGATGAGAAAGAGTCATGAGTGGGAGTGGACTGATTTGTGCAATGATGCCTTTGAGAAGCTTAAGGCAGTCATTACCAAAGAACCGGTTTTGGCACTGCCCGACTTTACTAAGGCATTTGAAATTCAGACCGATGTGTCTGATTTTGCTATTGGTGGCGTCCTTATGCAAGAGAGCCACCCGATAGCCTTTGAGAGCAGAAAATTGAATGATGCCGAAAGGCGTTATTCAGCGCATGAAAGGGAGATGACGGCCATATTCCACTGCCTAAGGACTTGGCGTCACTATGTATTGGGTGCTCACTTTTTTGTTATGACAGACAACGTCGCGAATACTTATTTTCAATCCTAAAAGAAGTTGACTACCAAGCAAGCACATCGGCAAGACTTCTTGGCTGAATTTGATTTCTCCTTTGAGTACAAACCGGGGAAGGCTAATGTTGTAGCCGATTCACTTAGTCTCAAGGCTGTTTTAGCAGCTATTATTAGCTCGACAAGCAACGATATTGTTGAGAATATTAAGGAAGTCATGCAACATGATTCCGTGGCAAAACAACTTCTTGTCTTGGCCTAAAAAGGCAAGCCGAAGAAGTTTTGGGAGGAGAATGACATATTGTACACTACGGGCAAGCGTGTGTATGTACCGAGGTGAGCTAACCTTAGGCATACGTTGATCAAGGAGGGTAATGTCACTGCATAGGATGGTCATCCGGGGCAGAAGCGAACTGCTTGAGCCGCTGCCTATTGCTGAAAAACCATGGGACAGGGTCACCATGGATTTCATCACTTGCTTGCCGAATTCTGAGGGGTTTGGGACTATTATGGTTGTTGTTGATCACTTCTCCAAGTACGCGACATTCGCTGCAACGACGGCCAGTTACAAAGCTAAGGAGGTTGCCCGCCTATTCTTGCGAGATGTAGTGAAGCATTGAGGTGTACTCAAATATATAATCAGTGATCGTGATCCCCGATTTACTAGAGTTTTTTGGAGAGAATTATTCAATTTGCTTAGGTCTGAATTACACTTCTCGACCAGCTTCCATCTTCAAATGGATGGGCAAACGAAGAGGATCAACGTTCTCTTGGAGTGCTATTTATGGCACTATGTTAGTACCAATTAGAAAGATTGGGCGAAGTTGTTGGATACCGCTCAGTTTTCATATAATTTGCAGCGAAGCGAGGCGACAGGGAGAAGTCCATTTGAGTTGGCAACTAGGCAGTAGCCCAACATGTCCCAATCCTTGTCCGTCGATGCTAGTTTGAAGAGTCCAGGTGCTTATCATATGATGAAAGCCTGGGAGGAACAAGTCGACCTTGCAAGGTCATATCTTGATAAGGCATCCCAAAAACGAAGAAATTTGCTAATTGAAAGAGGCGTCTGGTTGACTATCGAATTGGGGATAAAGTTATGATTAAGATTAACCCCCGATAGTTTAAGTCGCTGCGAAATGTGAATCAAAGTTTGATTCGATGCTACGAGGGCCCTTTCGAGATCACTGCCAGGGCCGGAAGAATTTTATTTCGGGTTGATATGCCGCATCACTTGAAAATGCATCATGTCTTCCATGCTAACCAATTGAAACCATATTTTGAAGACGTGGAAGGCAAGGAGCGGGGACAGTTCGATCGAGCTCATATTTTTATTACTCCACCAGCCGTGGACAAGCAGATCGAGGCTATTATTGATCATCAATTAGTTCATGGCAAAGACTGAAACAATTCAAGTTCGCAGTTCCTTGTCCATTAGAAAGGAATGCCACTGGAAGAGGCAACGTGGGAGAAATATGAGGACTTGTGGCAGTTCTGAGAAAAAGTCCATAATTATTTGCATTTGTGTGGCACCCGGGGTCATCACCAAATCAGGTGGGGTAGCGTGTACCGCCCCGCTAGAGGCTACATTAAATTCCAACATTTCTAGGAGTGTGGCAGCACCATATCGCGCCTCAACTAGTCTCGAACGCAGTGCCAATGTTCCTCTAGCCTTGGAGGATTATTTAGGGACTCTTGGAGGCAAATTAATGCCATTGACAACCTTGTTAAAAATGAAATCCAAAGGGCTACACCAAAGCGTATTTGGAAGTGATTGGAAATGACTTTTTACCATTTATGGAAACATTTGACTAGCTTTTCCCACCTACTCTTGTACTTGTGTAAAGAGCCCCATTTTTAGTATTTTTCTCTTGGGATCTTGATCCCTTTGCTTGCAAGCTTATTTATCATCTTGTATAAGTCCCAAAGGGCAGCTCATTGTATTTTACACTTAGAGAAATATAATAAAAAAATTGGCACTTGCCTCCCAAACGATTCTTGCATTCGCTTTCTTTGTTGGTTGTTTCGTGTGGACTTTGGTAGACGTTTTTGTTATTGCACGTTGTGCTATTTTGTTGCTTAGGACTGAACCTTTAGCTTCTGTGCAAGCCCTTTAGGTTGTCCCACGAGCCCTTTGAAAATAGGCCCATGACATACAAGACTTACAAAACCAACAAAATTGTATTTTCACAATTTTTTAATATAATATGACTTGACAAGGAAAATTTCATCACATCTTTTATGGTATTTTTCATTCCAAGAATGAAATTTATCTCACCAAATATTTCATATCAAAATGGCTACTCAACATTATTTTTTATCACTTCTTTGATAACATAATGATCAAACCATATGTAAACAGTAGCATGTGATTTTTCCCAAGATTAATATATGCACTTATAATATTCTTTTTTATAGCATTTCTCAAAGATGTAAAAATCACAATTTCACAATTTTTTTCTCATTTCATGAACCTCCTCTATTTTAAGAATTTTAATAACATATTTTTTCATGAAAAGTAGTATCACTTTATTCATGAAAATTATTAGGTAAAAAGTTTTTTTTCCTTTACCTTTTCTCCGCTTGAATTGAGCAAGTAGAAAAATATTTTACCCTTACATCTCTTCTCTTCCATCTCTTGAAGAGAGTGACATTGAAGCGGAATGATGAGATCTCCTATCTTGATATCTGCACTTTTTCAAACTGTAACAAAGACATGAATCTCCTTAAAATTGTTGGTGTAATATACCACAAATACAATAAATTATAGTTGAAAATAAAATGAAAAAAATGAATAAATAAGGTTTAGGCTGAGGCGCGGATATCTCGCTCTCTTTAGAGAGATTCAAGCCCAGTGCGACTTAATCTACATCGATCCAGCAGTATAATTCTTGACTTGTCCCCTCCAGGATACAACAGCTCAACAACCTGTACAACTCAAGCAATTCCGGATTAGTTGAAGAGTCCAAAGCTTCACAAAAGAACACCTTACTTCAACATATAATTACTCTCTTTTGTATAGTGAATATAGTTGAAGACTTAGAATATTTTTCTTTGTCTCAACTCTCTCTTTCACTACACTAATCTCAATATAAACACAATACAATACTACTCATCTTTTTCACTCTATATTTTCTTGTACATCTCTTGTTATTTCTTAAACACAAAGGAAGATCATCACTATTTATAGGAGAGGAAATCTTCCTTATAATGAATAGGAAGATAATGGGGTAGTTAATAGGGAAAGTGAATGGCCTATAGGTTATGAGAGTTACAAGGCATAAAGATAGAATAAAGAATGAATAATGAATTAGTGGTTATAGGAGTTATATGAAAGTTATTTCCACATTTTATCACAACTAAATGAGAGTTAAGAGGCACAAAGGCCATCAATGGCAAAGTGGGAGTTGCTTCACAATTTGGCTAAGCAAAATGACACACTTTAATGTATCATCGACAAAAGGAATGGCAGTTGAAGGACTAGTAGCTACTGAAGGACTAATAACAGAAGGACTGACGGCTGAAGGATTGGCTGGTGGAAGCTATGGTACAAGTTTATCATAACGCCTTTTTGATCAAACCTCATCCTATGTATCCTCATCTTGTGCAGCATCATCATTATCTTCAATATTTTTTAAATTGTCAGCAGAACCAGAATCATCTACATCTTTGAAATCATCATCAGCAGCAGCATCTTCTTCTTCTTCTTCTTCTTCTGCTCTAAACCCTCATCCAGTTTACTAAGGTTTGATGTTGTCTAACTCTCAGCAATGATATGCTCATCAAGATTTGTTAATTGTGTTTCATTATGTCCTTGTTTTGTTGTTCTTAACCTCTCTTTATGTACTACTTCACTTTCTTTTTGAACTTCTAGTAGGAACATCATCTCTAGAATTTTTTATTTTTCTTCGAGCCATTTAATTTACACACGTGAGATAAAATAGAAATAATCTATTAATTTAATCAATCATTCTAAATAAAGAGGAAAATGAAGTAATTGTTGAAGTTAATGAAGCAACTGTTGCAGCTAATGCTGAAATTGCTATAAAAATTCTAACAGTTGCACCATAGACTTAAGTAGTTGTTGTATATACTTTAGTAGCAGCTGCAATAAATTTAGTAATTTAGCATATCTGTTATAACAACTTCAGCAACTACTTCATCTATTCACATCAAGTTTTGAGGTTATTGCAACGGATGCACATTTTTCAAGCTCAATACAAAATAACAACCAACTACCAACACCAACCACAAGAGCATATTTTTTCCCCACAAAGAGTATAACAACAGTCAAGAACAATATATTTAAGAACACGTCACTACATGAACAACCTAAGAAAATCGTGTTCTTCTTCTTCTTCTTTAATTTATTACAGTTGAGTGAAGAAACTTTCTACAACTTCACTCAAAACTTCACTCAAATGTTTCAGAAAGTTCAGTAGTTGTTGTAAGTACTTTAGCAATTACTTCATTTATTCACAACAAGATCTGAAGAACCAACCATCAACACCAATCCATCAGCAACTATAAGAACAATTTTTTCTCAAAAAGAGTACAACAACTTCAAGAACAACATATTTTCTCACAAAGAGTAAAACAACAACAACCAAAGAACAACAACATATTATCCATTATAAAAGGGAACTTTTTTTCTCTCTCTAGAGTCGCCTTCCCTTGGGGCACGTTAACCGTGTCACCAAAAAATGGCTCGAGGCAAAGGGAGAGGATGGAAACAGAAAGTACGACTTGACTTAGGTGAAGAAATAACAGCGGCAATAAATGACCGGCCAGTGGGAAGTGCAATACAGGCAATTTCTAGTCCTGGATCTCCAAGCAGAGTTGACATGGAGAAAGGGCAAATCGGATTAAGCATAATTACAGAATCTACAGAAAGACAGACACATATCGATTTGTGGGAGACCAGTCAAGCTGGTACGGCTGACAAACCACTAATCATGGGGACAACGAGCTCAACAGAGGGAACGGAGCAAACTGGCTCTGTAAGGGGTAGCAAAGCAACTCTATCTATGAGTCCAAAACAGATTGCATCGATTATGGGGTCACAATTGCCGGCAGCAACATAACAGAGCTGGGCAGGCCTATTTACTTCGAATCGGCAAGTAGAGAAGGGTATGAACCTTTGCTATGTTCCACCAGTAGTGATGAAAGAGGGTAAGGTTGCGCAATTAGTAAATGAGGAAGTCGAGTTCGAAATAAGCAAGTGGCAAAACTCAGTGATATTGTATGTTGTAGGTGAATCTCCATCGATAAGGGCTATTCAGAGATTCCTGATAGCTCAATGGAAAACAATAACCAAAATAGAGATTTACTACAACAATGATGGCTACTTCCTAGTAAAATTTGCTAGTATGGAGGAACGTGATGCTATGATGTATTCTGGTCCATATATGATGAATAGCCGACCTGTCATTGTAAAAGGATGGAGCCCTGAATTCAACTTCAATGAAGAGGTACTGCGCACCATTCCTCTATGGATTCAACTTCCCAATTTGCCGTTGAGCTGCTGGGGAAAGGATTCACTGAGTCGAATTGGTAGTACCATTGGTAGACCAATCTATGCAGACGAGTGCACCTTAGCAGTCAATCAAATCTCCTATGCTAGATTACTAATTGAAGTAGAGGTTACCCATGTCTTGCCAAGACATGTGAAGGTACAGGGGCCTAATGGAAATATATTTGAGCAGGAGATAGATTTTGATTGGAAACCTCTATTCTGCTCTAAGTGTTTACAGATTGGTCATGTATGTCCTGATGAACCTATGAAGAAGAAAGTAGAGGTTAAAAAGCCCTTACAACAGGTCTAGAAGCATCAAAGGTCAAAAGAGAGTCAGATGTTAGCCAAGGGAAATAGCGATGCGATAAAGAGGATTGCAGGACCAAGCCAAGCAACTAAAACTACAACCACTGGAGGAGATAATGCAAGCAACTTACAAAACACAAAGGGAGAGTGGGTAAATGCTAGAAAGGGATCACCAACAAGAAAACAACCAACGTCACCAATACTAGCGACTAGTTATGGATTTAATCCACAGATAGGAGAGACGGAAAAAGAAGTGAGTAAGAATGGAGAAATAGGGAACATAAAAGGTGTTGGTTGCCTAGGAAAAACCATTCACCATCAATAAGATTGGTATCCTGGAATATAAGGGGCCTTAACCAGGCCTATAAGCAGAAGGAACTGCATGTGTTTATACAACATAATAATGTGGGATTTATAGCTTTAATCGAGCATTGGGTAAATAAGGATATGGCAATGCGTATTGTCGAAAATATAGTACCACGATGGCAATGGAGACACAACTATCAGATAGGGGCAAAGGAAGAATATGGACTTTATGGGATCACAAGAAATGCAATTTTGAAATGCTTAGCTCAACTACACAACTTATACATGGGAGATTGAAGATTTATGCAACTAATATGGAATTTCATATCACTAGCATCTATGGTCTACACACCATCCAGGACAGGAAGGCTATGTGGAAGGACCTGATGGATATTGCAAGCACTACGACTACTCCTTGGCTTATTCAGGGACATTTTAATGCTATAAGGTACGTGATTGACAGGAAACTAGGGGCTCCGGTGGAAGACTCAGAAATAAGAGATTTCAATAACTTCATGGCCGGCATGAGTATGGAAGAAATGCGAAGTGTAGGTAGGTCATTTACTCGGACCAATCGACATGTCTATAGTAGGATAGACAGATCCGTGGTAAATGTTGCTTGGATCCAACAATGGCCACATCTGGAAACTCATATTTTGGAGTCGCTATTTTCCGACCACTCCCAATTGAGTGTTTCAATAGAAGAAGGACTTGCTAGAGTAGGGAAAATGTTCAGGTTCTTTGATTTCATGATAGACCATCCAAACTTTCTTACTCTAGTGGAAGGAGAATGGAAGGGTGTTGGTACAGGGACTGCAATGATGAAACTTTGGCAGAAGCTGAAAAAAGTTCAAGTTGCTCTCAAAGACTTGAACAAGAAAGAATATTGTCATTATGAGATCAAGATCCAAAGCTTTAGATCAGAGTTGGTCCAAATACAAGCAAAGATGAGACAACCTAGCTATCTAGTATCCCTATTTGATGAAGAAACAAGAGTGAAACAACAACTGGAGAAGTGGCATTCAGTAGAGGAGAGTATTTTGCGGAAAAAATCTAGGATCACCTGGCTGAAAACAGGAGATTCAAATTGAAAATACTTCTTTGCCTACATGAAGAATAGAACAACCCAGAACATGATTAGAAGCTTGGTTACAGAGGATGGAAATATTGTGGACAACGAAGGAGAAGTAAAAAAGGAGATATTGGGGTTCTATAAGAAGTTATTGGGCTCTTCAGTCGGAACTCTGCCAAGTATTGGTGAGACGATCATGAGAAGTGGAGTTGTCCTCAACAAACAACATCAGTTGTCCCTCATTAGGCCTCTCACTAGAAAAGAAATGCTAGATGTTGTAATGTCCATAGATGACCACAAGGCCCCAAGAATAGATGGATTCAATGCATTGTTTTATAAAAATACATGGTCTATCATTGGAGAGGATGTCATAGAGTCAGTACTTGAATTCTTTCACCAAAATACAATGCATCCACCGGTTAATTATGCCACTGTCACTCTAATTCCAAAAGTCAAACATCCTTCCACCGTTAAATAGTTTCGTCCTATATCATGTTGCACAGTGGTATACAAAATCATATCGAAAGTACTCGCATCAAGGCTTCAACCAGTGACGGAAGTGCTAATTGATCCCACACAATCTACATTTGTGCTCCGAAGACTCATATCTGACAGTATAGTGTTGAATCATGAGATAGTGGAGGGTTATGGGAGGAAGAATGTATCACCACGATGTATGTTGAAAGTTGACATGATGAAGACATATGATTCGATAGAGTGGGATTTTATGAAGCAGGTCCTTGTAAGTCTTGATTCTCCAGAAGTCTTCATAGGATGGATCATGTACTGTATGACCTCTGTGGCCTACACAATCTTAATAAATGGATAAATGGACAGCCAACTAAACCATTCTCAGCCAAGAAGGGCTAAGGCAAGGTGACCCAATATCACCTTACCTATTTGTTCTAGCAATGGAATATTTATGTCGTCTTATGAAGCAGTTGAAGCAAGATAAGCTCTATAAGTATCATCCAAGGTGTGGACAACTACAAATAGTGCAACTTGGCTTCGCAGATGATCTCCTCTTATTCAGCAGGGGAGACTTGGTCTCAGTTCAGAGATTATTTGCCAAATTACAACAGTTTTCAAGTGCGTTTGGGTTGCAAGCAAATTTACAAAAATCATCTATCTATTTTGGAGGGGTGAAGCCAGAAATACAGAAGCAAATCCTAGAGCTCCTTGGTATAGAAAAAGGAGAGTTACCCATTAGGTACTTAGGGGTGCCACTAAGTACTAAAAGGATATCATTGGTCCAATGTCAACCGCTATTAGAACGAGTGTTGAGCAAAGTGACATCCTGGACAACAAAGTTGCTTTCGTATGTAGGCAAAGTATAATTTTTGAAGTGTGTTCTGCTAAGTGTACAAATATACTGGTCCCAAATATTTCAATTGCCAAAGAAAGTGGTAGAACAAATAGAGAGGATTTGCCGAACATTTTTGTGGACAGGATCCATGAATTTATCCAAGAAAGCGTTAATAGCATGGGATAGGATGTGTATGCCCATGAGTGCCGGAGGATTGAGTCTCCTAAATATAGGTATGTGGAATAAAGCTGCATTATGTAAGTTGTTATGGAACCTGTGTAACAAAAAAGATAAATTGTGGGTTCGATGGGTCCATTTATACTACATAAAGGGAGGAACAGTAGATGCTACACTAGCTAACCAAGCATCGTGGCTGGTTAGGAAAATCCTCAAAGCTGCTACCTATATGGAAGATACTGGAATGAATATATCCAAAGAAATGGGAGTAGGAAAGTTCTCAATACGCCATATATACTTAAAGTTTATGGGTACTTTGCCTAGAGTGAGCTGGAGAAAGCTTGTGTGCAGTACTCCAGCCCCTCCGAAATGGGTGTTTATGGCGTACTTGGTAGCTAATGGCAAGATACACACGAAAGATAGGTTGATCAAATGGGGACTCGATGTGGAACCACAATGTAAGCTGTGTGAAGGGGCTGATGAAACTCTTGGGCATCTATTCTTTCAATGGCCAGTAGCAGCTGATATATGGGGACAATTACTAAAATGGCAGGGAATCATAAGACCTAGTTGGGACTGGCCAACGGAGCGTGTATGGATGGAACGTCATTGTGGAACAAATGGAGCTCACTCTATCATTTATCAAATGGCCTTGGCTGGATGTATATATCAAGTGTGGCAGGAGCGGAACCAAGTCATATTTCAAGGAAAGAAACGAACGTTGTCTACAATTGTGAGATTGATAATCCAAGATATATACTACTGTGCTTCCAAGAAGCCTAAATTAGCTAGAGTTTTGTCCAAGCTTAACTTCTATCCTTGCTAGAGCTAGATTGGTAGTAAAGGAGTAAGGGTGCACACTCAAAACTGGGACTATGTCCAGTGACAGTTTCTTTTCTTTACTTGAGTGTGAGTTCTCACTTTGGTAATAAAATCTCCATAGTTACAAAAAAAAAAAAGAACAACAATATATTTAAAAACACACCACAACAAGAACAACTCAAGAACATATTTATTAGGGTATGCAACAACAAAATTTGTGAAATCTATGTATTTTTTCATCTTCTTTAACCTAAATCACCATTTTCACAAGAAAAATTGAAATCCTAACTATGAGAGAAAGAAAAAAAACTCCACCTTTAAAAAGTGTTGAAACCCTAACAATAGAGGAGCAAGACGATCACGACGACGACGAACACAAAAAGGAAAATGAAAACGAAGAAGATGTAAATGAAATTGAGAAGTTTCCTTCTTTGAATTTAAATTCTAATAGGAAGAAGAATAAAATAAATTTGAATTCGCAATTCCCTATAGAGAGGTTAAGAGGGGACAATATTTGTATTTTATGAAGTTTTTAAAAATACATTTTATTCCCTACTTAACTTAATCCCTAATTAGTAGAAGTTTTTATTTTAATTTGAAGCCTTGATATACACATCATACTCTTTTTCACTAGTAAGAGCCAAGAGGTGAGAGTGTTTGACATGGCAGGAGTTGATTGGGGAAAAGAATGTGTATTTGGTTGCAGCCGTGGCAGCTCCTCCCTATTTTAGATCTATGTATATTATTAGTGAAAAACACATATATACAGAGAAGAGTCCGAATCTGAGTCCAATCTGTCAACTAGTTGTAGGCGAAGAAGATCGATCTTTGTTGAATGCTGGTTGATATTTAGATGAGGAAATGGGCAAAGCTTCAGTGATTATCTACATCACAATTGCTGTGCTCCTTCTATTCCTCATCTCTCAGTCTCCTTCTAACAAAGCTAAGCGTCATCGCCGACTTAAATTGCGCTCCAACTTCACTTTTGACCCACATCGTACCCACCATGAACGCATTCCCTTTGACCCTTTAGTTGCTCAAATCGAACGCCAACGTGAGGATAAGCAATGGGAGAAGCAATATATTGACACCCACCATCATGAATTAATACATGAACCTGCTCCTGGTGAAGAATCTCAGCCTGAATGGGAAGACTTTATGGATGCTGAAGATTATCTCAATGATGAACACAAGTTCAATGTCACTGATAGGCTTGTATTGTTGTTTCCAAAGATTGATGTCCACCCATCTGATGGTTTCGTCACTGACCATGAGTTGACTGACTGGAATTTGGAGCAGAGCCGGAAGGAGGTGTTGCATAGGACTCACAGAGATATGGAAGTTCATGACAAAAATCATGATGGTTTTGTCTCTTTCCATGAGTATGAGCCTCCCAGTTGGGTTCGGAATTCAGGTTATTTCATTTTAAAAAATTCATGCCACTACTATATTAACTGTTTCTATTTAGGAAGGAGCTCTATTGGCTATCTTAGACCTGGTTAAGTAGATCTAGACTTATTAAAATAGGATGTGTGCTTGTAAGGATCATTGGCTAAATGGTTTCGTTCTGTGAATGCTAAGTATTTCCCCCCTGGTTGATGGCCTATATTTAAGGGCACAAGCAAGTTGTAGGTACACCTACTCCTACGTCTAATGCGGTCTATTAAATTATGTAGCAATAGCTAGGAAAATTTGTTACTTTCCACTTTTCATGTTCACCAATTACTACTCTTGTTTGCATTGATAAAAGAAACTCGTTTTTGGCGGGTGCATCCTGCTTCCTTCCCCTCTCACTGATGCTATTTAACTTTAATGCTACTTTAAGGAGGTGTTGCATTGAATAGTTCATGACAAATCATGATCCTGAGAGTTTTGGGCAAGTCTCTCTCATGCTCATTCACCTAAGCTTGAATATTTGTTTGCGTCACTAGCCTCTTTTCTTTACTAATAAGTTGCATAGGACTTACAGATGATATTGGACTTTATGACAAAAATCATGATGGTTTTTTCTCTTTCCATGAGTATGAGCCTCCCAGTTGGGTTCGGAATTCAGGTTATTTCATTTTAAAAAATTCATGCCACTACTATATTTACTGTTTCTATTTAGGAAGGAGCTCTATTGGCTATCTTAGACCTGGTTAAGTAGATCTAGACTTATTAAAATAGGATGTGTACTTGTAAGGATCATTGGCTAAATGGTTTCGTTCTGTGAATGCTAAGTATTTCCCCCCTGGTTGATGGCCTATATTTAGGGGCACAAGCAAGTTGTAGGTACACCTACTCCTACGTCTAATGCGGTCTATTAAATTATGTAGCAATAGCTAGGAAAATTTGTTACTTTCCACTTTTCATGTTCACCAATTACTACTCTTGTTTGCATTGATAAAAGAAACTCGTTTTTGCTTGGACCTTTCCTTCCCTTTTTTTTACGGGTGCACTAAACATCAAGAGTGCAAATTAGTTGCTTCTTGTTTTGCTTCCCAAGTCTCTCACTGATGCTATTTAAGCTCCTCTTTGAGAAAATTGCTTCATACAGCCTCTTTCTACTTTAAGGAGGTGTTGCATAGGACTCACAGAGATATGGAAGTTCATGACAAAAATCATGATGGTTTTTTCTCTTTCCATGAGTATGAGCCTCCCAGTTGGGTTCGGAATTCAGGTTATTTCATTTTAAAAAATTCATGCCACTACTATATTTACTGTTTCTATTTAGGAAGGAGCTCTATTGGCTATCTTAGACCTGGTTAAGTAGATCTAGACTTATTAAAATAGGATGTGTACTTGTAAGGATCATTGGCTAAATGGTTTCGTTCTGTGAATGCTAAGTATTTCCCCCCTGGTTGATGGCCTATATTTAAGGGCACAAGCAAGTTGTAGGTACACCTACTCCTACGTCTAATGCGGTCTATTAAATTATGTAGTAATAGCTAGGAAAATTTGTTACTTTCCACTTTTCATGTTCACCAATTACTACTCTTGTTTGCATTGATAAAAGAAACTCGTTTTTACTTGGACCTTTCCTTCCCTTTTTTTTACGGGTGCACTAAACATCAAGAGTGCAAATTAGTTGCTTCTTGTTTTGCTTCCCAAGTCTCTCACTGATGCTATTTAAGCTCCTCTTTGAGAAAATTGCTTCATACAGCCTCTTTCTACTTTAAGGAGGTGTTGCATAGGACTCACAGAGATATGGAAGTTCATGACAAAAATCATGATGGTTTTTTCTCTTTCCATGAGTATGAGCCTCCCAGTTGGGTTCGGAATTCAGGTTATTTCATTTTAAAAAATTCATGCCACTACTATATTTACTGTTTCTATTTAGGAAGGAGCTCTATTGGCTATCTTAGACCTGGTTAAGTAGATCTAGACTTATTAAAATAGGATGTGTGCTTGTAAGGATCATTGGCTAAATGGTTTCGTTCTGTGAATGCTAAGTATTTCCCCCCTGGTTGATGGCCTATATTTAGGGGCACAAGCAAGTTGTAGGTACACCTACTCCTACGTCTAATGCGGTCTATTAAATTATGTAGCAATAGCTAGGAAAATTTGTTACTTTCCACTTTTCATGTTCACCAATTACTACTCTTGTTTGCATTGATAAAAGAAACTCGTTTTTGCTTGGACCTTTCCTTCCCTTTTTTTTACGGGTGCACTAAACATCAAGAGTGCAAATTAGTTGCTTCTTGTTTTGCTTCCCAAGTCTCTCACTGATGCTATTTAAGCTCCTCTTTGAGAAAATTGCTTCATACAGCCTCTTTCTACTTTAATTTGAATCAGTCTTACATGCTGACTAGTGACTAGAGATAAAATTGTTTCATGACTTATAGTAATCCATTTTAGCCATTGATTTAGTAACTCACTGCAATCACAGTATCTGAAGTGTATATCTGCTGCTCACTTTCTATATATATTTAACCCGTTCCCTTCCTCTGTGACAAATTTTGATGTGGTTATGCTGCAACAGATAATAGTTCTTTTGGATATGATATGGGCTGGTGGAAAGAAGATCACTTTAATGCGTCAGATATAGATGGAGACGGGCTTCTAAACATTACTGAGTTCAATGAGTAAGTTACAGCTTGGCTAGGAAAACTTTTTACTACCCTTAGCTCCTTTGCTTAATAGTTCTGTGAACTTCATTTGATGATTGAATATCATCCAATAACTTCTTTCTTTATTGTGATTTCTTAGCTTTCTACATCCCGCCGATACCAGCAACCCCAAACTACTTCACTGGCTGTGCAAGGAGGAAATAAGGTTCAGTAGATTTGCTTCTCTAACAATTTTCTTAAATAAGAGCTTTATTCCCTTTTCTGATTTTTTTCTCCAGTATAAAGGTCTTCTTTTACGTGTTGTTAATGTGCGAATTGCTTTTTGTTGTACCTACCATCAAATCTTCTTTTCATTTTCTCTATTTTTTGGGTGTCATGATTTTTCTTGCTGGCTGGGAAATTTAATCTGAATGATATTTAGGAACATTTAGAAGAAGTCATATCAAGTGAAACAAGGGTTACAAAGAAAGAGGGAGGTTTGGGAGTGAGGAATTTGAAATTACATAACAAGAGTTTATTATATAAATGGCTGTGGAGATATAATAGGAGAGGTGATGAAATCTGGGAAAAGCTAATAAATGCTATTTATGGCAAGAAGGATGGTTGGAAACAATACCCTCCACAATTGAGAACAACAGGGCATATTTGGGAAGACATTGGTGGGATGTGCGATGAGTTTTTACAGTATACTAGTAACTAGATTAGAGGTGGGTAAAGGATCCATGATTAAATTTTGGACAGATTTCTGATATGGGAATGCAGATTTTAGAAGCAGGTATCCAGACTTGATCAGATGTTCTGTGCTTAAGGATGGATATGTTTCCGAGTTCCATTCCATCTCTGGCTGAAATCTAGAATTCAGAACCTAAATGATTGAGAACTGGAAACTTTCTGTCAACTTACTCAACAGTTGGATCCTATTTAAATTGATCAAAACAAGGAGGATGCATTGATTTGGGTGAATAGCAAGGATAAAATGTTCTCTGTTAGTGACAACAAACTGTTGTTACAGCAGAATGGTCAGGGAACATCTAATTGACCTTGGAAGATCATCTGGAAGTCTAAAGCTCCCGGTAAAGCTGCCTCCCTTTGATGGATTGTCACTTGGGAGGCCTGTTTGACATAAAGTAATTTATAGAAGAGGGGTTTTGCTTTAAGTAATAGATGCTATTTGTGTGAAGAAGACCAGGAAACAGCGGAATATCTGTTTTTGCATTGCAAAGTTTCCCGAGACTGCTGGGAGTTGCTTTTAATGTAACTGGTGTTTCTTATGCCCTTGAAGATTAAGAACATAATGGATTGCTGGCAAAGTCAAAGGATGTGTAGAAACCTGAAACAGATTTGGAGAACCATTCCCATATGCATTTTTTGGACTATATGGCTGGAAAGAAATAAGGCTTGCTTTGAAGGAAAAAGGATGCAGGTTTCTAGAATTCAGAATTCTAGCAGTAGGATAGATAGCCTGGATCAGTACATGGATCTCTTAAGCTTGCTAGGAGGGATTACTTGATGTGCTGATGTTTCTTATGCTGTTGGTTTTTACTTTTCGGTACCATCTTGGTTACTTCATTAATAAAACTTGACCTTGTGAAAAAAAAAGAAGTGAAACAAGACATTTTGTATGGTTCTTTTCAACTGATCCGACCAGTTTGATATTAGAAATAGTCGTCTTTATATCACAAGCGACCTAGTTTTCTTTGTCCTGTTCCTGGTGGTATCAGAATGCTGGTATGTCGGGATAGCTAATCTGTCTTTCCAGGAAAATGTTTTTCTCCAGAAAAGATTTTAAGTTCAATCATTTTATTCAAGCTCTTCTCAGTTCTCAAGGATCCATTTCCTGGGGAAAAGAGTCGCATGTATGACATTTGCCTCGATGACTTCCCATTACTGCCGGAAAAAAAGCCACGGTGAATTCCTTCTGAACCAGGAGCTGGTCATATTATACCAACCTTAGTCAAACCCTTGAGATCAACAGATTCTTCCTTCCTGATTCAGAGCAATAAAAGAGGCACTCAAGCTCTCTCAGAGATAAGTTTCTGGCGCTCTGCCTCCATCCAGTATTTTGACAACAAACCTTCTTGCAGAACATTTCTTGTCACCTGCAAGAAGTTTGCCTAGTTATCCCCCTCTTTTACTGCATCACTGCTAGGGTCTGTCTCCAATACATTTCTTATGTTTGATGTTTCCTTTCAGTAACTTCTTTGATTTTTCCTCCAGCATATCCAATTTCTCTTGTTGCTATGGTGGTCTAAGCTCCTTCATCATACTTTTGGGTTGATCTAATCTCTACCTAAACCTGATTCTACTATCTTTAAGCTTATTTTAGCAACTTTTACTGTCCTTTTTGGAGGTCTAGAAGTTGGGTCTTGTTACCTCTGATAATTATTCAATCTTTGCTGTGTTACTTCTCTGGATACTCTCTTTTTGCAGCTCATTGAATCTGGGAAAAAAGAGGACAGTCCAGTGCTCTAACCTGCATGGGGTCTAGGGAAGGGCTGAACCACAGTTTGTTTATTGTACACAACCTTAGCTTGCATTTTTGCAGACGGTTGTTTCCCACAGCTTAAACCTATAACCTTTTGGTCACTTGGCGCCAATGGTTATTATCGCGCTTCAGCAAATCTGAGTGGAACTTTAATTCTTCTCCTCATTCCACTTTTGAGTGTTATGAGTATGGTTAGGTGATAACCTAAGCAAACAACTTTGTGCCTCAATCAGGATAACCTCCAAATGTCGTTATATTTAAATCTATCATACAGTTCACATGTTATAAAGGGAATCCCGTTCCTGCACCGCGAAATGCTTGATAGTTGCACTCATTCCTTTTCTCCTTATACTTTTTTTTAGAACTGGTATTGTTATATTCCTCAACATTAAGGATATGCTGGAGACCTCTGTTAAAATCCTTGTAAATATTCTAGAATATGTGTAATTAAAATAGGTACTTTAATTTACTCATATTTTGATTAGGTATTGATTTCCTTTACTTTTTAGGACATGCAAGCATAGTTATTTAAGCCCCAGTAGCTTGAGGGAAAATCAAGACAAGTTCTCTCGTATTTTCTCTTCCACTTCACATGTATTAGAGCTAGGCCTTTCTCAATTCTTTGTTTCACCAATGTTGAGCCCCTATTTTTATTGTTCACGCTCCAGTTGGCAGGAATGGGTGTGCGGGGTTGTCATGGCCCCAAAAATGGACGTGATGACACTAGTGTAATTCCACCAAGACAAGTCAGCCTAAAAACCCAACAATACGAAAGAAAATGCAAAAAGTAAGTCAACAATAGTATAAGTGCGAAAAACTTAGCCAATTTCATAAACACCCCCAAAATCTAGTTGTCACGTGTACAAGCCACTAATGTATAAATACATAATCGAAAGATAAATACAAGTCTCATCGTCTTTGTTTCTCTAATAGAACAAAACATAAAATAAGGAACAAGAGGGCCCGCCGAGATGACAAGCAGCTACCTCTCAATGTATCCTTTGAAAGCCTCGGAGAAAGATGAAGAAGAATGATCACACGGGTCCGGGCTTAGAACCTACACAAGTGTAGAAGCAAGGAATGAGTACCAACAACACGGTACTAAAACAAGGTAAAACTAGCTAGAAAACAAGAACTCCTTTCATTCCAATCAAGTCGCCAAAACTACAACCTGCATAGAAATCAGCCCAACCTAACAGTTTACAAAGCATAGTTCACAAGGTTTCATAGTCACAGTTCAATAATTATAGTTCATCAATCACAAGTATCACGATCGTCAAGCACAACAATCAAGTCTACCAAACACAAGTATCGGGATTATTATGCACAAATATCAATCGGGACTCATGGGGAACACCCATAGTCCAGGTACTCGCTGGCAATGACCTCGACATCACAATACTCGCCGGTAAAGACCTCGGCATCAATAACACTTGCCGGCAAAGACCTCGGCATCACGCACCGGCAATGACCTTGGTATCAATAACACATGCCGAGAATGACCTCGGCATCAGTAACACTCGCCGACAATGACCTCGGCATTAATAACACTCTCCGGCAAAGACTTCAGCATCAATAACACTCGTCGGCAATGACCTCAGCATCAATAACACTCGCCGACAATGACCTCGGCATCAATCACACATGCCGGCAATGACCTCGGCATCAACACAATATATCTCCTCACAGTGTTTCAGAACCAATGCAAATAGGCATGTTCACACAATAATGAAGAGGTAACAATCACAAGCAATTCTCATCCACAACAATATTATCAAAATATCACATCAATCACCAAATCAACATCAACACTCAAGGCAATTCACTATGCACAATAACACATTAGCAACACATTGCCTTTTTAATTAACCCCGTCTTTATCATTAAGGTTAACCAATTTGAGCAATTAACCCATCACCTCATTCCCATTACTCCCCAACACATACAAGAAAGAGAGTTCAAGATTCTACAAGTTTTAACAAGGTTTAGAAGT
This sequence comes from Solanum appendiculatum, assembly GCA_018342035.1. Lineage (NCBI taxonomy): Eukaryota > Viridiplantae > Streptophyta > Magnoliopsida > Solanales > Solanaceae > Solanum > Solanum appendiculatum. The sequence goes on along the minus strand of JAGDQO010002284.1, from coordinate 278,243 downwards.
TCACTTACCTTAATTCAAACAAAAGTCAATATGAGACTTGAGCTTTTTTCTTTTCGAATGATATCCAAAGCCACACAATCTAATCCAACAAGTAATCACAATAAGATTTCGAAAATGACAACACCCATATCATACACTTTGAAAAATGGGTCAAAATAACTCAAAAACCCCGAAAAAGAGGTTTGAATCCGACAATCATTACTTGAATACATTACCCAAAGCATTTGGAATTCATTGGTGAAAACCATTTCAAAAACGGTTTAGAATCTAGCTCAAAGTCACCATTTTTACTTGAAAACTCAAGTTCATGAAAACCTTCACTTTGCCATTCAAAAATCCCAATTTTTGATGTTAAAATTCACAAATGATCATAGGGAATTGAAGTTTTAGGGTCACAAAGACTCAGCCAAATGATTCACCACAAAAAATCTCCTTAAAATCGCCTCCAAGGGTTTTCCAAAACTCAAAATGGGAGAAAATGAGGTAAAACTCCAAAATTTCAGACAAAACCCTCTCTGAAGTCTCTTTCGCACCCAGGGTCGCTTACGCGATCATCGCGATTGTGACCCTGGTTCGCAAAAGCAAACCCTAAAAATTTGGTCGGCCTTCGCTTTCGCGAGCCAACCTTCGCTGAAGCGAAGGTCGCGAACGCGACAGCCACTGCCTAACGCTAAGGTCAACGGGTTCGACCCCTTGCGAACGCAACACTCACTTTGCTGAAGCGATGCTAGCTAAAGCGAGCCATCCCTCGCTAAAGCGAAGCACACCAGACACCAATTATGCAACTTGACTAAACTTGACGTTTCGAAAGGACCCTCGGGATTCGTTTGGAATCCCATACACACAAACCAATTATGCAACTTGACTAAACTTGACGTTTCGGATTCAATGGAATCATCGAAACACGAATCCAAGGTCTCCTTGACCCGAAATTCGTGAAAGTCACAAAGAACCAACATAACGCCTAAAAAGGCCAAATCAAGCTCGGAACCTCTAACATTCAACCAAGACCTCTCCTTCACCTACAATCATCCCCCGAATATATATATATATATATATATATATTGATGCACAAAGTTTGTTTTGAATCTTTTCATAATTATGGTATATTTTCTAGTATAAATGTTTTATATCTTAAACATACCATTAATTTTGACAATGTTTTGTACATAATAGATTACAGTCATACACTTCTAAGAAAATTTTATTTTACTTCATTCATACCATAAAATAAAATCAAAATATGCTCTTTGGGAAAAAAACAAAGAAGATGTAGTATTCAATTCTATAATGAGAGAAGGAAAGAAAATATTAACCACTAAAATTTATTCATTATTTATGGTTGAGAGATAAGGGGAGGTAATTAATAAGAAATTAAAAGGAGCTAATCCCTGATCTTTTTGGACATTATTCATGTTTATATATTACCAACTATATTTATTATATAAATTGTTGTTTTTAAAAGAGAAAATGGTCTAAAGCCCCCCCAACCTATACCCGAAATCCCAACTACACACTCCAACTTCACCGGTGTCCGATTACCCCCCTGAACATTTTATTTCTCTATTTACTACACACCCCAGTGCTGAGCTGTCATAGGAGGTGAGAACACCTCCTCTAGGCGCGTGAGAAGAGGGAAAAACGTTAGAAAAAGGAATAAATTTGGAATGGTCATCTTCCCCAAATTAAATAAACCATTGTTCCTTCTTCCCCACCATTAATCCTCATTTCTTCATCAATATTTTGACGATTTTCTTTTGGGCTTAGCTAGGGTTTAGTTGTTTATGTTCATTTCAACTTTAAATCTTGAAGTTAGGGTTTGTAATCTGCTCTAATTTCTTATTTAGGTTCTTTGAATTTTCTCTAAATTCGTCAAAAATGGCAAATGAAAACTTGAATAAGCTTTGTATGGATGAAATTTCCATTTCAATGGCAGAAAAATTTTAGCCAAAGAAAAGGAAATACATATATTTATAAAAGAGATTAAAAATAAAGTTCTAATATATGTAGGAAATACATATATTTATAAAAGAGCTTAAAAATAAAAATTATGTTGGTATTGCAAAATTTTTGATTACAAATGGAACTTGAAATTTCCATTTCAATGGCAGAAAAATTTTAGCCAAAGAAAAGGAAAAAAAAAGAAGAAGAAATGGGCTGAAAAAGAATAGAAAAAAATATAAAAGGGAAATAAAATAAAGAAAAGGAATAATAATATTTTTATATAAAATAATTGCAGAATAAAGAATTTTTTTTTTTAAAAAAAGTTAATATTACGTGGCAGGGCGCGTGCAATTCACTTTTTTATATAAATCTGGGTGTGCGTTTTTAAGGGGGTATATATTATACTTTTAAAATGTTCAGGGGGGTAATAGGACACCCGTGAAGTTGGAGTGTGTAGTTGGGATTTCGAGTATAGGTTGGGGGGGTTTTAGACCATTTCTCCTTTTTAAAATGCTTAGAAAGTTTGGATATTAATGCAAATAACTTTTTGAAAATGAGTTATCACATGAAATTCTCTAAAATGAAAGCGTCTGGGTAAATTTATATTTGACCATATAATTTTAGCAGGTTGGATTAAGGGGGTTGGGGGTCAATAAAATGGTTAAAATGGGTATCTTATTGTTTCTTAAGAATTTAGCTTAAAATATGAAAAAATCATTAAAATTGGTTGGGTGACTTTCTAGGTGAAATACCAATAGTTGAGTGATTTTTTGGTTATAAAACAAAGTTGAGTGACTTTCTAAGTGAGCTACCCTGAGTTAAGTGACTTTTGGATTATTAAACAAAGTTGAGCGACTTTCTAAATGAACTACCCTAAGTTGAGTGACCATTTGTGAATCAGGAAGTATTAAACTAAGAAAAAATTAACAGATTAGAAGGCTCCTAATAGATCTACAAGATCTTCTGCATCCTCTATATATACATTATTCTTTACACCAAAAATAAAAAGATAGAACACTATTCCATTTTTCATTTACTTTTTTGTTCTCTTCCTTCTTTCTTTCCTTTTAAGTGTAGGGAGTCAAAGGGCCATAGAATTATGTCATAGAACTATATAAACTCATCCATATGCCAGAAAACTTTGATCTTTTAAGTGGTTTGTGAACCTAATCATGTATCATCGAAGTGGATTCTTCAACATTTCGAGCAAAATAAAAGGATGCTAAAGGAAAATACGGCTTCCAACATTGGAAGATTATGCAGGAAAAAAAGAAACAAAAAGAAATGTAAACAATGACTTTAGCAGCTCCAGCTTAAAGAAATAGCAATCCTATACCAATAATCTAAAGCTTTTAACATTCTCCATTTACAAGCTCGTGACCCTTCTTAAGAACTTGTACAGTATCAAATATAATTATAGCTTATTGGATATATGTTCCATTGGTATTGTAAAGATATGGCACCTGGGCCTAACTCAACCCCAAAAGCTAGCTCATGAGGGGAGGTTTTTCCAAGTCCATATAAGGAAACCACCAGTTCATTCCTCTTCCAATGTGGGACTTTTACCCACTCTAACACCCCCCTTCACGCCCAGGCCCGACTGGCGCATGGACCGGGAGCCCAAACGGGAATGGACCTGGCTCTGATACCATGTAAGATATGGCACCTGGGCCTAACTCAACCCCAAAAGTTAGCTCATGAGGGGAGGTTTGCCCAAGTCCATATAAGGAGACCACCAGTTCATCCCCCTTCCAATGTGGGACTTTTACCCACTCTAACAGGTATATGTGCATTAAAATGTAGGTCTGGTAAATTACTCGAGATTCTACTAGTTTTGAGTTTCAAATTGTTTTATGCCTTACAATTTTTTATTTGCTAATCTTTGGTTTTGTTAATGAGCATGCTTTAGAGATAATTTTTTGTAGAGAAGCTGTCTTTCCTAGGTGAACACTGTTTATAATAATTTGATTTCTTTTCTTGCTCTCCTTTTAATTTCAGGGAGAGAGATAGTGACAAAGATGGTAAGGTTAATTTCAACGAGTTCTTTCACGGGCTGTTTGACTTGGTAAGAAACTATGACGAGGAGAGTCATGATACTTCTCATCATTCTGAGGATTCAGAAGAGTCTCCGGCCAGAAAGTTGTTTGCTGAGCTTGATAAAGATGGGGATGGGTAAGAAACTAGACATCTCTTTCAGGAATTGTTTCGAGTAAATCCATCAACAAACCTTTAAATTTGATTTTATGCAGACATTTGTCAGAAGCTGAATTGCTACCTATAATTGGAAAGCTTCATCCATCAGAGCGTTACTATGCCAAACAACAAGCAGATTACATCATACAGCAGGTAATTTTTACTGAACTGAAGTGCCTGATTTAATAGAGTGCTGAATTGACTTATTACTCCTTGCTATTACCAACAAGTACTTGCATATTTGCCTTATCTTTATTTCTTAAGCTATAACCAAACTGCTGCCATTGATTTACTTTTTGCCAGCTTAGGAGCTATAGCTAGTATTTTGAAGGGAAACTGCTTATTATATTGCTATGCAAAAATATATTTGCTTACTTGTCCTTTTCAATCCATCTCTAAAGTTACCTGATAATCTTTTCATTATGACTTGGGGGGTTGGGACTTGGGGTGGGTGGTTGTTGGCTGGGCTGGGTTGGATTTTTGAGATTGGTAACTCAGTCCGGAACCGGCCTGTGAACTGGCCCACTGGTGGCTCAGCCCCGAACCAGCCCTGTCCGTGCCATTTTTTATTATAACAATGGTTGTTTTTTGGTTTCTCCTCAAATTAATGTGGAGGTTATACTAGTTGTTTTAAAAACCTTTGATCATTTTCCGTTCATCTATTGTACTTTGAAGTTTCTCTCTCTCTTTCTTAATATTCAGGTAGAAAACACTTGTTCTAATTTTCAAGTTCAAAATTCAAAACATAAACTTGCAAATTGTATTGAAAATATTGAAATTCGAATTTATACTTGATAAAATTTAAGACTCATTGAACCTTTGAGTTTTTCTTTTTTTCAAATTTATGTCCAGATACAAATTCCAGTATTAGTTTGGTTGTTCACTTATTTGCTAGTTCAAATATTTGAACATTAAAGTTCAAAGTATAAAAATACAAACTTAAGAAACCCAATATAATTTCAAAATTGTAAAAAAAGAAAAACAATTAATCCAAACTGGCCCCATCTCGAATTGGGCCGAACCACCTTTTTAACAGGTTGTGGGATGTGCCCGCTTGCCTCCCTTGAAAAATTAGCTCGGGTCGAACCAGGCCCATTAAGGACAGCCCTGCCCGGCCCCATTCTGGAATTGGTGGGTTTACCCTTAATGGGTCAGGTTGGTCCTAGCCTGGCCCACTCGATAACTCCGTTGTTGAATAATGTTAGTCTGTTTTTCTCAAGAAAGGATTTACCGTCATCAAAAACGATTTCTGCCTAATCAGGCCTTCAGGAGCTATTTGCTCTTAGTTCTAAATTATCTTCTTTAGAATGTATTTCTGGATAACTTGGAAGGTACACTGTTCACATATAAGCTCTTGTGAACAGAGAAGCTACATTGAAGTAACAATTCAAACAATTTTGTACCATCTCTGATGTAATAATCTCCTAAAGCATAGCTTTTAGTTGGAAAGTACACTCTTATTTCCAGTAACTCAGTTTTAGTATACATTAATAAATCTCGTGGGAAGTACTTGTCTCTTGTTATTGATGAACATTACAATGTAGTGGTGTGAGTGTCTGCTTTTTTTGTTTTAATTTTATGCATCTATTAATGGAGATATTTCACAAAAAATAAATGTTCCCGTTTGCAAACTAGTGAGCCTGAAACCCTTTAATGTGATTGAATCTTTAGCAAATTTAAAAACTTTAATATTGGTGGATCGCACTATCCGGGTAAAACTGAACTATTTCAAAACAAAATAGATTCATAATGCACCTCATTCTTGTTTGCTGATTGTTCTTGGATACTGAGAGGGAAATAGTGTGTTCAATAATTCTACCATATTTTTTCTCAGGCTGATGCAGATAAAGACGGAAGGCTTACTCTGAAAGAGATGATTGATAGCCCGTATGTTTTCTATAGTGCAATATTCAACGAGGATGATGAAGATTATGAAGGCCATGATGAGTTCCGTTAGTTCAAGGTAGGTAAGGATACTTTCTATCCCTGTATTCTTTTGCTTCTTTTCAATGGCTGCCCTTTCTTTCCTTGGACTCCCTAGTTTGCTACTAATTTAAGAGCTATTGGCTTCATACGAGTTTATTTCATTAGATCTAGATAAGGATGGTTTTATACTCTATTTTTCCTGAGAACTGGTAATTGTATTCCTTGGCATTAAGGAAATGCTGGAGACCTCCAAAAAGTTTATCAACAGAGAAACTATAGCCCAAACAAATTGGACTTCATCCTCTACATTTTCTAGTTTACACCAAAATGAAAATTTACAATGAAAATACACTTCATCTTCTGCCATTTCTTTCCTTCCATATTGTCCACTAAATTCACAATGGAACTGCTCTCCACCATTTCTTCAGCGACTTGCTACCCCATCTCCTAATCCAACAACTTAGAAGGTCCGCTGTGTGTTCTGGCATAGTCCAGTTGTTACCTGTGACGCTAAAGAAGAGTGACCACAATTGGGCTATCATTTTACAATGAAGGAACAAATGACTGTTTGTCTCTGCAGTCTCATTACAAAGAAAGCATCTGGATACTAATTGAATTGCCCTCTTTTGTAGAACTTCATGAGTGAGGCATGCTCTTCTAGCAACTAACCAAGTAAAACATTTAATTTTGTAAGGGACCAAACACTTCCACACCTTTGGCCTTGGACCTGCTTCGCCTCCTAGTTGCCCCAAGGCCCTCAAATTTACACACTATTGGCAGAGAACCTCCCATCACTGCTATGTTTCCAGCTGATAGCATCTGTGACCGTACAAGTGCCTTTGAATTTATCAACTTTCTTAAGAAGTTCAAGCCCTCCCCCTCCCCCTCCCCCCTTCCCGCCCCAAACCGAACCCAATCAATCTCCCAGTCATTCTAGTTCCTTCTGGAAAAAGATAATTCACCCTTGAGGAGTCCAATAATCTGCCATAGTGGCTTCAGGTTTGTTGCATATAGAGAATATAAGTTAGAGAAAGTGGACATCAGAGGTTCTTGCCCATTCCATGGTTCCTTCAAAAACAATGTCTTTGAGCCTGTTAGAATGTTAGAATAGGAATAGGAACAAGAAATAGTCCTATTTGGAAAAGGATTAATATATAGAATCCTACTTTCTTTAACATAACCATTGGCCAGACCGGCAGCATATATGGTTCATAGCCGCCCGCCGGCAGCGGAAGCATTTTGATTCTATACTAGGATCGTAGAAGCTCTGATATCATGTGAGAAATATTAGAGAAGAATATTATTGAATTGTGTATCTACATTATTACCTTGAGACCCTATTTATAGAATTATAATACAATCCTTTTTCAAGGAGGTTTCTATATAGTATATACTAATCCTTTTCCAAGTAGGACTATTCTTGTTCCTATTCCTATTCTAACAGATCTGTCGCCCACCTTGTGGACATTGGACAACAGATCTGTAAAAGCTAGCCCATAAGTTTCTGATATTGCTCCAAATTGATACATTATTAGTGCTGACCACTTCATAGAAGATTGGTGTGCATTCTAGCATAGTCCAGTTGTTACCTGTGAGGCTAAAGAAGAGTGACCATAACTGGGCTGTCACTTTACAATGCAGGAACAAATGACTGTTTCTCTCTGCAGTCTCATTGCAAAGAAACATTTGGATACTAATTGAACTCTGTTAGGATCTTTAGGGTAGGATCGAGTCACATGGTGATATATAAATTCAGCTCGTTAAAGGGAGGCTAAAACCGTAGAGTTCAATGGAAGAGAGAACTCCGATCTCTTCAGCTCGTTAATGGGAGACTGAAACCTTAGAGTTCAATGGAAGAGAGAACTCGAATCTCTTGCTTTTTGCTGAAATATGACTTAATGATTTATTCATCAGAAACCCCTTCAAATAGGAGTTTTATTACAGTAGTAGGAAGTCTAATCCTTATGAATGTAGGAGACCTAAATCCTATTCCAAACTAATAGCTATAGATTAACCTAATCCTTATGAAGCTCTGAAACATAAATTCTATTCTAGAATAATAAATAAAGCTACTTTAAATATAAATCAATAATCAATAAATCTACTTAAAAATATAATTAAATACTTAATTAATTGACTTCCCCGCATCCACAATAAATTCCCCTCTTCTGCAGAACTTCATGAGTGAGGCATGCTCTTCTAACCACTAACCAAGTAAAACATTTAATTTTGGAAGGGACCAAACATTTCCGCACCTTTTGCCATGGACCTGCCTCGCCTCCTGGTTGACCATGCCATTAGTGCACCATTGACTTGACTGTCCATATTTTTTCATGATCACCTCCTTCCACAATGCTTGGTCTTCATTAGCATATCTCCATTACAACTTCAGCAAAAGGCAATTATTGTGTAATTTCATATTTCTGATACCAAGACCCCCTACTTTCTTCTCAAGTTGAAAAACATCCCATTTCACCAAATGAAAACTTTTATCCTCCTTGTTTCCATTCCATAGAAAATCCCTTCTAAGATTATCAAGTGTATCCACCTCCCCAACTAGAATTGGAAACTTAGACATCACATAAGTAGGTAGAGAATCTAGTACTACATTTATCAGAATCAGTTTACCTCCTAGGGATAGATATTGTTACTTCCACTTGGAAAGTTTGGCAGATGATAAGCGTTGAATCCCTAAATACTTTGATTTCTTATATTCCCAGGGTCAAGGCTGTCTTTAATCCATGGATAGATGCTTCATCTTCTGTGATATTCTTAGTTCCTTAAAAGTTCCGCTTAATGGCAATGGCGGTGTGCGATTCATCAGGTGCAATCAGCAATGCCCCTACTCTGAACCATTTTGATTAGTCATTCCATCAAAAGTCAAATTTTCATGCTCTCCTCTCCTTACAGTCAAGTGGCTTTCAGCTCCTCTTCTGTGATAACTATTTCCTCGTTTGGTTTCTGTCTTCTCTATAATCCCATACCAGATAGCCAGCTTCTTGTGCTTATAACCCAAAGGCATACCTAAGTAGATTGTGTGAAAATGTTCAATCCTGCACCACAAAATCCTAGATGGTCCATCCATCCGAACCACCTCTTTAATAGGGAAAATACTGCTCTTCCTCCAATTGACACCTAATCCAGGTATATCGTCAAAGATTAGCAAAATCATTCTTATAAAGCTAATTTGCCCTAGTTATGGATCAAGGAAGATAACTGTGTCATCTGCATAAAGCAAATGATAGATTTCCACATTTATTCCTTGTCTATCTGTTGCCTACTGGAACCCCTTGAGCCATTTCTTCTGTGTTGTTGTTCTTACCATGCCATTGAGTCCTTCCATAGTTATGATGAAGAGGAATGATATTGGATGATCACAATTTTTCAGAGGGAAAAAAATCCACAGGTTCTCTGTTCACTAGGACATAGAACCTGACAGTTTTTGATACAAAAGCTCATCCACTTCAGCCACCTAAGACCTAACACCAAACCCAACCCATCTGCTTCAGACTTTGATTGGCAACTTTAACTGGGTAGGGGCTGATATCCCAACAACAACTCAAATTTCAATTGCTGAGGATCTGTGCAAGTTATAGCAAAACTGTTCACTGTCCAAAAGATCCACCCATTTTTTCTGATTTCCCCTCACGTAGTGCAGCGAGTATTTCTCTAAGTGATTAATTCTTTTGTTTGTCCATCAATTTGCAAGTGATTTTCTTATCCGAATACGGCCATGTGGCTTTGTCTTTTAACTGTATTTTAAATATGTGCATGCAGCCTTGACACAAGTCAGCATTGGTTGTTGGCTTTTGTATTGTGCCTTGATGGCTTAAGTGTTATTTGTATTCGTGATTAATACAAAGTTGATAGTGAGATATCCTGTAACTGTGCCTTGTGTTCAGTATTACTTGCTGAAAAATATTTCAAGTCCCTAATAAAAAGAAAACGAGTAAAGGCTGAGTTGAGTGAGAACCTTGATTGCTGTACAATGACATGAATTAGAGTTCACCGCGGTAACAACCAACCATCTCATCTAAAAGCTGTTAGACAGGGTACAATTTTAGGGGTAGTTTGGTAGGGTGGATAAAAATAGTGTTGAATTTGGTGTATTAGTAATGCTAGTGTTTATTATGCTGCATTAGTTATCCTTGAGATTATTTCTTATGCAGTGTTTGGTTTGATGTATTAAAAATAACATGTATTACAAAATTTTTTTAAAAATTATTTGTTTACAAAAATACCCTCCATAAATATGGTGGAAAGGATGTGGAAAAGGTTTTGAGAGGCAATTGTGTCTTTAACCATGCTAATGCATGCATTAAACCCTTTGCTTTACTAATGCATTGCTAATGCCATGGATTTTCATGTATTAGTTATACACACCTTACTACCAAATATAATGTGTAACTAATCATACATAGGTTGAAAAAGTGTACTAAAGAAGGTACTAGTTGAGAAATTAGTAGAAGAAAAGAAGAATAAGAAGAAGAGATATTGCGAAATGAATTGATTGATCATTCCCTCAAGTTGATGGGATTAAATAGCTGTTACAGATAATGTAAATAAGGAAAGAAGATAATAAAATATTACGCAATCTCCTAACTACCTAATTGAAGGGATTAGGGAATATTCTCATATCTAGATTATTTAATCATACCATATTTAAATATTCTCATATCTACACTATCCAAATATACCATAATTAACACTCCCCCTCAAGTTGGAGCGTATAAGTCATATGTTCCTAGTTTGCCACAAATATAGTCAATTCTGGATCCTCAGAGTGATTTTGTGAAAATATCCGGCAGTTGATCTTTTGAGTTGACAAAACTTGTGGTGATGTATCCAGACTCAATCTTCTCTCGAATGAAGTGACAATCTATCTCAATGTGCTTCGTTCTTTCATGGAACACTGCATTAAAAGCGATATATAGTGCAACTTGGTTATCACAAATCAATGTCATCGGTTCAACCCCTCCTCAATTCTTGGAGAAGTTGCCTCAACCATATAAGCTCACACGTAGCTAGTGCCATAGCTCGATATTCTGCCTCTGCGCTTGATGTAGCTACGACAACTTGCTTTTACTTTTTCAAGATATTAGATTGCCACCAATTAGAACACAATAACCTGAAGTGGACCGGACCGCCTGCCAGAAGGAGATCCTGCCCAATCTGCATCAGAATATCCGACAATGTTGGTGTGTCCCTTATCTTCATACAATAAACCTTGTCTTGGAGAGCTTTTGATATATCGCAGGATGTGAATCACTGCATTCCAGTGACTTATCACAAGGTGATTGCAAAAACTGGCTAACTACACTAACAACAAATGAGATGTTTGGTCGTGTGATCGTAAGATAGTTGAGTTTGCCAACAAGTCTCTGATGTCTGCTAGGATCTTTTAGAGGCTCCCCCTTTCCTGGAATAAACTTAGTATTTGGATCCATTGGACTGTCCACGTGTTTGCAATCCAACATACTAGAATCTTCCAAAATGTATACGGCATATTTCCTTTGAGTAATTGCAATACCATGGCCAGATTGTGCCACTTCAATGCCTAGAAAGTATTTCAACTTGCCCAAATCCTTCGTCTGAAAGTGACTTGAGAGGTGTTGTTTGAGTTGAGCAATACCTTCATAATCATCTCTTGTGATAACAATATCATCAACATAAACAATTAAAAAGATATGTTTGCCATGAGATGAATGCCTACAGAATAATAGAGTGATCAGCTTCTGTTCGGATCATTCCAAACTGTTGGACAACAGCTCGAAAACGACCAAACCATGCTCTGGGAGACTGCTTGAGACAATAGAGGGATCGACAAAGTTTACAAACTAGTCTAGACTCCCCCTGAGCAACAAACCCGGTGGTTGCTCCATATATACCTCTTCAACAAGTTCTCCATGTAGGAATGCATTTTTGATGTCCAGTTGAAAAAGGGGCCAATGATTCATTGCTGCCATAGAGATGAGAAGACGGATAGAAGCCATCTTGGCAACTGGTGAGAAAGTATCTTCATAATCGATGCCATGAATCTGAGTGTATCCCTTAGCAACCAGTCTTGCTTTGAGACGATCAATAGCTCCATCCAAACCTACCTTGACTGTGAATACCTAACGACAACCAACTGTGGTTTTGCCTTCAGGTAAAGGAACAAGCTCCCAAGTACCATTATTATGCAAAACAGTCATCTCCTTAATCATAACTTGATGCCAACCTGGATGCCAGTGCTTCTGCACAGTCTTAGGAACTTTGACGGATGATAAGCTAGTAAGGAAGGCATGATATGAAGGTGACAAACGATGATAACTTAAATAAGAATATATGGGAGTTTGATTGGCAGTAGTTCTAGTACCTTTGCGAAGAGCAATGGGAAGATCATTGGATAAGTGCTTGATCGAAGCAGAAGACATTGTTGGAGCAGGTAATGAGTCACCAAGATTGCTTTGTGCACCTGTATTAGAGTTAGAAATACCAACTGAATTAGCAAGTTCAGCAAGAGGTTTAGGTCGTCGGGAATAGACCTTAAGAGTTGAAGGTGGAGCTGGGGTTGGATAGTTGGAATGGGAAGGACAATTATGACCTGATTTTCGGAGAAAAATACGGAGAAGTCCCAAAAAAAGTAACATCTGCAGAGATCAAGACTTATTGGTAGAGGGATCAAAGCATTTGTAACCTTTTTGTAGATGAGAATACCCAAGAAAGACATTTAAAAGCCTTGTGCTGAAGTTTATCTTTTTCGGGGGTAAGGTTCTGAACAAAACAGGTGCAACCAAACACACGTGGAGGAAGGGGAAACAAATTTTGGTCCGGATAGAGGACTGAATGAGGACTCTGGTATTGCAAAACAGATGAAGGCATGCGATTGATTAAATAACAAGCAGTAATAACATCTCCCCAAAAACCTAAAGGGACATGATTGTGAATGAGCAATGTTCGAACTGTTTCAATTAGATGTCTGTTCTTTCGCTCAGCAACGCCATTTTGTTGAGGAGTATGTGCACAAGAAGACAAGTGCAATATGCCCTGGGATGACATAAAAGAAGAGAGAGAAGTAGAGAAGTATTCTCGGGCATTATCACTGATTAACTTCTTAATGGAAATACCAAATTGATTGTGAATTTCAGCATGAAATTTCTGAAAGATAGAGAATAGCTCAGATCTATTTTTCATTAAAAATAACCACGTGCACCGAGAATAGTCATCAATAAAAGTAACAAAATAATGAAAGCCTAAGGAAGAACTGACACGTCTTGGACCCCATATATTTGAATGAACAATTTCAAACATAGAGGTGGCCCTATTATTGACACGTTTTGGGAAAGAGGCACGAGTGTGCTTACCAAGCTGACACGACTCACATTCTAACGAAGATAAACTAGATAAACTGGGGACCATCTTTTGCAATTTTAAGAGACTTGGATGACTCAGTTGACTATGGAGCAATTCAGAAGAAACAGCGAAAGTGAAACCAAATGTGGTGTTGGGATAGAGAGTAGGTACAATCCTTGTGACTCATGTCCTTTTCCAATCACCTGTCCTCTACTCCGATCCTGCACAAGAACAGAATCATCAAAGAAGGTTACATCACATTTCAGGTTTTTTGTTAATTTGCTAATGGAAATAAGATTATATGGATATTCAGGTGCAAAAAGGACTGATTATAAAGGTATGAAAGGCAGAGGATGAGCTATACCTATCCCTTTTACAATCGTCTTTGATCCATTCGCCAAAGTAACAGTAGAGAGGGTAGAAGGGGTAGTAAGAGTAGAGAAAGTGTTTTTGTTACTAGAAATATGGTCAGAAGCACCAGAATCAAGAATCCATTGTTCCTGAGACAAAGACTACTTGACATAATCAAAGGAGTTACCAGGTTGTATTATGCAAGCAGTTGATGATTATTGCCTTGATGTTTGATACTAAGGTAGTCATTATAGTCTGCTCCAGTTAAAGTGATAAATTGAGATGATCCATCCATTATGAGTCTTTTTTTGTCACAAAAGAAGTATTGGAGAAAGAGAGAGATGAGACTTGACAGTTTTCTAATATGGTTGATTTAGCAACCAATTGATCAATCCCTCTATTTCTTTTTTCAGTTTCTGTTATTGAAATAGAAGAACATTCAGAGAGAGGGCTAAAAAAACCAATGGCTCTGATACCATGAGAAATTAGAAGAAGAAAAGAAGAAGAAAAGAAGAAGAAAAGAAGAAGAAGAGATATTGGGAATTGAATTGATTGATCATTCCCTCAAGTTGATGAGATTAAATAGCTATTACAGATAATGTAAATAAGGAAAGAAGATAATAAAATATTACACAATCTCCTAACTGCCTAATTAAAGGGATTAGGGAATATTCTCATATATAGATTATTTAATCATACCATATTTAAATATTCTCATATCTACACTATCCAAATATACCATAATTAACACTAGTAATACACAAAGCTAATGCATATATTATTTTTTCTAATGCACTCTACCAAACGACTCCTTATTTATTTAAATTATTTCCTTGACATGCTATCTCTCACGTGTGGGCTTGATTCTTTCTTTATTAGTGAAGCCCATGAAAAATCCTTTTTATAGTGTCTGGCTGTGAGATTTGAACTCACCTATGTTTGCTATGATACTAATATTGAATTGTGTGATCGTCTCATTAAAAGTTTAAGGTGTTAAGAGTGAGCACAATCTTATATATTCAAACTAGTCTTTAGGTACACTCTTTGCGCGTATACCTGTATTAATGAATGTAAAACTTAAAAAAACAACATACAATGTGCTTGAGCTACAAAATAAAAATTTGTGTACAAGTGCAAGTTCTTGGGATATGTGTCGCTCATTATTATATCAAATCAAAATAATACATTCTTACTCTTTTTTCTTTAGTACTAGCAATTAACTAAAATCAACTTAGTTTTGATTCATTTTCTAAATCAAATCTTGTCTCAAAGGTTTCGCCTCATAATATTATTGTGTTGAGACAATCTACCTCTTTAATCGACATTATTGAGTTTCATAAATGCAGTATATAGGCATTATCTTATTTATATGGCCTTATTGTAGTCTTCTAGCAGAGAGTACTTCTTGAATATAAAAACAAAAATAAAATTGTTGTAGAAGGGAATTGAATGTCCACAATTGGTTATTGGGTTGTTCGGATTGTTACTTGTTATACAACTAGTTTTACTAGCAAAAAAAAATGGAATTGAAGGAAAAATAATCAATCTAGAACACATAGTTTCCCAAGATCCATCAATATTTGTTTCACTAGTCAATAATGTAATCACATGCTATAAATACAAACTACACTATAAAGATTCACTCTAAATCATAAGTGAGTTACAGAGAAAAAGATTTCTCCATGAACAATATAGGAATCTTCACACAAGTGCGGAGAGTTTTTTTAATACCAATGATGATAGAGAAGTGTGTTTTCTTATAATTATTTGTGGAGAAAGGAAAAAGAGCTGGTTTCTTCTGATAGAAATCTCTTTTATAATTTTTAAGAGTGTTAGAAGTAGTCTCTTCCCCCTTTTATTTATTAAAGATAATAACATATATCTCTTCCCCTTTTTATTTATATTAAAGATAATAACATATATATATATATATATATGTTATTATCTTTTAATAAATGAAAAGGGGAAGAGACAGACGGGTGACCCATATCCAATTTCCTACAAGAACAAATAAATTAGTCCACCAGCTAAGAAAGGACTAAGACAAGGGGACCCTCTTTCTCCCTATTTGTTTGTACTAGCTATGGAATATCTTTGTAGGCTTGTGAAAGAACTGCAAGGAGATGCATTGTTCAAGTTTTATCCTAGGTGTGCTAAACAAAAAATATTCAACTAGGCTTTGCTGATGACCTATTGCTATTTTGCAAGGGGAATGTGGATTTTGTTTCCAGATTATTTAGTACGTTCATCATCTTCTCTCGAGCCTCTGGACTGGTGGCAAATCCTGCTAAGAGCTCTATATACTTCGGTGGAGTTAATGTTGAGGTGCAACACCAGATGCTAAGGATCTTGGGATTTGAAAAAGGTGCCTTCCCATTTAGATACCTTGGGGTGCCTCTAAGCTCTAAGAGGCTTTCTGCTGTGTAGTGTGAGCCATTGATAGAAAGAATGCTGGGTAGACTAAGTTCTTGGACTGCGAAATTCCTATCATATGAAGGAAGGGCCCAATTGTTAATAAGTGTTCTTTTTGCAATCCAAACTTTCTGGGCGAGAGTGTTTATATTGCCTAAAAGGATACTACAGTTTATTCAAATGATATGCAGGATATTCGTATGGACAGGGTCGGCTGAGATGTCCAAGAAGGCTTTGGTGGCCTGGGATCAGGTCTGCTCACCCATGGTGTTTGGGGGGTTGAATCTGATTATTGTGGAGATCTGAAACAAAGCGGCTATATGTGAATTGTTATGGAAACTTTGTCAATCTAAGGAGAAATTATGGGTGGTATGGGTGCATACATATTATGTCAAGGGTGGAGATATATGGAAGAGTTGAACCTAAGGTGGCCTCGTGGATGATTCAGCAAGTATTTAAAGCCAGAAGATATGTAGAGAATGCTGAGATCACTATGGCAGAGTTCATGGGAATGTAACAGTTCTCCATTAAGAAGATGTATCTGCTACTACTAGGAGTATTCCATAAAGTCAGCTGGAGAAAGTTGGTGTGCAACAACAGAGGATGCCCCAAGTGAAAGTTTACCCTTTGGCATGCCATAAAAGGGAAGGTTACATACTAGGGACAGGCTTGCTCAATGGATGAGAGAGATATTGATGTGGTATGTCCATTATGCTGGAATGCTGAGGAATCAATTCATCATTTATTCTTTAGTTGTCCAGTAACTGGAAGTATATGGCAAAGATTATTACAGTGGAAGGATATTACAAGATTGAATCAAGGGTGGGTGGATGAAGTGCAGTAGGCTCAGAGGCATTGCAAAGGAAAAAGTAAAGGTGCTAGTGTATACAAGATAGTGTTGGCTGCTGCAGTGTACCAGGTGTGGCAGGAAAGGAACCTTCGAGTTTTTCAACATTCTACAAGGCCACAACATGTTATCATCAAGCTGATTGTACAAGAGGTGTTTCATAGAGCTAGTAGGGTACCTGAGTTAGCATCTTACATGATTAAACTAGATTGTTACTCAGTGTGATGTTATGTTTTTCTGAAGAAGAGATGATAGGAGGGCTAGGTGAGCCTGAAGGGTGCATTTGGCATGGGTTAATACCAGCCAGTGAAGGTCCTAATCTGCTAGTAGTTTTTTTTGTGTTGTTTTTCTAATTCTTGAGTTGTAAAGTTCACTTGGTAAATAATAAAAGTTGCTTACCACAAAATAAAAAAATATAAAATTGTTAATTTCAAAATTTTCAATATTAGAAAAAGTAAAATGAAAGGAATTATAGTTATGTTACACATAGTTCAAATAATGAGAGGATTTACATAGTAAAATTCTAGATGATTTTAAATCTTAAATATTAGGACTTCTTAAATGGTTCAAATAAGGAAAGTTCTAAATATTAGGAAAAAAGGTAAATAACAGTTTTGCTTTATGTAAAATCTACTTTTAAAGGGTAAAAAAGTCTTATCACCAATTCACATAGGGGCTTCGTGCTTTTATAATAGTGTTAGATAGATAGGGTGATGTCTTTGACACTTTGAATCAGTAATTTTCAATTGTCCTGCAACCATTTTTTTCTTTCTATTATCATAGATCTATAGATTCTACTAATACAATTGGCTAGTTGTCTTGCAGTTATGAGCGGAAGTGATCAGATGCTCTAATTGTCAATTAGTTCTTCTAAAATAAAATTTTTGTTTTGAAGTCAATTCGATTGATCTTGAAAAGCAGGAAATACTCTTTTTGATGTGTTTTTCTAGTGTATTAGGGTAGAAGGTTAGTAGGTAGTGTAGTGTTGTCTTGCTTAGGGTGGTTGGTGTTTGCTAGCATACTAGTTGTATTACTATAGTTCTTATTTTGATATCCATTATTATTTACTATTGTTTTCAGTGCTCTATCCTAGTATATTGTTTATTGTGTATTGATTATTGCATTATTTTTGTTAGACTTTGCGTTGTTCCTTCTTGCTATATTTTCTTCTTTGTATCTGGAATTGCTGCATCCGAGCCAAGGGTCTTTCCGAAACAGCCTCTCTACCTCCACAAGGTAGTGGTAAGGTCTGTGTACATTCTACCTTCCCCAGAATCCACTTTGTGGGATTTCACTGGATATTGTTGTTGTTTTGATGTGTTTTTCTAGGATGAATATTTAGTGAAACCAGTGAACCTGGGAATGTTGGAGGTGTACTTAATTTAGTTTCTTTTTCCTTTTGGGACAATGGGGTCACTAAGGGCAAATTGAAAGTGCAAGAAATGTTGAAAGTGCAAATTTCAATCCTTCAGGTGTCTGAAATACTCCTTGCCACGACCTGTGTCTTTGAAATGGAAAACTAGAGTCTGTAAATTAAGTTACACCGATGAGTAGTTGTATCATCTGTTTTGTCCAGAATTTTTCTTCAGAATGTTTATCAACATCCACAATGTGCAAATTTCACTTCTTAGGCAAAAGCACCCCTCTTTTTAGACATTCAGTTCCCCTATTACAGGGAAATACTAGATAACGAAGCACACTACTTATCTGCTGCCCATACCTCAGATGATAATGTATTGACACTGCTATCGATATTTCCTTGAATCTAATCGGAGGAGTGGTAATTCCGATTTATATTACTTGGACATCACTCAAAAATCTCAAACTTATCTGTTAATGTCTATTTACAGATGTCTGCATTACTTTCTTGAATGACATGATACACTTTGTTTGTGTTTGCAGGATGGTAACACGTCTCTCCTGCCCTCAGTTACTCGTGTATGATACTTTCCAGTTAGGTAGATGTTTGAAATTTTTATGCTGGTCTCACCAAAAGATCTATGTGGTGTGACATCAACGTTTTATTTATCAGATAGCTTTCTTTGTAATCACCATTATTGACGACATCATGCTAATGCATTTGCATATTCAGGATCTAGCATTGTTTCATCGAGGAATTTTAGTTGGACAAACTTGATAAGCACAAAATTTGTTTTCCAGCCAATCCCTTTATTTTCAATGTGAATAATTTGTTTTTATGTTATCCCTTTGCAAATGCTAAAGATAATTAGTTTTTTAATCTCATCATCAAAGCCACGCGAGATGTTGTCATGCCGTCTGTTGCTGCCATTTTTCAACTGATATGGCTAGCGTTGCTGGAGGATCTACTGATAAGTTTACTGTTGAAGAACCATGATTGTTGTTTTTTATTAGAAGATGAGTTTTCTAGTAAATTTATTGCCAAGAAAAATAAATTTGAATAATCAAACAATTTCTCCAGGTGAAGGACGTGATTAATCCTGTTAGGTTAGTTAATGGGAGTTGAAAATTGTGCAATAAACAAATAAAGAATTGGAAAATGAATATGAAAGCAGTAAATATGTAGCTATTAGGGTGAGTATTGTCGTGAATGTTGGACTCGAGAGATAAAGAGGTAGATAGACCAAAGAATGCAAAGAGCTTGTTCTAACTTTGTTTAGATTCGTGTTCAGGAGTGACGCCCAGACGAACACCTCGCTTGGTTACGAAACAAGATGAAATATAAATGCTCGCCAATTAGGACTGCCTATCCTCGCTCAATGATGTAGTTAGACAGCTAGTTGGAGTAGGCGATTAGAGGTCGAGAGATCATGATCATAAAATCAACCCTGTAAATCAGTAATTTGATAACCTTAGTTAATTCATTACATGAGATGCGATACATGAAACCCTATGCATGTTGCAGCCCTGGAATTGTCCCAATCACTGTAAGTTAATCTTAGTATTTAATTCTTGCATTCTTTTATTTCTTTTGACATTCTTAAATAAATAATTAGACTAGTATAATTTAGTAAATAGTTAATTGACAAGTCTCTGTGGGTTCGATATTCCGGTTCTTAAAGAGCCACTTATTACTTCTGCGACCACGTACACTTGCGTGTGCAATTGAAAGCAACAAGTTTTTGGCGCCGCTGCCGGGGACTTAGAAATTAACTATTCTTCTAGGTTATACTTTTTTTAAAAAAATTTTTTGTTAATTTTTTTTTTCTTTCTACACAATTAATTTTTTTTTTCCCTTTGAATAATTTGGTACTCTTATTGATATGACTGATTGGGATAAATCGTGGTTGGGTGAGAAGTATCCTTGTAATTATTGTAATGGACCCCACTTGGATATCGAGTGTCCTATTTGTCATATATGTGGTGGTCAATTTGGTCATTGGAATGGTTGTCCTAACTCTTATTCCCCTCCCCCTCCCCCCTATTATGATTCTTCTGTTATCTGTGATGTTAACAGGGGTGATGAAGTGGGGAATGCCAAAAGAGGTGGAGGTACGCAGAATTATGGGAACACGTATAACTCAAGTTGGTGGAACCACCCCAACTTCTCATGGGGTGGAAATCAGAATCAACACCAAAATCAGGCTCAAGGGCAGAACCAATACAGATCACAAGGTAATGGATAGCAATTTCAACAGCCAAATAATCAAGGTGCGAAGCAAGGGGGCAAGACTAATGAGGAGCTGTTCCAAAAGTTAAGTACAGAAATCAACAACAAAAATGAAGAACACTATAGGAAGTTGGGAGAAGAGTTGAGAAGCACCCAGTTAGTGCAGAAAAATCTGGAAAGGCAGTTCGCACAATTGGCTAATGCAGTCAATGTGCGTCCTCCTGGAGGTCTTCCGGGTGACACGGATCCTAACCCAAGGCAACTGAATGCGGTGAGTACAAGGAGTGGATTACAACTGGAGGAACTAGCTCCAAAGAAGAGAAGTTCTGAGGTGGTGAGAGAAGAAAAGAAACCCAAAGAAGTGGTTCAAGATGCGAATGTTGAGAGGATTGTTCCTCAAATAAAACCAACCCCTCCGTTTCCTCAAAAGTTCAAAAAGCAGAACGAGGACGAATGCTTCGGTAAGTTTTTGTCTCTCCTTAAACAAATTCACATTAATCTCCCTTTGGTTGATATTTTGCAGGGAATTCCTAAGTACGCCAAGTATGTGAAGGAGATAGTGGAGCAAAAAGAAGAATTCCAACCATTCAACTATACCTCATTCCTTAATGTCAATGTTGAGAAAGAGTACAAAAGTGAGAATGTTGTAAATAATGTTGCTTTGGAGTTGAGGCATTTTGGATCTCATTCAAAACACTTGACTATAGATGAGGAACAAGGCCCCGACATCCTAAAGTTTTCTAATCCACATAGACAAAACGACATTCCTTACATAAGGGCCAAGAAGTGCAAGATGCGACATTTATTACTTGGTTCTTTTATCTTTATACCACCGCCCCTAGAGAGGAGCAGAAAAATTGATGCAAAGTTAGGGGTACAATTCATAAGTTCAAAGTGGAAGGAAAAGTGGTGAACTTAATTAGGTCGTGCCGCGACGTTAAATTAGGCGCTTATTGGGAGGCAACCCAATTTATAATGTAACTTCTTATTTTTTTTTTTTAGTGTCACTTTTTCTTTTGGTCTTATCTTTATAGTTTTTGGAGAAGTCTGAGTACCCAAGAATTTGGAGCTAAGGAACACGTTTGAGCTTAAGGGTGGGGTGACGACCCTTGATGAAAATTAAGAGAACATGCTACTAGCTAGGCCTAGAGGCCTCAGGGAGTTTTCCTAACCCTTGTTTTAAATTTTATTTGATGCTTTGGAGACATAGCATCTTTTTAAGTGTGGGGTGGAGGAATGAATTCCTAGTTTTTACTGCTTTATCGAGTCTTTTTGTATTTTTAGGTGGGTTCCTCGGCTTTTGTTTTCGGTACTTTTCCTGAGGATAGTCCCTTTGAACCGATAGGGAGTAATTTTTTTTTTCTTTTAGAGAAAAGAAAAGACCCTTTTGAGTTGTGTGATACTTGCTATTTAGGCTTAATTTTGAATAATACTTTCTTGTGAATGCTTGATTGCTATTGAAATTGCAGATTCTTTGACACCGAGGTTCATGGTTGTGACTTTGTAAATAGCTTATTTTATTTTGTAGTTTGTTATGATCCTGTCTCTCTTAGAAGTAGAACTGATTCATTTTGATTGATACTTGTGCCATGTGTGGTGAGAATTTGTTTATTCCATGTTTTGCATCTTAGTCTAGAACTTGCCCTGCATGTTATTGAAGCGAAATAAAAAGTATTGCTCAGTTTAGGAGATGATAATAGGCTTTCTTTGATTTGTCTTGTAAATTTTAGCCTTTTCATATATTATATCACTAGTTCGCCCTTTTGAGGCTATAGCCTTTTGTTGGTAGCCATATTTTGCCCTTAACTATTTTGTTGAATCCCTAGTTTTTGCACCTTGCTTTCTTGAGCACTGTAGCATAGACTGATTATAATTGTTATATCTAGAAAAGGAAAAGGGATGGTTGAATGAAAAGGAAATCAATGATGACTACAAAGTGGTGAAAAAAGCCCTATTAGAAAGAATGTGACATGAAAAAGAAAAAGAAAAAAAAAAATTCTTTGAGAAAAAAAAAATTATTGTGAAAGAAAAAAAAATGATTGAAGCATTCTTGAGATAATGAGAATTACTTGTGAAATAATTGTTGAAGAGAGGACTGAAAATAAAGAGAAGAAAATAATGGGTGATGAAGTCTAAAAATGCAAAGTTCTTAGGGAAGTGTAAGTTACTATTATATAGTTTTCACACCCGTCCCCTAGCCTACATTACAACCCGTTAAAGTCCTATTTGATTCTATTCGAGCATGCTTAATTAGTGGAGATGTACATAATGGGCAAGCATATGGTTCTTTGAGCATACATGTGAATTTTATTGGTGAGTGTGAGATTTGATCTTTGATGTGAAGTCCTTAATTTATATTCAATCTTTTGAATTGAGTGTGTGGAATATTTCTTCTTGTGAGGGCACTTGTTTCATGATAGATAGGTGATGTTATTAACTTTTTTTGATGAGAGTAGGTGAGCAAGCTTAAATTTGATGAGTTCAGAGTCTTTCCTTGAGGTTAGGAGGTTAGAGGTTTGTTGTTTATTTGGATGTCTTGCATAATGAGCGAGAATTGTACTTGATGTTTTCAAATTTCAATATGGCCTAATTGTTTGTATCAACCAAAGTGATGGCTTCCTAGTATGATTTTTGAGATGAGCTTTAATGTTTGCTCGAGGACGAGCAAAAGTTTAAAATGCTCTGCTCAAAAGACCCAAAGTAGTACAACGAAAGAGAGGTCATACTCATGTGGTAAAGTGGTTAGGGATGACAATTATTATTCGTGATGCACTCTGATGGTCAGGTTAGCATTGACAGTTGCTACATGTTTTTTTTCCTTTATTGCCACATAATTGGCGAAATGGTCTGGTGGACCCTTTTACTTGTATCGATTTGTATTGTGGACCCTTCTACTTACCCCTTTGTCGTCTGGACCCTGAACCCATCTAAACGCAGCATTTTAACCACATTTTTTGATGTGGCATCCTATGTGGCAAGAGTCCACACGAAGCGTGTGAAACACACAAAACAGGAGCGTGAGACATTCCAAAAAGGCATTAACGGTCCTTTTTTGAGGCATTAAAGGTGTCTCTTCTTCCTCATTTGCACTCAACACCATTATTGGGCAAATTTAAGCTTTTTTCTTCTCTTTCTCGATCTTGTCTCTCTAAATTTCTTCTCCTTTATTTTTTTCCTTCGATTTGAAGGTATCTCTTCTTCCTCTTTGTGCGGTTCTATTGTATTTTTGTTGGTTTGATTTTGTAAGTCGTCACCATGACGCGGGTTCGATGTTTCTACTGTGGAATCTATGCTGAACTTAAGACGTCAAAGACACCAACTAATCCTGGAAGAATGTTTTGGGGTTGCCAAAAATATTCATCTGGTAATGGGTGTGGATTCTTTCGATGGGCTGATGCAAATGATTTAACATGCCAAGAACAATACAACATCAAGAATCCATCAATGAATTCAGGGCAAGGAAGACAAACAAGACAAGCAAGACATGGAAGACATGAAAGGCAAGAAAGACAAGGATCATCACTGTTATTGTGATTGTTGTGATTTGGTTTCTAGCTGTTATTTTTAAGATATATTGATTTGTATTAGCTGTTATTTGATAATGAAAGACATTGACTTCATTCAAACACAAATTTGTTGTCAATTGTATGCAGTAGTTGTCAATTGCACAACACAGACATTGGCTTCACAATAGCCTTTTAACACAAATCTGAACAACAACTTAACAAAGGCATTCACTTCATTCAAACATAAATTCATATACAAAAACAAAGTCTTCCCAATTAAGGCATAACCAAAACAGTTGGGATCAAGTCATTAAGATAAATAAAGTCAGTTTGGATTAAGTCATTAAGCTAAACAAAGAGAAATCTAATGTGTGCCTTGAGTGCTTGGTGTGGCATGAGTGTCTATTGTGGCTTGAGTGCTTCTGTAACTCTCCTCTCTTAGCTTCCTTTGAGTAACTGCAGCTCTTCCCTTCCACCTTAGTCCACTGGGTTTGTAACCAAGATCAATATTGGTAGGAGTTGAACTTGAAAATGTAGCACTATGTAACACTCTATCAGTATTTCCAGACTAAGAAAACAACAAAAATCTTCACTTAAAGATGAGCTAATATCAATTAAGGCAATTAAATGTGTAAATGATAAAATACATACCCTCTCAATTACACTTCCACTGGATCCAAATAAGAGACCATAACCAGTTGTTTTTGCATTTTTTTGTCTTGGTCTTTTATATCCAAGAGTTGCACCACCTCTCAAAGCTGTGCTAGTCTTTCTTTTTTGGCCAGCTGCACTACAAGTTGATTCTTGAGTACCTAATGGAGTTGTTGCAGACCTCACACCACTTGATGTAGCATTTCTAGGCCTTCCACCAGATGCTGAGGCAGTTGCAAGCCTCACACCACTTGATGTAGCACTGGTAGGCCTTCCACCAGATGCTGAGGCAATTTCAGGCCTCAAACCACTTGATGTAGCACCTGTAGGCCTTCCACCAGATGCTAAGGCAGTTGCAGCCCTCACACCACTTGATGTAGCACTGGTAGGCCTTCCACCAGATGCTGAGGCAGTTTCAGGCCTCAAACCACTTGATGTAGCACTTGTAGGCCTTCCACCAGATGCTAAGGCAGTTGCAGCCCTCACACCACTTGATGTAGCACTGGTAGGCCTTCTACCAGATGCTGAGGCAGTTTCAGGCCTCAAACCACTTGATGTAGCACCTGTAGGCCTTCCACCAGATGCTGAGGCAGTTTCAGGCCTCAAACTTGAATCTGCATTTACACTTGATTGACTTCCAATTGCAGCATTTGTAAAATCAGATGTAGTGAATGCTTTATCACTTGTTCCAGCAGTTGAAGTTCCAACATTTTACTACAAACATATCTTAAAGTCAAAAGTATAATTAAAAAGAGTAAAATTCAGTAACAGAAAGACATTAAAGCACAACTTACCAGAGTTGGACATCCTTTCTTGTTATGTCCAAAAGTCTTACACACACAACATTTCATTTTTCTTCCCTTCCTTGTAGCCTTTCCAAACTTCTTCTTAACAGGTTCATCACTATCTTTTCTCCTATTTTTACCTGATCTTCCTGGCATGGCGGTAATTTTAGGTGGTTCAATGGCTGGTCTTGTGCTTTTTGGTCACATCTTTATGTTTGTCATAGGTTGTATAAACCTATTATATGCTTTCAAGTATGTTTCCTTCTTATACCAGTGATCCACAAATGACTCAACAATCAAATCCTTATAATGAATTGCTGTAAGTGCATGGCCACAAGGAATTTCCTTTAGTTGCCATGACCTACAACTACACCCTTTCTTTTTTAAGTCAACAACATGTTTATATGGTGGATTATGAAACTCAAAGCCAAGATCACCATTAAACTTCACCTCACAATTATTTGCAATTTCAACATTTTTTCTAAGAATGTCCATAGCCATTGGTGATACATCAGTAATCCATTTTTTTGAAAATTCTCTCATTTGATTCATTCTTTCCATGACTTTGACTCTTATTTCCTCTAGCATAGTGATGATTGATTTGAACCTAGCACCCAAAATTCAACTGTTGAAAGTCTCACACATGTTGTTCTCAACCACATCACACTTGCTATGTTCTTTAAAAAAATGCTCTACACCATGCTTCTTTGATATACTTTAACAAATCTTCCACAATACCTTGTCCTAACTGACTCATGTCATCAAGTTTTACCTGTAAAAGGACCTCAAATGATGCCCTGGTAACCTGCCATAATTTTCTTCTCCTTTCTTCACCCCTCCACTCTTTCTTCCAATTTGCCCATATATGCCTAGCACACCATCTAATTTCAGTATTTGGCAATAATTCAATAAGTGCAAGATGAAGACCTTGTCAAACAAAGAACATTAGACATACAACAATGTTAAATATCAATTACTACAGAAAATAGAAAGAATAAATTTAACAAATAATTTAGTAATACCTTCTGCATATCAGACACCACTGTTAGTCCTTCACCTTCAGTTTCTGTAAGTTCCAAATCATGTTTGATGCACTTGATAAACCAAGACCATGTGTCCTTGGTTTCTTTATCAACTACTGCCCATGCTATATGGTATATCTGATTATTTCCATCTTTGGAAATGCAAGATAACAGTTCACCTTTACATACACTCTTGAGAAATGCACCATCTAACCCAATAATCCTTCTACACCCTTCTTTCCATCCACTTTTTAAGGAACCAAGACAAATATAGATGCTCATAAACACCTCTTTTCCTGGAAATGTGTTCTTGGATGTCCTAATAGATACAGTAGTTCCAGGATTTGTGGTCTTTAATTCCTTAGCATAATCATACAGCCTAGCAAACTCCTCTCTGAAATCTCCCAAATGTTCCTTCATAATCTCAGTTTTGCCTTTCTACAACTTGTCTTACTAACATACAAACCATACTGTTTTTGTATCAAAGATTGAATCTGATGTAGTTTGATGGTAGGCTCACTCATAATCCTCTCATTGGAATGTTTACTAATCCAAATGGGGGTACACAGTTTGTTTCTTGTTCTTTTACAACACTTGTGGACAGGAAAATATGTCTTAACACCGAAGTTTCCAGTGTTACCATCAATACTTCCAAGAATATGCCAAGGACAACCCTTTCTTTTACACTTTGCCTTATCCTTTCCTTCTCATTAGGTTTCAACTTAATATTCACACCCTTCTGAATAGAGTAAGTTTGCAGTGCCTCCCTGAACTCAATATGATTCAAAAAAATCATATACAATTGAAATAAAACCTTTTTAGTAGTTGGGTCAAAGTAGATCTTGGTACTTGTACTTCTAGGTAGTGGATCTACTTCTTCATCATTCTCAACAGCATCCCCTTCATCTTCACTAATGTCACTACCAGGATCTGAGCTATCAAAATTAGGGTCATCACCAACCAAATTACCTTCAAATCTTCCCCTCTTCTCCTTATAAATGTCTTCAAAACTAGCATCTATACCTACAGGACCAGATGGTATCTCATCTAGATTTACTCTATCAGCCTTCTCAGCCTTCTCTTTAACTTATTCTTGAATGTTAGATTGTCTAGCTTGAAGCAACTCCTCATCCAGATAACTCAAATCATCAATGTTTTCATCAAGATCATAGAGAGAATCAAAATGAAGCTCTACATTTACTCTAGGTGTCTGATCTTCAACTCTAAGGGATTGCTCTTCAACTCTAGGGAACTGATCTTGGTTTAAATTCCTAGTTTCATTTTCAACAAATGGTTCAGATGAATACACATCAGCCCTATCATTTTGTGGGGAGGAGGACACATCAGAATTATCTTTTTGTGGAGAGGACACATCAACATTAGTGCTAGGCAATACAGGTAGCTCCTCAACAACTAAAGGTATACTAATTGGATGTACCACAAATACATCAACAAAATCTGCACCCTTCAAACTATTAAGAAACTTTAAAACATCAGAATCAATATTTAACATGTAATAACCACCCTTCTTGTTGACTCTACATCCAAATGTTTCAACATTTTCAACACCCAATTCCCTTGCTAATTTATGAAACAACATGATATGCAACTCATCTACATCTATATGAATCTTTTCAAGATCAGTGATTCCATTAGCATACCTTAGCTCAGGATCAGATAGAAAACAACCTCCATAGTGAAATTGAAGTGTCACTATTGTTAAAGCCATTTACTTACCATGCTTGTAAAGTGACAAGAAAAACAAGGTGTAAAAGATTCTAATTTTAAAAGTAAAAATAACAAAAAGCCCTAATTTTTTAAGGAATCAAGGTGTCAAGATTCGTATACACCTCTGATGTATAAGAATGGACCACTAACACAATCAATACCCAAGACAATTCTCGAAAAAAATAGGCTTAGTTTCAGTCAAAATTGAGATTTTACGAATAAACTCTAGAATCTACTTGAATTCACGAAATATGCCATTGACGTCCCTCGAAGTCATAACACCCACTACGAAAGTATATTACACTAACATTAGACACAAACCAAAGTAAAATCCCCAATTTTTTTCCAGAAAATCTACTGACAATCGACCCTAAAATCAAACAAATAAATACTGCGAAAATGCAAGGAATACAAATTGAGAAAATGAACAATGAAAAACTAAGAAACTTACAAGGCGATGATAAAACATCCTTCAACTAAGCCGTGAGTTCGTCGGAGAAGGGGAAATCACCGCAATGACTAAGTTCTTCGTGGGAGAAGTCGTGGGAGAAGGGGAGAAGATGAAGTGTCTAGATGAACAATGAAAAATTACTTTTCTTTGTTCATACTAGTCACTGCTTATGTGGACTGAGAGTTTCTTACGTGGATTAAAAAGTTTTTTTATTTAGCCAACATGTAAGTGTTTGTGCAACACGCACCAGACCAAGTCAAAAAATATGTTTAAAATGTTGCGTTTAGATGGGTTCAGGGTTCCAGATGACAAAGGGGAAAGTAGAAGGGTCCACAATACAAATCGATACAAGTACAAGGGTCCACCAGACCATTTCACCCCGCATAATTCAACCCATGAGACTACTATCAATTGTAGTAATTCTCCCGGTTGGTGCACCACACGTTGGTTGATAAAGGACCAAGAATATCAGGAATCCACACACACTCCTTTATCACATAGTTGGTTTCGCCTAGCTAAAGGCACCTATCAACATGTCCTCTTCTATATAAATATAAACTTCGATCCATCGAACATTGCGGCACCACAATTCCTCATCCTTCAAATATTTGACAAAATCACAGTAAATGTCGATAAGAATTTCAACATTTTCTCATCTTTCACCTCATAGGTCCTATCAACTTGTCTTACCACAGCAGTAAATATGGATGTTGATAGAGCCTAGCCCATGAGTTAGTTAGATACGTGCAATACTCGGACACATTGTTAGTAAGGGGAACACAATTTATTGCATGTTATTCTTTCTTCCCTTGGGGTTATCAAAATGCATGGAGCCTCAGTCTTTGACGTTTGAGACTCCATCCGAATACATAACCCATGTACTAGGCGCGTTTCCACTAGACAAGATTGCCTCCTTCTTGACTTAGGGAGTCAAATCAGCTACCAAGTTCGCCAATACTTGGGATTTTGATCAAAGTCCAGGGCTTATAAACTATGTCGAACTCGCTCAGTTCCACTGCCCATTTTGCCATTCTTCATGAAAATGATTGTTGCTTTGGAAATATGGCCTCAACCTCCACAAGGGCCAAGACCAAATTCTCTAGGAGCCACGCTCAAAGAGTCTTACTTACGTAATAGATAGGACTTTGCAAATCTTTTAACTCCTGGACAATACGATAGTTAATGCAACGGAGCAGCTGTTTTCGATAGCAATGGTGGACTGGAAAGATACGACTTCATCTCTCTCAAGGCCTATTGACATTCTGTGGTCCATGTGAACTAGTTCTTTTTCCCAGTAGGGAAAATAAACGATGGCACCTTTTTGAGTGAAAGAATTTTAAGAGCAAAACAACAACAAGATATGTACCTTAATGCTTGCAGCGGAAATTTTTGATGTTGATTTCGCTATCAAAATAAGTTGCCCCAAATCTCTCTTTGAATCACTAGGAAACAAAGATTTTTCTTGTTCACAAACTAAGTGTCGGTGAGTGTGTCGTTTGAATATTGGCAAAAAGAGTAACGTGTTTTCTTTGTTTTCACGTTTTCTCTTCTCTCTTTTTCTGTCGTTCTTTCTTTACTCTGTTATGAAAAGAAGAGGTCTCCTTTTAAAAAGAGAAGTTTGAACAATTACAACTTCCTAACTGTTCCCTCTTCTTTTTAAAAACTAATCCTATCAATTTATTTAATTCTTTTCTTAAGAAATTAAATAAAATGGATCGGGCTGGGTAAGATCGGGTCGGTCCACATGGGTGACCCATGACCCACCAAAATTTACATCTCCCACTTCACACATGGTGGACAAGACCCAAGCCAATATGTCATCAACTAGATACACAATTCATACGACAAATCGTTCGTGCAATCTGTGAGCATCAAGGCTTGTTTTCATGTTTTTATAAGCCCTACATAGGAATCCAATCACATGTGGAAAGAATTCACTACAAATTTAAGGACACTATTACTCACAATACCCCAGACTTCATTCATAATTTCAGTTGTTACTTATTCGATCTCTCATCCTCTTACAAAGGTTAACTCGACTTCATGTTTAACTTTACATACACAATTACACTCGATACCAATATGGTTAGTGTTATAGCCGGTTTGTGTATACAAGTTTATTATTCAATTAATCGTCTTTCCTTTCTACTTGAATTTATCTGTTCCAATTCAACTGCTTTCCTAGACATGCACTGCATTGTCAAATTATTCATGGCTATTAGTAATATACTAAAGTAGCAACATCGATTGAAACTTGAAGAACCAACAAAAGGTCAAAGGGTATTTCATTGAAAATTCATTTTAACTTTTTGGGGTCTCACACAATGAAGAAGCAAGGAACCATTCTTTCATTGACCCATCGATTGCTTGACACACGTGGTATGAAATACGTTTTACAATTTTTTCACCTTATACTGGTGTATGTGTCTCATTCTTTCGATTATCCAACATCGTACATGCCTTGGACTAAAAACCTCCAGATATTTAACCCCAATTTCTCTCTTCAGTGATCCTTAAACTCATTTTCTTAGAGATACTCTTGTCTGGTTTATTAAACAAGTCATAATATGATGGTGAAACTCATCTCTTCACGTTCCTCAACGTAAGAGGCAATTGCTCATGTGAGAGAGCCAATCTCGTGACTTGTTCGACACATTTTATTTCTTACACAATATCGCATGCGCGCATACTATATATGAACACAAATTCAATAGTATTATATATAGATGAGAATATTATAACAACCAAGTTATTTTACAATACTGAAATATTATCAAATCCTACGCAAACCTAGAACCTTTACATGTTTTTCAAACAAGTCTCTAGAGATTGTCTTTGTGAAAGGATCAACTATCATTTCACGTGTAGGAATATATTGTAAAGTTATTTCTCCACTGACTACTACATCTCTCACAAAGTTAAACTTGATGTCAATGTGTTTGGTCTTGTTGTGATACTTAGTATCCTTCGTGTATGCGATAGCTGCTTGATTATCACAATATAGAATCATGTGACCCTTAAATTCTTTGCAATATTCAAACGCTCAAAGAATCTCTTTAACCAAACATCCTCTTGTACTGCCGATGCATAAGCCACGAATTCAGATTCCATGGTTCAAAAGAGCTGTGCAAGTTTTCTTCTTACTTTTTCATGAAATGGCACTACGATTTAGTAAGAAAGCATAATCGAATGTTGATTTTCTATCGTTCCGATCACCAGCCCAATCAACATATGTATAACCTCTTATGAATAAATCATATTTACTATAACATAGTGTATGATTCATAGTTCCCTTCAGGTATCGAAATATTCTCTTTACTACTTTCCAATGATCTCTTCCTGGATTAAATTGATACCTTCTAACCAGACTTACAACATAACAAATGTATGGGCAAGTACATATCGTAGCATAAATCGAACTCCCGACATCACTAGAATATGGAATTCGAGACATGTCTTCCTTTTCTTTTTCAGTCTTTGGACACATTTCAAGGCTTAAAGTTTCACCCCTTGCTACAAGAGTATCCATGGATTTGCACCTATTCATTCAAAAGTGTTCCAATATTTTCTTTATATAAGTTTCTTGAGATAAACTCAAAACTTTTTTGCAACGGTCTCTTTGGATCTTAACACCCAACATATAGTCCGCTTCACCCATATCTTTCATATCAAATGATTTTGAAAGCCATGACTTGACAATTTTCACTTACTCCAAATTATTTCCTGTTAATAAAATATCATCTATGTAAAGAGAAAGAATTACAAATTTTTCATTGGTCTTTTTCACATAGATACAATGGTCTTCATCGATCATAGTGAAATCAAATGACATCACCTCCTTATGAAATCTCAGGTACCACTGCTTGAAAATTGCTTTAGGCCATAAATTGATCTTTTCAATTTACAAACTTTCTTGTCTTTGCCTTTAACAACGAAACCTACTGATTGTTCCATGTAAATTTTCTCATTTAATTTTCCATTGAGAAAAAAGCTGTCTTCACATCCATTTGGTGTAATTCTAGATCTAAACGTGCAACGATAGCTAAAAGTAATCGTATGGAGGTAAGCTTCACAACTAGTGAAAAAGTTTCCTCATAGTCTATTCCAACTTTTTGAGTAAAACCTTTTGCCACAAATCGTGCTTTGGGTCTTTCTATTGACACATACGATTTGCATTTAATTTTGAGAATCCATTTATTCCAAATAGCTTTACGTTCCTTAGGAAGGTCAACTAGATCCCAGACTTTGTTGGTTTTCATGGACTCTAATTCTTCTTTCACCGCTTTTAACCATTCATCCTTTTTAGGACCCAATAAAACCTCAGTTACAGAATTAGGTTCATCCAATTCTGTAGGAGATACCAAGAAAACATAATCCTCAATCTCATAAGATTGTTTAGGTATACCTTTTCTTGTACTCTTACGTAATTGAAGTTTAGGTTTCTCTATAGAATTTTTGAATTCATAACTTCCACTTGGACCAAGAATCATTTCTTGATCCTTTGAGTTATCAAGTATGCCTGACGACATTACCTGATCTTATGAATTCAACATTTCATAGAGAGGCTCACCTTCATCTATTTCATCCTTCTTCGAAAAATCATTTTCTAAAATTCTGACATCTCGTGATACAATTTCAGTAATACTTCCATCCTCCAATTCATCAATGAACACATACGCTTTGGAGTGTTCTGAGTATCTTATAAAGATACGTTTCTTTCCTTTCGGACTTATTTTACCAAAACTCACCAAAATGATCTTTAATATACGCAGCACAATCCCAAGGTCTTAGATCATTTAGGTTTGTTTTATGACTAGTCCAAAGTTCATAAGGAGTCGAAGATACTAATTTAGAGGGCACTTTATTCAATATGTAGGCCGCAATCAATAATGCGTCTCCCCATAAAGAGACAGATAAATTTGCCTACGCCATTATTGACCTAGTCATGTCCAACAATGTTCTATTCTTCTTTCAGCGACACCATTTTGTTGAGGTATATACATAGTAGTTAACTGTCTGATAATACCCTTTTCTGTACATAATTCTTCAAATTGTTTTGATGTCCTTGATCGGTTTTTAAAGCCTTTATGCTTTTATCTAATTGATTTTCAACTTCAGTCATATATCTTTTAAAGCTCTCAGGTGCTTCAGATTTATGAGAAATCAAATAGACATAACCAAAACGCATGAAATTATCAATAAATGTAATGAAGTATGTAGCACCAGACCTTGCCCTCACATTCATTGGACCACAAATATTAGAGTGAATTAATTGAAGTGAGAACTCAACTCTCTTAGCCTTCCCAAATGGTTTACGCGTAATCTTTCCAGGAAGACAATTTTCACAAGTTGCCTTATCAATTTTGGTGAAAGAACCTGAATGCCCTTCCTTTGCCAACCTATTCATAGATCTTTCCCTATGTGACCTAATCTTGCATGCCATGTAATAACATCAATATCATTGTTGCTTGAATAACATGTCATTACATAACGGTCAACATAATAGTCATAAGTTGAAGGATTACAATCTAAAACGATAAAACGATCATAATGAAGTCCAAAACCATATAAGACATTATCTAGAGTTATTCTACCACCGTTACGACTAAAAAACAAATCAAAACCAATGTCTAAAAGAACAGACACAGATACTAAGTTTCGTCGAATCTCTGAAGCATATAGGATGTCATGCAACATTAAAGAATGGGCACCGCGCAAATCCACTTTGCAAGTGCCTACCCCTTTGACATCTAGTTTAACATTATTTCCTCCGTAGATCCACCTTGATTTAGATGAAACTTGACGAAACTCCACAAACGCTTCTCTATCCCGACTCATGTGGTCGGTAAATCTTGAGTCTATAATCCACATAGGATAAGATTCAGTTAATAAAGAAGTGCTAGAAACATATGTAGCACTTAGAGATGCGTTTAGAAATGTGACCTTTTTCGGGTTGGTATATTCACGAGCAAAGTGCCCCAACACTTGGCAATTATAGAACTTCATTTTGCTCTTATCTTTCTTCTTGAAGAATCACTTTTTTTTCTTGGAATTTGGCTTCTTTTTTTTCTTAGAGGGTCCGTCTTCGATCTTTTTGTCTTTCCCATTCCTTTTCCAAATCTTCTTGCGCTTGAAGCCTGAAGACTTTATGCCACTTGACTCTGTCACAAAGGCATTAGAAGTAGCTTTAACAACATCAAACCGCTCATCTTCATGTTCAATATGGTGAGCCGCATCAGAAAGGGTTTTGATACTATCATTATGGGTCAAGTTAACCTTCAAATGTTCCCAATTATTGGGAAGAGACCGAATCACTGCCTGAACTTGTTGTAAATCTGAAAGAACATGGCCAATACTCTTGAGTTGAGCTATCATATTTGACATCACCCTAAGGTGTTGTTTGACATTTGGATCATTATGCTTCTTGTAAGTGTCAAATTTAGTAGTCAACTGCCTGAGGCGGGTCACAGATGTACCCCCATATGTTCCTCGTAGATGTGCCCACATAGCATGAGCAGTAGAAAATTTATCACATTCATGTATGAGATAATCAATCATATTACTAATTATTATTCCAGGTGTAGTGGAATTAGTCCTTTTCCAAGATTTTTAAGCTTCAAGGTCTCTTCTATGTTGTGCAATATTTTTCTCTTCTGATTGATTCAAAACATGATTTATACCTTCGAGCACATTTTGTTCTTCCAGTACATACCATATTTTACGACTCCAGATGTTGTAATTGTCACTGTTCAATTCTTCACTTTTGTTTAAGTCAACAATGATACTTTCTGATGCCATGATTGTATTTGAGAGGCAATTAGGCAAGAATTTTTAATCAATCTTGCATGTGACATGCACATTCAAGAAAATTAATTCTCATAAAGATTTTATTTTTAATGTAAAATTGAGAAATCACGTAAGCATCTAATCATCATGTCACGACTCGATTTCTCGAGTCATGATGACGCTTACCAACCCGCCAGTAGGCAAGCCAAAACCCAATCCTAGAACTTAGCAGTAATGGGATTTAGGGTGGGAACTAATCTCAACTACGCAGAAGCATAAGTAAAGGAACTTATAAAGAAAAGGCAGAAGAGAGACATCTATATATACAATAACAATACCTCCCAGAACCTGAAAGTCACATGTACAGAACTACTAAACGAGTACAAGTCCCAAAAGTGGACCACATAAACTAGACTGTCTCAAAGCAAAAGACAATACAAAATATATCACAGATGGAGACAGGTAATCCCAAAACGCCATGTGCTCACATTCATCTCCGGAACAAACCGCTGCAGGCTCGAACTCAACACTGATAGCTGGTGCTCGGATCTGCATCACGAAAACAGATGCAGAGTGTAGCATGAGTACCAATACAACAGGTACCCTGTAGGCATCATAGGCCGACTGAGCAAGAAAGGTAAAAACAGGCTGAAAGAATAGAATCTACAATAACAGAGGGCAAGCAAAAGCGTAACAAAGCACACAAGCGCACCGGAAATAAAACTAAGTACATCTAATCTAAACCTAACTGGACCCCATAAGCCAGAAGGTACAATCATGCACAAGTTTAAATAAAACCCGAACGGAACCCCATAAGCCTGATAGGTACACAAAAGAGCTATTCTACAGAAACGAAGGAAGACCCAAGACACGAACCAAATCCACCAACCAAATCAACTTAACCAACCAGCCAACTCCAAGCCTTTGTACTCCGCTGCCCAATCAGCCAACACTCCTGGGGGCCCTACCCAAGCCAG
This sequence comes from Solanum appendiculatum, assembly GCA_018342035.1. NCBI lineage: Eukaryota > Viridiplantae > Streptophyta > Magnoliopsida > Solanales > Solanaceae > Solanum > Solanum appendiculatum. The sequence continues at coordinate 241,740 of JAGDQO010002284.1, read as the reverse complement.
TAGAGTGCGTCGGTACTCCCGGGGGCCCTACCCAAGCCAATAGAGTACGCTGGACAACCCAAGTACGTCACATCCAGTAACCTTAAAACGGAACAACCAGCCAATTTCAAGCATTTATACTCCGCTGCCCAATCATCTAACACTCCCGGGGGCCTTACCCAAGCCAGTAGAATGCGTCGGTACTCCTGGGGGCCCTACCCAAGCCAGTAGAGTATGCTAGACAACCCAAGTATCTCATATCTAATCGCCAACATCGCCAATACTCCCGGGGGCTCTACCCAAGCTAGTAGGGTACGCGGGGCCACCCAAATAACTTCAAACATCAAGCCAAGGTGGATCATTGTCCACTACCAACCACATTACCACCGAACCGACCTCGAAACATTCGAAAGCCGAGGAGAAACAACACGCCTCCGATGACCTATCTACAACACAGAAAGGGAAGAGAAGATAGAAAGATCACAAACAATACGAAACTACAACCAGGCTCAACTATCAGACCCAAGTCTGCTATTCCCGTCTACAAGGACCTAGTCATCCGAATGGACGTCGGATACATACCAAAGCCAACGGGTACATGGGTCTAAGTCAACTCTAACCAAACCTAATCTAAGGCCAAAGATATAACTCAACATAAATAAACAGCCAACCAAATACTACGCATGTAACAACAAATAAACAGCCCAACAGATAGTTACAAATATCCATAGATAAATAACCCCTCCAGTAGCATGGTTCTAACCCCAAAACAGCTTGAAAATCAACCCTAAAGCAAGAAGTCGGGGAAGAAGAGCAGAAATACTAGCTAGTCAGCCCAGGTTCGCACAAATCAGCATGCATTTACACAATCTAGCTTAATCTAAAGGAAGGGAAGCCGTAACCTACCAAAAGGCCGACCGCACACGCTCCAAATCACTATGCTAGAGCTTTTCCCTTTCGAATGGCCTCATAACGCTGCCACGCTATCAAAAACAGAATCACAACGTCAGTATGGTTGTTTAGACACTAAAATCATCAAAATTAGAGACAAATCAATTTTGGAGTCAAAATCGGGAAACGTGGGACCCGCTATGGATTTTCTAGAATTGACTCTGTAAAGAGGTTCCAAATCCTCTCCCGAGTGTGTGTTCCAAAATGGAACACCCATTGAGGCTCGGATCAGCTCGGTGCAATAAAAACAAGAAATGCAAAACTTTTCACAATACCGCGCAAATCATCGGGAAACACTCTTGGAAACTCATTAACAACGGGGACCGACTCAAGAGTAGGGGTTTCGGAATCTACATCCCTCACCCTACAAGATGGTAAATGCAACCCTTAGAGATCATGTTTCTAGCTTTTAGGTAAGAAACAAATTGACCCCTAAACATAGAATTTCCCCCCTTCCACTTTAGGATAGGCTCATTTGGGAATTGAAATTTGACCATTCGGGTCCTGCAATCAATTGAGGCATAACAAGCATGCAACCAATCCATCCCAAGAATAACATCAAAATCTAGCATATCAAGCTCTACAAGATCAACATGAGTGACTCTATGGGATAAGGAGATGGGACAATCTCTATAAACTCTCTTAGCCATGATAGATTCTCCAATTGGAGTAGAGACACGAAAATGATCTTGCAACACATCCGGAACATCAAACCTCATAGCCATATATGGCGTCACAAAAGACAAGGTAGCACCAGGATCAAGCAGAGCATAAACATCAAAGTGGAAAACTTTCAACATACCGTTGACCACATCGGGAGAGCTCTCTTGTTCATGACGACCTTGAAGGGCATAAAATTGGTTTTGCTTTTGATTCCCACTAGAACTTGACAAATTTTTGGATTGAACCCGTCGACGGTTATCCTCTTCATTCTTAGCCGCTAAGGGGCAATCCCTTATCTTGTGATCCGTCTTACCACAACCAAAGAATGCATTAGAACCGGCTAGACATTTGCTCTCATGCTTTCTCCCACACTTAGGACAAGTAGACAATGAATAACCACTACCATTTCATCCTTGAGGCTTAGGGTTAGACACCCTATCTTTGTTGAACTTAGGAGGAGCATTGGATGAGCCTTGGTTAGAGAACCTTTGTCAAAATCTAGGCTGACCATGTCCATCGGACCTTGAGTGTGAGAAGTTACCATCACCGGTCCTAGCCCTCTTAGTCTCTCTAGACCTTTCCTTGAGCTTTTCTTCCTCTGTTTGTTGAGCATACACCATGAGACGAGAAATATCCATGTCATTAACAAGCATAGCGGTGCGACATTCTTTAACCAACATTTCGAACACTCCCGAAACAAACTTACTCATACTTGCCCTAGGATCGACAACTATGGAAGGAGTATATCGCGACAATTATGTGAACTTCAAAGCATACTCTTTCACACTCATATTCCCTTGACAAAGATTGATGAACTCAAGTACCCTTGCCTCCCTCATCTCAAGGGGAAAAAACCTATCAAGGAAAGCAACCTTGAATTTCTCCCAATCAAGAGGACCCTCATTGACCTCCCTCTCACTCTTCCATTGATTGAACCAAGTTTGGGCAACACCCTTGAGTTGATAAGCAACCAACTCCTCTTTTTCTTCCGGCGTCACACCCATAATCATCAACACCTTGTATACTTCATCAATGAATTCTTGAGGATCTTCCTCAACCTTAGAGACATGGAATTTCGGAGGATTCATCCTCGCAAAGTCCCTCACTCTTGATGCCGCCGTACCCACATTTGGGTTCACGGGAGCCACCACCTCTCTATTGGCTTGAGCCGTCACGACTTGAGACAACACTTGGAAAGCAGTCCTAAATTCCGCATTAGTAACTTGTTCCGCCAAAGGGTCGGCCAGAACTTGAGGAGCCTGAGGAGGAGCTTCTTGTTCCACATTCTCTCCCATGTTTCTTCTAGCATAGCTCTTCGGGTCGCCATATCCTGAAACGCATAGGATCGGGATTAGGAGATAAACTTATAGAGTTAAACTCTATGGTACGACTTAGGAATAATGAAAAAAGTGGAATTTCTTAAACGTCTTATAGCCTGTCATTCATAAGTGTGGCGCGCTTCACACTCATGAATAAGACTCTACTTGACGCGGCTTATGAGACATCCTAGGATTTTTCTAAAATCTTGTGCTCTGAATACCAATTTTGTCATGACCCAAAGTACCCCCTAGATGTGACAAGGCGTACAAGACCTCGAGAGGCCTCATACAAGCCACTTAGCATACATACATACAAGATCATAAAGAGATAGAGTTCGAAAGAGATTTTCATATCAAAGCTTTTAAACGAAACAACAGAAGTCTACATCTCATGTCTCAAAGCCAATCTAATACAAAAAACAAGGTTCGGGACGTAACCCAATACAAATCTGAAACTGAAATGAAAATACATGAAAGGAAATAAGAACTAGGCTATGTCCTCGGATGGATGAGGACTCACCAAGTCTTCTATCAAATCTCAAATCAAGCTCTAGCCACAAGTCGATGGTGAATCGCCACGTCCTACATCAAAGAAGTTAATGTAGGCAAAAGTATGCGTTAGCATAATTAAGTACTAAGTATGATAGCAATGCACATAAACACATAAACCATGCTAGAGTGAGGTATAATCAAGACATGCAAGGGCCACACTAACACATGATAAAAAGCATAAGGAACATGAAGCATAAAGCATGTACCATGGCCAAAGCAAGCTAAAACATCTTTGAATTCTTCTCTTTACTTTATCATAGGAACGCTTGTGTTCATTGACTTATGGGGAATAGCCTTAACCGACATATAAGACCATGTGAGCTATCAACATGGAATTCGGTGTCTACCCCACACTGAAAAGAGGTGTCCTACTTGCCAAGGTAAGACCATGAACTTCTTAGCTTATGTGGATCCACTAGCTAGTGTCTATCATAGACCATCACCCTAAGGTGGCACATAGGTTATGGGACATGGGTAATCACCACTTGTCCACTCGGTACTAAGCATACTTCCTATGGATTAATCATAGTTCATTTTATCTTAGGTAGACATGGGTAGTCGCCTCTTGTCTACATTAGCCATAAGCTCATCATTGGTAGACTTGGGTAATCGCCGCTTTGTCTACATTAGGGAACATGGGTAATCACCTCTTGTCCCTTCATTCATTAGAATAGCTCCTTAAGAACATGGGTAATCGCCTCTCGTTCTTCTATTAGTCATGTTGGGAGAATTACGTGAGAACACCTTTCACCACTCAACCATAACATCATCGAATCATAACTTTGGTACTTTACTCTCAAAGAACCCTTAACTCATTATCAACTTCATATGAGACATGCATAAGTTCATTAGCTTTATCTTTACTTAGTTCATCATGCTCATAGTTCATAGGTCATAGAGTTCATATGGGTTCATGTAAGTTCAACTCATATCATGCAAATTAATGTAAGCTCATGCTTAGAAAGCCATAATTAAGACAATTTACCCATACTTGAAGGAACTCACATAATAGAGGAAAATCATGCTTTGACTTGATCATGCTAAAGTCATAGGATTATCATCAATTCATTCATAATTCATGCTTAGTTTCATAAAGATGCCATAAACTTCATCAATTCATAGCTCAACCCAATAATCAAAACATAGATTATCAAATTGGGGAGAATTAGCTTGGGATCATGGGGGTTCATGAAATCTTTACATCAAATCATGTGCTTCACGCTAATTCGTGCACTAAGTTACTTTATCACGCTAGATCGTGCACTAGGAATCATAAAATCAACAATTGAAATCATAATTGAAAAACCCACAATAATTGATCAAAACCCTAATTCAATTGGGGTAGAGTAAACCTTGAAAATCTTGAAGAAAAGGGAGGACTCATTGGAGGAAAGGACTCCTAATGGTGAACACTATCATACCTCAAAGAAACCCACAAGAATTTTGTGAAGATTGAAGGTCTTCAATGGAGGATCCTCGCTTCTTCTTCCTCCTTGAAGCTTGAGAGAGTTTCTTTTAGAGAGAGAAATATTTGAGAGGAGATATTTGGGAATGAAATATAACGAGAGAAATTAGGCTTAAGAAGTATTTATAGGGTTTAGATTACGGGTATAACCGACTTAGCTTATTAGGAAATCAATTTGGGAAAAGACCAAAAAGCCCTTAATTAATAACTGTCGGGGCCAATCGACATACATGATCTATGGTCCGTACATCAATTGACGGACCGTCCTGTTCTTCCGTCAATTGATTCAGAAAGTTCATTTTGGGCTGAAAATTTGGCTAAGTCTGGAAGGCATCTACGGAACCCATCTGCGGCCCGTCAACTGAACTATAAACCGTCCTGCTACTCCGTAGGTCAGAAACTTTGAAATCCTGAAAGTTGACAGTGCCATTGACGATCCCCACCTACGGCCCGCCAATCCATTTACGGCCCGTAGGTGGCCTCCGTAGGTCACTGTCTTCAGGTGAGTTTTGCATTTTAATTTCTTTGAAAGCTTTGGGTATTACATTAATCCACATTCAAAAGGCTTCAAAAAAAATCTTAACTTCTTCCAATTTTTTTCTTCACCAATTTTAAAGGAAAAAATAGTCGCAAATTATTTTCTTTCAACAACACAGTGAAATCACACGGAAACATTGAATAACAGGATCAATCAACCATGCTTTAATACTATTGAAATAATTTTAAGAGCAAAATAACAACAGGATGTATACCATTATACTTGCCGCGAAAATTGTTGATGTTGATTTCACTGTAAAAACGAGTTTCTCCAAATCTCTCTTTGAATCACTAGGAAACAAAGATTTTTCTTGTTCATAAACTAAGTGTCTGTGAGTGTGTCATTTGTATATTGGCAAAAAGAGTAACATTTTGGTTTTCTGTGTTTTCACATTTTCTCTTCTCTCTTTTTCTATCGTTCTTTCCTTATTCTGTTATGAAAAGAAGAGGTCTCCTTTTAAAAGGAGAAGTTTGAATCATTACAACTTCCTAATTGTTCCCTATTCTTTTCAAAAATTAATCTGATCCATTTATTTAATTCTTTTCTTAAGAAATTAAATAAAATGGATCGGGTCGGGTAATATCATATCGGGTCAGGTCAGTCCACATGGGCAACCCACGACCCACCAAACACTTTCATTGAGGACCTCGATATGAGTTTTCTGAGGGAAACCACACGCCTAGTCAGCCATTGCACCACCTTAATTCCATCAAGCACGTATGGAACTTTGATCTTGTTTAGGTTCACCTCGATCCCATTTGACAAAAGAAAACCTGAAAACTTACCAGAGTTGACTGTTAGTTTATATACTTCAATACACATCAGGATCTTGAACACGATAATTTTACATAGAGATCCTTAAGGGCAAATACCTGATGAGGAAAACATCATCACAAAGAGAAGCGGAAGCGTTAATCGTAAATTGGTTTCTACCTCCTTGCCATAACCTTACATTATCACAACCGCCAGCGATGGAAATAATGTAGAGAATATGTGGTAACCCTAATGGATGAAGGGAGGACCAATTTATAGAGGTTGTGACTTGATCCGATACGTCCATCAAGTAACCAATGTACGGACGAGATCTATTCTTCATTAAATATTATTTATGGTATTACTTGGGTCACAAGTAAACTTGGGTGACAAGTAAACTTGGGCCATAAGTAAGAATTATTCTTACATCGACATCCAAGACACATTTTTCTGGGTTCAATTTTATGTTATTCTTTCTCAAAATGTCCAAGGTTTCCTTCGGGTGGGTCTGATGGTCTCCTGTTTCCAAGGATTTCACAAACATATACTCGATGTAGACTTCCATGCTCTTGTCTATCTTCTTCTCGAACATCTTATTATATTGTTGTCATTCTTTAAACATAAAGGCATAACATTGTATTGTAACAATATATGCCATAGTTAGTGACAAAAAAGTTGTCTTGGTCCTCCGGATCCATCTTAATTAGGTTATACCAAGAGTACGCATCGAGAAAACTCATTATTTCATGCCCAGCTGTGGCACTGTTCATTTGATCGATGTTTGGCACTAGAAAAGAGTCATTTGGGCATGATTTATTAACATTTTTATTAAAATCAATACATATTATGAACTTATTTTTTTTTCGGCACCATGACTACATTTGCCAACCATTTTGGGTAACTTCCTTCCCGGGATCGATCCAATTTTGAGTAAATGGGTCACCTTATCTTTAACAAATATTTTCTTGTCATTGGATATATGCCACCTCTTTTCTATTAACGGGGTAAAATTTTGATCCATCCCCATCTTGTGGATAGCTATGTCCATAGGGATACCTACTATATCAAGAGGAGAATAAGAAAAACAATCGCTTTAGCTCTAAGAAAATCAATGAGTTTGGTGCTGAGCTCAGGACGTAGTCCAGTGCCCAGATATACCATTCTTTCCAGGAAATACATGAACAAAATAACTTGCTCGAGCTTCATGTCGTGGACTTAGTTGCATCCCGGTCATTCGAGACGTAACAAGATATTGGTTTTTGGTACCACTCTTTCTTTGTTTTAATTGCCTCTGGAAGACCCTCCTCTGCATCGCTCATGAGTATGGGTTCTAGCTTCTATAATTGCTATTTTTCAACACATTCTTTGGGGGAAGATATGGCGTACATTTTCTTTGCAATCAATAGATCTGCCTTATCCCATGTGTCATTGGGAATTTCATCACTTGATGGTATGTTGAAGGCACAACTTTCATTACATGAATCCATGGCCTTCCCAAGATGACATTGTAACTCATTTCTCCATCAAGGACGTTAAACTGAGTTAGTTCGACCCATCCTTCGACATTTGTGGTTAGTTGTATATCACCCCGAGTGGTCTCACTAGATATGTTGAATCCGACCAACAACTTGATCATAGGAACCACTTTATTGGACAAACCCATATGTTTGATGACTCATTTGTGGATAATATTCGTTGATATACTTAGGTCAATCAACACACATTTAACATTAATGTTAGTCATACTTAAAGAGATAACTAGAGCACTATTTGTGCGGGAGCTCTGTGTAGTCCATGTCCTGTTCTTCAAAGATGCTTTCCTTTGTTGTCTTTGCTAGACTGATTCAGCATCACTCCCATGATCTGGTCCAAACGAGTGTGTAGGCCTGCGAACCCTGCTTTGAGCTCATCATGGAGTACACCCATTACTACATGGCTTGCTTCGGGATCATTTGCTGAAGCAGCTAACCTAGTACTGCTGGAGAGTAAAATGATAATAATTCTCTGTGGAACTTCAAATCTGTCCTCCAAGGCCGTTATTCGATTTGTCAGGGATCACTGTTTTCCCTACAGTGTGTAGGACATGCTCGATGTCCTACCAACTCTAGTTCATTATTTGTAACTCCTAGTATCTATTTTTCATCAATAGCGTTTCTGTAAAAAAATACTCAAGCTAGTGAGAAAGTTGAGTTATGTAAGCTAAATCGACACAGAGTTGAAAATGGTACAATTAAACTTATATGGACACACATTATCGATTTAAGCTCGTTAGGTTAGTTAATGATAGTTGAATATTGTGCAATAAATGAACAAAGAATTGGAAAATGAGTATGAAAAAAAGTAAATATAAAGCTATTAGGCTTCAATATTGATGTAAATGTCGATTTTGGGGATGGGAGCTTCTGTTCCGAGATATCCTAGAGTATTAAGAATGAAAGATTTGGTATTCTATTTCTTTATGATTAAAAATGACTTCACAATGGATGAAATAAACTATTTATAGGTTACATGAATTAGACATGAACCAATAAAAATGCTCCACTCGAGACCTAAAGTAGTATGACTAATATACAAGGGTAATATGGTAAAGTCGTTAGGGATGCCAACTATTAATTCCATGCACTCTAAAAATCAGTACAAACTGACAAACTAGTCCGCCAACCGCCTCCTCTGCTATATTATCTCATCACCCACGTTAGTCACAGGGACATGAACCCGCTTCTGTCCTTTTCTGAGTGCTTTTCCTTTTACTCCAAAGATGCTCCCTCAATAGGTTTTCCTTGGCCATTGGTAGCTTTGCTCCAACTGAGACGTCATCATCAAGTGTCTTTTCTATTTATCGCCAGTTACCTCAGCCAATTTTTCCTAATACACTCTAGTGTCACCAAAAATGTACAAAATGAAGTAGGTGTTGTTTAGGTTAGTTATCATTTAAATTTGGGGTTTGTAGTTGGATAACTTTTGTACAAGCATAATACACTCAAGTGTGCAAATAGGCATAAATTTGTGAATATATCTCTATTAATAGCTCAGATTGTAAATAGATATGGAATCTCATAGAGTAGAGGAAATAATGAGTGAAGTTCAACCATTGGCCTTTAACAATAACTGTCATTTTAAGCACTAGAATTAATCATTCATGTAAAATAAAAGAAGTAAACCATGTAAAGCAAAGTTAGAATTGCTTCTATTTTTTGCAGAAGCAAAGAAAACTGAGAAGCTGAACTCAACAATAACCAGTTATAGCCTGTCTGAACTTAAGCTCCAAGGCCACCATAAACATATGCAAATAAAACTAATGGGTAACCATGGGATTTGGTTTTGTAGCTCACTACAAATTGGTTTTATGTCTTTTTTAAGATTAGATTTTCATTTTTACACACAAGAGACCTAAATGAGTCATTTTCTTTTAAGAAAATACATCATTACCCCATTAAAGTAAGACATGTTTTTGATAAAGACACTTGAACTTTGAGGGGGTACTGTTACCCTCTAAACAATTTTAAATTGGTATATAACATCCTTTTCTAGCAGTCTGACAAAGAGAGTGAGAAACTTAAAATAATGATTATAATATTAGTTTTATGAGTATTTTATAATGAAATGTATTTTCTTATTTTTCTGATAGTTTAAACCTTTTTTCTCTTAAGTTTTTCCCTTTTTCCCTTCATTATTTCATTCTTCTTCAAACATTAGTTGCCATCTTCGACGAAATTCCACCACTTTTAGTGCCACCATTTTTATCATAACTCTACTGTCATGATCCAAGGGATACCCTAGGTGTAACATGTCATATAGAACCCCGAGAGGCTCTACATAGGCCACTTAGCATACATCATACAAGATAATAGAAAGAAAGATTTCAAAAGTGGCAATCTCATATCAAAAGAGTTTGACAAAGCGGAAGTCTAACATAGTCTCAACAAGCCATCTAAACATCAAAGAAGTAATTGGGACATAACCCATACATCACGTACAATGTCTGAAAACTGTAATAAAGGAAAGCATATAAAAGTATCTCGGTTCTCGTATCATGAGGACTCACCAATCTTCAAATACCGAGAGAGATATCAACTCGCCACAAGTGTGAGAGGTAGGAGCGTCAGACCCTACATTAGTGTAACAATGTAGGCACAAGTATGCATTAGTACATGAAATATACTAAGTATGATAGCAATGCATAATAGTTATGAAATCATGCTAAAAAGGACTTTACATGACATGCAATGACCAAGCTAAATCATAAGATAAAAATGTTAGAAAACATAAGTCATAATCATGGTCAATGCAAGCTTAACATATTTAAAACACTTGTGAGATACTTTGAAAGTAACCTTAGTTCATTATTGTGGGAAGTTTACCATTAACTGACATAGACCATGTGAGCTAAAATATGGAATCTGGTGTCTATCCCACACTGAAAAGAGATGTCATTGCTTGCCAAGGCAACAACCTTAAACTTCTAGCTTGCGTGGATCCACTAACTAAGACATCCTACGGGGCACGTAGTTAGGGACAATGAGATTGCTACTAGAGACCAGGTCTCTACTAATGGGAGAGCCTCCATCTTAATATTCTCTTGGTGCTAAGTAAAATCCCACGAAATAGTCATTAATCATATTCAATTCATCATCCATAGAAAGGCACAATTACATTACCAATCCAAGCTAAAGTTAATTAGAATAGCTCCTTAAATCTTGATTCAACTTAGGTGAAAAAACCTTTCAACCTATTGAATCCTTATGTGAGAAAATCTTTCACAATCATAATCATAGTAGTGTGTGAGAAAACCTTTCACTACTACATTGATACTTTCATCTCAAAGCATCCTCAAATCATTTACATCAATTTCATAAAAGCATGCAAACCTTCATAAATTCATACTTCATAATTCATAAGCATCATCATGGATTCATAATCTAAAATCATGGATCATGCATGTGTTCATAAGAATTCAACTTAAAAACATGTAATTACTTCTATTCATGCATTAGAAGATAGAAATTTATCAATAAAATAATAATTGAAGAAAACCCATTGAGATTAAGTAAAACCCTAACTTTTGAATTGAGAATTTAACTTGTAAATTGGAAAATCTTGGGCCCCTATGGAGGAAAGGACTCCATAGGTGAACACTAACATACCTCAATGATCAAAACCCAAAAGTTATGGTGGATTGGAGACCTTGAAGTGAAATCCTTCTTCTTCTTCTTCTTCGTTAGCTCTAGAGAGAGAATCCTGGGGAAGAACTTGGAGGAGATTTGTGATTTTAGGGGAGTGATTTAGAATGGATAGTTTTAAGACTTAAATCACTTATATAGGGCTTAGAATAGGGGTTAAAACGACATAGCTTAGGTATTAAACACATAAGGAAAGACTAAAATAATTTAAAAATCTGACGGGTGATCTGTATGGACCCCTAAACGTGCCATACAACTCTTCACTGGCCTAGGGAGCAGTACAGATGACCTAAATTCCCGACTGCCCTAAACGGCCAGGCCACTTCCCCTACACGGGCCATGGTTCCCTAAACGGACCGTATGGCCAACCATGAGGGGTTCATGGTTGGTTTTAGGCCTGAGGACCTACACGTTAGCCCACTTTAACCTTTCTCAAAGTCCGAGGTATTACATCTACCCACATTCTTTTTCTACTATTACTTTAATTCTCAACTCTAAAACCTTATCTAAATATTTTTTTATATTCGAATAATTTTGTAAACCTATTAGATTTCAAGATGATTAGGAGATACCATTTTGCTTTTTATCCGAATTTCAATCCAGATTCTTACAAATTCTAAGGAATTCATTGATTCTTTTCAAAATTATCATTTTGAATTTTAAAGTTATATACAATGAAGATAAATTAATTGATGATATTTTCAAAACTTTGAATTTGCTTAAAGAATAATTAGTTTTTGTTATTAACAACCCAACAAAATCAAGAAAATAATTTAATTATTTTTAAAACAATTAGTAAGAAGAGGAAAAGTTCACCAGAGAAAAGAAGGAGGAGGAAAGAAAATGGGGGAAAGGGTCTGCTGAACGTGGATAGGATGGGGTGGGGGTAGGGGTGAAAGGGAGGTGTATTTTAAATTAAGTTAGAATAAAAAGAATTTAAAAAGTAAAAGAGAGAGAGAGAGAGAGAAGAAAAAGAAGATAAATATAAGGAAAAATATAAAATGAAAAAAATAATATTTATAATTAAATTAACACATGTCAAACATTGATTGGTGCATGATTGACACTTACTTTTCAAAATTGGGATTGGTCAAAAAATGATGTAATAATACCAGTTCAAAGTTGTTTAGAGAGGAAATAGGACTCCCACAAAGTTAAACTGTCTTCTTAAAAAATAGGCCTTACTTTAATGGGGCAATGATTTATTTTCTCTTTTCTTTTATTCAAAGTGTAAATGACCGAGGACCATTTCAGTTAATTGATAAAACAACCTTTGATGTAAAAATAAATAAACTACAAACTATTCTGTATAACTTTTGATTTATCTTGTATAACTTATAACTAGGGGTGTGAATTACTACTCCCTAATAAGAGATGAGGATATCAAGCTATCCTATGTTACTTTTTGCTGGAACATGAATAAAATGCAATTTTATGAAAAAAAAACCTAGGGGTGTGCATCGGTCGGTTCAATCCAGTTTTATGTATTTTATCGAAGCGATTTATCGGTTTTCAGTTTTGGAATACGCTAAACCAATAACAAACCAATAAGATATTTTTTATCAATTTTTGATTTATCAGTTTTTGGTCGTTAATGGCTCGGTTTTTGATTTTCCGAATAAGAAAATGCTCATAATATATATATATATATATATATATATATATATATATGCGATACAATGAAACAAGAAAGTCAGCTGTAAATGCTTTGATATAGTGACATAAGAAAAATATGATTAATTGCATCAATAAGAGCAAATGTAATATGAAGGGTACAATTGCATGTTACTGCCAAAACATAATATGAAATTTATGATGTAAAATAGAACTATAAAGTGTGAAGTGTGTAGACTTTAGTGTGAAGTACTAATATAGTGTCTAGTATGTTAAATTATTAATATTTAATATTTATGAAGGGTAAAGTAGTAAATTACTACCGTCTTAATGGGTTATCGGCTTACCCATTAATCCAATAGTAAAAATCGAAACCGAACGATAACCCAATAAATTTTTTTATAAAATTTTTAAAAACGCATTAATCCAATAACCCAATAGCAATAACCTAATATTTTATTTTGTTTGATTTATTGGTCGATTCGGTTTTTGCACACCCTACTTATAACAATTTAAATTGGAAAAGTTTCTCATTAATTAGGAGGGTCAAAATTTTCTTGCAGCCCACTATTATTTTGGTCAAAGATTTCAAATATTCACATACAAGGTAAAGATGATAATTCACTCTAGGAAAAATGATGAACAAACACATTGAGATTTATTTGCTACAAAAGGTACTAAGTGTTGCACCAAGAAGATTTAGTAAAACCAAAGTAATTTTAAGATTCATCCATCATATTCTCTTAAAAGAGATTTTATGGTCCACGATTGACTAATATAGAGGGGATTTTATGGTCCACAGACTGGGGAAGGAAGAGAATAAAAGAAGGGACTGAAGTTTATGTTTATTGTGAAAATCGTCATATTGGTAAGTAGTAAAATTTATAAAAAGGTATTAAAGGCAAGTGGATTACGGTCGACCAAGATATTCTCTTTAGGCTACAACACCAAGGTGGTGGATCAATACATGAATATCATCATCATATCATATATTATTAAAAGACTCAAAGTTAAAAGTTTGATTACGATTTTACACCTGCTATAAATTAAAATGCTATAAAATATTTATCTATTTAAATATTAAATTGTATCATTTTAATTGAAATGATTAAAATGTTGTAAAACATTTAACTATTTAAATATTAAATTGTATCATTTTAATTAAAATGTTAATGACTTTTTGACTTCCTTGGAGTAATTCCTAATTAAATATCTAATTTAATAATATTTATCATCGATAATAATAATACTACTATTAATAATAATAATACCAACAAGCTTAAATTAATAAATTCAAAAATCTCTATATAAATTATTCATCTTTTCTTCTTCCCATAATTTTTGCTGTAACTCCTCTCATAAATAATATAGTTTATGTGGATAAAGTATTATCTGCAAAATGGAGAGACACATATTGATAATGTCCTCTCGATTATCATTAAAGATGGCTCTAGCTTCACTAATTTAAATTCATTGATGCTTAATTACATAATAAGAACTTAAAGCTGGTCAAATTCTTGCTCACCTCACTAATTCATTATCTTGTGCATGTACCCTTTACCATGATTTGTTAGCTTTAATTTTTTTTCCTATTCTTCATTTATTTATTATTATTTCCTTTAAATATTCATATTCATAACTCATATCTAATTATCTATTCAATTATTACACTCTTAATATCCATAACTCTCATCTTTTCATATTCATAACCTCCAAATTCCTACATTTTTATCTATATAAATTCATCTTTTTTGCTTCATGAAACTCCTATCAAAGGTTATCATTTTTATTCTATAGTGAAAGTAGATGAAGAAGACTCTTGAATTTGATTGGATATGGGAGAAGGAGTCAATAAGAACTCAAAAAATTATGTACTAATTTTTAATTTATTTTTCCATCGATATTATTATTGATCAAAGTCTTAAGAAGGATGTATACATTATATTTTTTTCTTCTCTTTTTTTGTGTGCTTTTTTCTCTAATAGACTTCTTAATTTAGTTTTCTATGAATGCTTTATTGCTGTAAGTATATATTCCTATTTGGGCTCAAATTAGCCATTTGTGACTTTATTAAAAGTTTGTTAACTACTAACCAAAGATCAAATGTTACATTTTGTTGCTTATAAAGAATTAATTTGAAACATCAAAATACGTCCTTCATTTGGTGTTTTTTGTTCATATTATAAAAGATTTATTTGTAAGTGTTATATTTTATTACTCATTACATACATGTTTCCATAGAATTTTAGTCATACATATCTATAAAAAACCACATGAAACACTTAGTCGAAGCACGTGTCCAGAAACTAGTCTATTATAAGGGAAAAAAGATAAGAGAGGGAGACTCAAATCCTTCTTTCGTGAAAATTCTAAGGAAAGATAATATAAAGACTAATATGTTGTTTTTGAGGGTTTTCTGGTCTGCTCTATGATGAGTATGAGATTTTGACTCATATGAGGTCTTCTTAGTTCAACAAAAAGTGTCCTCGATGCCTGTTTATGTCCTTATCTGATGATATTTTAATGTTTTGCAGATATGAAGGCTAAAGGACAAGGCAATGATGAATCTATGAAAAGAGGCCAAAAACATTGAAAAGAGTATAACCTCCCAGCTGAAGATCACCTAGCAAAATGGGTGAATCGCCCAACAGGTCTGAACTTCGCCAAAAGTGACAGTGTACACTTCTGAGGATATTTAAGACAAGTCGGCGAAGCAAAATGCAAACAACGATTCACCGAAATAGTTGGGTGAACCAAAAGTCCCATCGCCAAAGGTGACATACTTCTGAGTTAAAATGAAGGTTGAATGGGTGAACTAGGTGGTAATCAGTGATTCACCGAATGTGAAAAAGTGACTTAATTGAGTTCGCTAACTGAGGTTCAAACACCTAAAGCCAAGAAAGGGTGAGTTGAAGAACAGAACGACAGTCCATCGATCGAGTAGGCGAGCCCGACTAATGTCGCCGATTAGGTCACACATGGAATTTCAGACTAATTTTTGGGAAAATTATAAATAGCCCAAAAGAGAGAAAAAAATGCATTATCTATCATCTAGCTTTTTAATATTGAGAAAAACAGACTTTTGAACATTTTTTCCTTTTTCATTTCCTTTTTCACTTTTCTCGTAGTTTTGGGGTTTTGAATAATCTTGTAATTGAGAATTTAAGGTTTAATTCAAAGTGGGTGCTAAAGATTATTGCTGATTATCAATACTTTGATGGCTGAAAGCATAACGGGTATAATATCTTTCCCTTTTATGATGCTTGGCTAAAACCCCATTTTTAGGGGTGTGATTATGGAGTTGGGTGTTAATTTAATTTAGTGGGTCTAGTGTCTTGCTCTATTTTTCTACTTTTTATTCATGGATTTGAGCTATTTAACATAGGGTCAATATATAAGTTAAGGTTTAAAACTTAATCTTAGCTTAGATCTGCGATTGGTGCTAGAAAGAGATTAATTGAAGTGGGTAAATACCTTAATTCTTACAAATTGGGTTTGATTGCTGTAGTTTGCTTGAAAGAGAAATTGTAGTTTCAATTCTAATTGCCAAATCTGCTCAAAAGAGATTTTACTAAGGTATTGGGTTAATTTGTATTTTACATGGATGAAACCAAAAGAAAATTCTATGATATGGTGCATTGAGATCAAAAGAAGATTTGTGTCATTGACGATTACCTAGCCTATCCATGTTGGTCTAACATTATTGAGCAAGCACCTGTAATCCTATTTGATATTGATACTAACTCCCACACCCCTAGATCATCTTTTACTTGTTTAAACCCTATTTTTAGCGAAATTGTGATAATTGATTCCAAAATCCTTTTCTTAAATTTGGTGGAATCATTCACCCATTTATCCTAATTACTACAATGAATTGGTTTGCATCTTTAATTTTCATATTGAATTCTTACATTTAGATTACTCCCTGTGAGATTCGAACCCGACTCTATTATTACATATTTATATTTCTAGCGATCGCATACTCATTTAATTATTTTTGTGAGTAATTTGAGCATTATAAAAAATGGCGCCATTGCCGGGGAGTTGTAGCGAAGAATTCAGTTTGTGAAATTAATTATTGAACTTGTTTGTTTGTAGTAGAATACAATTTTCGTTTGGTGTTGTTGTTGTGCCCCATTTGCAGGTGGAAATATGAGTGAGGATAGAAGTGACGATGCTAGTCACTATGGGCAGAATGATAACATTGGAGATATGAATGACATGCACGTTAATGTCATCAAGAGTACATGAGTAATCCAATTACCTCCTACTACTGGGAGAGCTATGTTTCATGTAATCAGAACTATGTTGCAATCGCTCCAGGTGAGAGGGATATTTGAAGGTCTAGCTCACGAAGTCTCCATGAACATCTCCGAAACTTTGTGGACGTTTGCGGGCCTTTCACTTTCAAGAACATCTGACAAGAATCCATATGTTTGAGGTTGTTTCCTTTCTCCTTAACGGGAGAGGCAACCAGGTGGCTGGCCGAACTACCACCAGATTCCATAACTTCGTGGGAGAAATTAACAGAAGTTTGAGACTCTCCATAACACTTGGTTGTGATTTCAAAAATTAGTGTTACAATGCCTGATACATGGTATTTCACACAACTTGTCGCTCCAAATTGATATAGAGGCCCAATGCAAATGCTTCAAGGGTACTCCCAATTTTAGCTCCAAGGGCCCTCAACATGCTAAATCATATGGGAAGTGCACTATTCAAGAGGAACAAAGATTGTCGACGGATAGGGTCATGAGTGACTACCCCACTATTTGGGACACAATAGAATTTCACAAGTTCAAGCAATTCACTAAAGCTCGAACACCATATGTCCCGATGTGGATTTGGGAGTTCTATGATGCCTATGCCAAGGAATTGCCCAAGAAGAGTAAAGGTGTAGTTTGGAAACCTTTAGAAGAAGTCAAAGTCTAGTGCAAGATGGTGCAATATGGCCGAGTAGCAATAAATGATGTCTTAGGTATGGCTGGTAACAAGGCAAATTTGTACAAGCTTAGGGTGAAACATAAGCTTGATTACTTGAAAGGGTGGTTGGTATCCTTAGTTTTAGACATAGTCCCCCCGTGGTTGGTTGATGGGGTGAAGATAGAGAGGAAGGACATAAACATAGTGGCTCATTTTTGGTTTGGATTCATCAGCAGCAACCTCATGCCTTCACAGAACTAGTCGATCCTCTGGCACCCAAAGCCAATCTTGATGGGTACTATCATCGATTGGGAGGAGATCCACATGGGCCAAATTATTGAGGAGGAGATGCTCATGCGAGCCAGGAAAGAGAAAACTTTATTACCCTTCCCCATCTTGATCATCATCTTTATGAGGCAACTGGAGTCCCGTTTCGAGAGAGGACTGATATTAGAGTGATCCCTACCTCATCTAATGATATTCAGAGGATTGAGGTTGAATACTTGACATATGACGTGGCCAGGAGTAAGCCGCCACCACCTTACACCACTCTATTAGTGAACCCTGCTACCCTAGAGTCAGGCACCAATCATCCCGATCATACTGTGGAGCCCTCAGGTATAGCTCCTTCTCCAGCTAGTGCTTCTGGGTCTACTTTTCCCCTTCCCCTATTACACCTCCCTCTACATCTCGGCCTTCATTGACTCAAGCCTTGATACACTAAATGGACAACCTTGCCTACTCGGTAGATGTTAGGGCATCTCACCTTGAAAGGAGAGGTACCCAAGATGATTACTGAAGCTATTGAGGCTACCATAATCCCTGTGTAGGCTGAGCTTGTGAGCCATCGAGCTACGTTGGCTTCCTATGGGAGAGTCTAGATAACCTCACTGCTAGGGTCGAGGAGCATGAGAAATGTGAGGGTAGTTCTGTTGGGCTGACTGAGCTGAGCAGTGATATAGCTGCTCTAAGGGTAGATGTGGACTAGTTGAAATCCACAGATATTTCTATGTTATGGGGTGAGGTACCCTTGCTCGAGATGCCCACAACTGTACCTCTGATTGAGTTTAGAGAAGCTGGACCTTTTGGGATAGCTGAGTGATAATGCTCAAATTATCCTCAAAAACCATTAAGAGAATAAGCAGTCATTGTAAATAAAAATATCCAACTAAGAGTCAGGGTCGAATCTGATTGTGAGTGATATAGTCCAAGGAATTCTATCAAGAAATTAAGGTCGTGAATTAATTCATTTGTAGCAATTAAGAACAAAGGGTGAATGATTCCACAAAATTTACTAAGAAGATGGTTTTGGTATCAAAAGTCACAGTTAAGCTAAAACTTTAGAGATTTAAACAATTAGAAAACAATCTAGGGGTGCGGGCATTGGAATGATGTCACATAGGGGTAGTTGTGTGGCTCAATAGTGCTAAACAATCATGGATAGGCTGGGTCATCATCAATGACACTAATCTTCTTTCGATCTCATAGTATCAATTCATAGAATCTTTTTTCGGTCTCATCGATGAGAATTACAAATATGCTCATTACCTTACGAAATCTCGTTTTCAATCAGATTTGGGCAAATAGATCTGACCTATAATATCTCTTTCAAGCAAATCATAGACATCAAACCTAAATTGCAAGCATTAGACTAATTACCCACTCCAATTAATCTCTTTCAAGCATCAATCAAAGATCAAAAATAGGATTAAATTTGCAACCTTAACCTATGTATTAACTTCATGCTAATTAGTCCAAATTCATGAATGAACAACAATAAAATAGAGTAAAACACAATACCCACTATATTAAATCAACACCCAACCCCATAATTGCACCCCTAGAGTTGGGGTTTTAGCCACACATCACAAAGAGAAGAAATTATACCTATCATGAAAGCAACCATGGATGTGATGAAATTAAGCAATTATATCAACACCCACTTTGATTTCAACTTCAAATTGTCAAATCCAAGAGTGAAAGTTAAAACCCCCAAACTAAGAATATTTCTCTCTAACTCATTCAAAGTTAGGATTTGAAAAACTATTCTAAAAATTGCTCTGCAAACGTCTTCTATTTTCTCTTTCCTTTAGGCTATTTATAGTTTCCCAAAATTTGGCCCAAAATTCACTGCGTGACCACTTCGGCAATGTTAGTCGGACTCGCCAAGCTGATTCGGTGGAATGCCATCTGCTCCTTAGCTCGCCTTTCACTTGCTTTAGGCTTTAGGTGTTTGAACCTCAGTCTGTGAGCTCGTTTGAGTCTGCCTTTCACAGTCGGTGAATCACCGAGTACCGCCTTTGTTCGCCTTGTACGTCTTCATATTTTATTCAAGTCATGTTACCTTCGGTGATGGTCATTCAGTTTGCCCATCACAATCGGTGAGTCACTATTTCATTGTTCAGTTTGCGGACTTGCTTTGACATTTTCAACTTTGAGCACTGTCACTTTAGGTGAGGTCGTGCCTGTTGGGTGATCCATCCTTCTTGTTAAGAGATCAAGAGAGTGGAGTTTACACTTCTTTTAATGTTTTTGGCCTTTCTTTCAAGAATTCATCCTTGCCTTGTCCCTTAGCCTTCAAGCTGCAAATCATCAAAATATCAAGAGAATAGGACATAATTAGGCATTGAGGACACTAATTGTTGAACTAAATAGGCCTCAAATGAGTGTAAATCTACCACTCATCAACATCCCCAACTTAAACTTTTGCTTGTCCCCAAGTAAATCAAGAACACAATTAGTTCAACAAGGGTGTCTACAATAGTTTTCAATGAGAGCTAATATGCAAGTTCCACTACAAGACTACTCTTAAGCAAAAACAACACTCAATCATAATTAAAAAGTTTCAAATGATGACTAGCCGGTATCAATTTAAGCTTAAGCTCACTATTGCTCTTCACTTATGCCAAACCATGTATCAAAAAATGCATTCAAGTGCCCTCACATCAAGAATGATTCCATGCTCTCACAAATCAAATCAATAATGAAGTTAGGAATCCATACAACTCTCACTTTCCGAAAGAGAAATACATGCAAGCTTCATCCCATAGGTTTGCTTATATTTTCTAATCATCACACAACCTAGTTCATGCAAGATCTCAAATATCTTTAAGGCTTGTAATGAGGTTGAGGGTTAAGGTATTGTCAATTTGGCTCAGTGACTTCACATTTTCAAAGCATTGTTACAATCACCTTCACCTCGTCTCAAGTTCTTTTCATTCTTTTCACTTGGAAACTCAAACTTCAACTTGTAAATCATTTTATTGGACACCCCTTTTATTTCATCACACATGCCTTTTCATTTCAATTTTGAAATTTTTGTTCATCACAATTTTTTTTATAAGGAGGGGTTCCTTCTTTTTGTAACATACTTCAAAGTTGAGTCTTCCTTTTTCTTTCTTTTCCTTTAACTTGGCTTTCTTTCCTCCTTCCTTTCCACACCCCAACTTAGGCTTTTGGTCTAAGTTGGATATTCAAACAAACTTATGCTTCAAAAAAAGATTTATGAGTGAGAAGTTAGGGGCAATTTAGCTCAAAAGATTTCACAAGGTTGCCAACAAATGGTTTAGGCTTAACTGGTGCCAAGATGGTTGCACACCCTCACAAGGTAGTCACAAAAAGTATGGGCATTTGGGTTTTCACTCAAAATATGTGCCCAAGATAACTTCTTGTATTTACCAAAGCTAGACAATCAAATTAACAAGGCAAATTCAATGATTCACAAGCATGATTTCAAGCAAAACCTCACCACACAAGGCACTTCAAATATAGTTATTTAGCATAGCTCGACAAGATCAAAAGCTTACGTGTGATGTTCATTGCAAGGCTCATATCAAAACGTAGCTAGTCAACACAAGATTCAAAAAGATCATTCAAAATTGCAGCCATACTGATTTCTTCTTGCAATAACAATACTAAACGCAATGCTCATCATGAGTACTATTCAAGACATCGATATTGAACACAATCATCCTCGAACATTATCAATGAAAACTCAATCATTTTAAAGACTTCCAAACTCGTGGGGTAATAACTAAATATGGAGAGACAAAATAAGCAAAACCATCACATCACTATAATAAAACAAAACTAACAAAATACTACAATTATCCAACACTAAAGTTGAAAATAACAAAATACAATAAAAAAGAAGAATACTAGCACAAGTGCCCTCACCCCACCAAAATAAAATTAGTAGTGTCCTCAATGCGGAGTAAAATAATAAGATTATGGGAGGAGAGATAAAAGTCCCCCTGATAGGCTATGCCTGTGGAGTGCTCATATCTAGATTGTCAAGAGGGACAACATCATCTTGGGCATCAGTGCCCGGCAAAATAGTCACAGGAGGCAGCACAGTAGTCTCAACCAGGGCATTAGTGCTTGGCACATCATTGGGAGGGATGATGGAGTCTGAAGAGATCCCACTAGTGCCAATTGCAGAGGTCTCCTCACAGGATCACTCCAACGTAGCATGGACCATCGTCTCTGCAATATCGTATAGCTCCATTAATGTCATGGAAATCCACTGCTCATCCTCCTCTCTCTATATATCCACCTCACTTTCTCCTAGGCCAAATCATCATCGGCCCCAGCCTCATCTCTCTCAGCATCAACATCAATATCAACAACATTACTACCCACACTCGGCTGCTCAGCCACACTAGTAGGAACCTCAGCACTCAATATAGGGCAAGGAAACCTCACCCCACAACATAAAAATGTTCGTGGACCTCAGCTAGTCCACATCAGCCCTAAGAGTGTCAATACCAGCCCTCATCACAGCCAAAGGCAAATGAGGTACCCTCTATCTTCTCTCGAGCCTCCTTCCTAGCCGTGAGATTATCTAACCTCTCACCATGTAACACTAGGGTGGCCTCACACTGAGTCAACCTATCTCTCTTGGGAGCAGATGCAACCTCAATTGCCCGATTAATCAACTTGGGCATATCCGTCTCCACCCTAGCTGCCCTCATATCCGCAGACCGGGCAAGATTGCCCATTTTGTATATCATAGCCTGGGTCAAGAGGGGCTAGGAGACAAGAATAGGGGCAGGTGCAGTAGTAGAAGTGGATGGAATAGAAGAAGCTGAGGTGTACCTGAAGGCTTCACAGAAGGAGCGAACTGAGTGGCCTCGGCCTTTAGAGTGGCAGGATCAACTACGGGCGTAGTGTCTGGTGGTGGTGGCTTCCTCTGAGCCACATCATCCCACAATTAATTTTCCTCGATCCTTCGAATGTTATTATAGGAGGCAGGGGTGATCCTCACATCAGTCCTCTCCCAGAAAGGAACTCCCGCATCCTCACATAGTTGTGTAATCAAGACAGGGAATGGAAGGGAAGTTTTCTCCTACCCTCATCAATATCTCTTCAACAATAAGCCCACCAACACTGATCTCAGTACTATCCATGATACTACCAACTAGTAAGGCTTTCAGAAGTTGGAGAATGGACTCATTTTGAGATGGCATGATATTACTACTAATGAACTCGAACGAATATTGATGAGTAGTAGATTTTCACTCATTTGAGGCCTATTTAGCTCAATAATTAGTGTCCTTAATGCCTAATTTTATCATGTTCTGATGATATTTTGATGATTTGCAGTTATGGAGGCTAATGGACCAAAAATGCAAAAAGAAGTACAAACTATACATTGATGATCGCCAAACAAGAAAGGCAAATCACCTAGTATGCATGACCTCACCTAAATGGACAGTGCACACACTTGGATCTAGTGAGATAGGTCGGCAAAATCCAACTAAAAAGGCAACTCGCCAAATTAGAAAGGCGACATTGCTGATCATCGTCAAAAATGACAGTGCAAGGAGAAATATTTAAGGCTTGAAAGGCGAAACAAAGGGTACTTGGCGATTCACCAAATTGTGAAAGTCAAACTCAAACGAATTCACCGACTAAGGTTCAAGCACCTGAATCCTAGAGCATGAAAAGATGAGCTGAAGCATCAGAGGCAATTCATTGAATGAACTGAGTGAGCATGAGTAACGTCACCGAAGGAGACAAACATTGAATTTTTGGGCCAAATTTTAGAAAACTATAAATAGTTCAAATGAGAGAGAAATAAAGAAAGTTGGTCAGAGTTTAGAGATTACTCTTTGAGTTTGAATATTTTGGTAGAGAGAGAAATACTTTACTTTGTGAAGAGCACTTTCTAGGTTTTGGGGTTTTCTCAACTTTGTTCTTGAATTTGACATATTGAAGTTGAATCCTAAGTGGGTTTACTTGTAATTTCTGAATTTCATGTTACCCATGGCTTCTTTCATGGAAGATATTTTTTTTTACTTTTTGTGATGGGTGGCTAAAACCCCAAGATCTAGGGGTGCAATTATGGGATTGGGTGTTGATTTTATCTAGTGGGTATTGTGTTATGCTCTATTTTGCTGCTGTTCATACATGAATTTGGGATAATTAGCATGGAGTTAATTTATGGTTAAGGTTGCAAACTTAACTCCTACTTTCGATCTCCGGTTGATGTTCAAAAGAGATTGATTGGAGTGGATAATTAGTCTAATAATACTATAAATTTAGGTTTGATGTCTGTAACGTGCTTGAAAATAGAGGTTATGGGTCGGATCTATTTGCCCTATTTTTGCATCGAAAGAGAGAATAGAATAAGGTATTGGGTTATTTAGATTGGCATATAGATGAGACCGAAAGGAGATTTTTTGCATAGATTCTTTGAGATCGAAAGATTATTAGCATCATTGAAGATGACCTAGCCTATTCATGAATGTTCATCACTTTAGAACAACATAATTACCCCTATGTGACATCGTTTTGGAATCCCCGCACCGCTAGATTGCCTTTTAACTTTTGAGTTCTTCAAAATTTTAGTTTAATCGTGATAATTGATAACCAATTTTTTTAATTAAAATTGGTGGAATCATCCACCCACTTGTTTTTACTATTACAATTGAGCAATTTTACAATATGAATTTCTTGATAAGAATTCTCTACGATATACCGTTCCTTTGGGATTCGACCCCGAGTCTTCATTGGGTTTTTATTGACAACGATCGTTGTCCCTTTTTACTGATTTTAAGGAGGACAATTGAGCATTATCAAAAATGGCACCGCTGCCGGGGAACGGTGGTTGAGAATTCTAATTGAGAAATTAGATTTTAATTTTGTTTGGTTGTAGCAGATTGTTGTTTTGTGTTGTTGTTGGATGATTTGCAGGTCTTACACAATGAGTTACTATGGTAGTGACAACGATAGTCACTATGATCAAAACAACAATATGGGTGATTTGAATGATATGCATGTGAGTATTATTCAAACCATGGGAGCCATCCAAATACCTCCCACAGCCGGGAGAACTGTGTTTCATGTACCTAGAACAATGCTACAATTTCTCCAACTAAGAGGAATCTTCTGGGGACTAGCTCATGAGGATCCCATGAACACCTTAGTAATTTTGTGGAGGTATGTGGACCATTTGTGTTAAAAAACATCTCTCAAAAGTCCGTAAGATTGAGGTTATTCCCGTTCTCTTTAACGGTGAAGCTGAGATGGTTGGAAGAATTGCCAAATGACTCTATCACTTCGTGGGATGAATTCACTGATGCTTTCTTGGAGAGATTTTTTCCACCCACGAGGATGGTTAAGCTTTGAAATCAGATCCAAAATTTCAAGCACATTGGAGGTGAAACCTATACATGAGACTTGGTTAAGGTTTAAAAAACTACTCTTGCAATGTCCAACACATGGTGTTTTGGACCATTTGCTGCTACAATACTTTTATTGTAGCCTTGATTCAGTCAATAAAGGTGTGGCTGATCATTTGGTCTAAGGAGGATTAATGAGACAGCCATATGATGTGGCTGTGTTGTTGCTAGATGATATGACTAAAGTTAACCGAGCATGACATACTAGGGAAGACCAAGTGGCTATTCTACAGGTGGGTATGAGTAAAGAACAGATTAAGAAAGACCCTAAATGAGATGAAAACATGGCCAAAATGATGATCCAAGTTGATTTCTTGTCCAGACATGTCATGGGAGGTGGACTTAAGTCAGTAAATGCAGTTTGAATCAATAGTGGGCAGTGCCCGGATGATGCCCAATTTGAGGCATTGTACAGTAAGGAAGTTCAATATTTGGGAAACCAAATGGGGGGTTCTCACACTAATTATCAACGACAAGGTGTGAACCAAGGTTGGAATAAGGATAGAGATAGTGGTTGGAAAGATTGTCGAGGTTGAAATTGGAGAGATAGGGAGGTTGACAAAAATATGTATGTACCTCCCCATGATCGTCAATGACCAAAAGACCCAGCCAGACCAGAAGGAAACCAAACCAAAGAAATGCTTACAAAGATGTTCAACAAGGTTGAAGGGTCTGACAAAGTGTTGAAGGAATTGAAAAATGACTTCTCCACTTTGTCTCAAACAGTGACTTCTCATTTGGTGTCTATCTAGCAGCTGGAGACCCAATTGTGCAAGATATCCATTATTCTCAATCCAAGGCATAAGGGAACGTTGCCTAGTGACACCATCCCTAATCCTAAAAATAAATGTTAGGGAATTGAGAACTATGTTGTGCTACGACGTTAAATAAGGGCTTCTTGGTAGGCAACCCAAGTCTTTACTTTTGTTTTTATTGCTTTCAGTAACGTGTGTTGTGAGTGCAGGTTTAGAAGAAGTTGAAAGGTTTAAAAAGGGAACATTAGGCGATTCCAAACCTAAGCGGTGATACGCCAAAGGTGTTGTACAGACTCATTCTTGTCCGCCTTCTGAGCTTGGACATGTGGAAAAGTGCACTGTCAATTGAGGCGGTCTGAGCTCCAAATGGCGATCCACCAAAGTGCACTATGCGGACTCCATCAGGTTCTCTGAATCAGCCTTCAGGTTTTGTGTTTGTTTAGGCATGTTAGGCGAGCTTGAGCTCCAATTGGCGATTCGCCTAACACATTCGGTGAGGTTAGTCGAGATCGCCAAACGGTCGTGATATAAAAAGGCCAAGGGTCTTTTCAAATTCAAAAAGCAATCTCTTTGATAATTTGAAACATTTTCCTCTCTTTTCTCTTACATTGCATCATTTGAGTGCTTGTGAGTCCTCTATGTGTGATTTTGAAGTTCGAGGAGTGCTTTGCTTGCTTTCACTATCAACTTGACCCCATTTCCTTGTAATTTTTGAGTTGTGCTACATACTAAAGTTGGTTTTCAACTTTTACTGAGAATTTTGAGCTTTAAATTGCAATATGGGCGTGGGCTTGAAGCCCTTAGTTGATATTGATTGTTAGATTTCATTGGGTAGCTTTCTACTGTGCGTATTGAACTGTACCCATGAATTATTTGCCTATGTGTACCTGTAGAATGCTAATCTTGATTGTGTTGGTTGAAATTTGAAATTGAACTGATATATTTGCTAGGTCTAAGCCTATGATGTGGATGAATTCTGAGTAACCCAGTGTTGACCCAATTGCATGTTTTTTCCCAATGATAGACATGTCGACCACTTTCTTAAGGGCAAATTGTCAATTCGAGCAATACTTAGTAATAACTAGGGGTTGTATGAGTACCCATTGGTAGATAAGTATATATATGGATTGTAATGATGTTGGGGAACTTTTTTTGTTGCGTATGTTGGGTTTAGCTATAAAAATTAGTCACTAGTTGAACACTTCCTATTCGGCGGGCTTGTCTTAGCTTGCCAAGGAGGTTAGGCAAATCGCCGAATAAGACCCAGCTTGCCTTCTTTAGCATATATGTGACCTTGGGTACTATTCCATTCGGTGGGCTTGTCTTAGTCCATCAAACCCACTTGGCGAATCCCCGATTGGGAGAGGACATCGCCCTTGAGGTCTATTTCTTTTCAAATTGCACTGTCAATTTTGGTGGACTTGTCTTAGCCCGTCAAAACCCACTCGGCAAATCACTGAGTGGGAATTGACTTCGCCCTTTATATCTAATTTTTGAGATTTCTACTACTGTCTGATTCGGCAAGCTCGCCAATCCTGTTAGGCGATCCGCCTTCCCATTAGGTGAGCCTCAGGATAACTGTTGAACTGTGTTTTGAAATGAGTTTGATTTTAGCTAACCTTGACAAATCCTATGTTTGAATGTGTGCTTTATAGGTAATGGCTAAAAGAAAAGGTAAGCATGTGGTTACATCAGACACAAAGTCAGAAAGAGACTCCTCTCCTCCTCCTCCTCCTCTGAAAAGAAATAGGGGTGTTTCTGTAAACGAGTCATCTAAGGCTCTTTCATCATCAGTAGCCTACCACTCCACAAGAATATACCCAAGAGAGGGTGCAACCCCAAAAGGGGTTTTTAAGGAAAAGGACATAAATCTGGTCCAAACTAGTGCAGGCCTCCTCCGCACAAACACCTACTTCCAGAGTTCTCCGGTTATCGCTCCAAGAGATCTCAATAGTCTCAAAGTTGTCGCAGAATGAAATATTATTGAGGAGAGATGGCTCTCCATAGACGGTGTCTTGAGCGACCACCCAGTCATTTGGGACACTATTCAATTTCACAAGTTTGAGGGGTTCACAAAACAAAGAAACCCCTATATTCCTTCTTGGGTGTGAGAATTCTACACAACTTATGCTCAGGCCCTACCAAAGAAGTGAAAGGATACAGTTTGGAAGCCGCTTGAGGAAGTGGAAGTGCGCGACAAGAAAGTACAATGCCAGGCTGGGGAAAATTAACACTACACTAGGGATATCGTCGTTTCAGTCGAATATGTATTCACTCCGGATGTGACAAACTTAGACTCTTTAAAAGGATGGTTGGCTCCACTAATTTCTGATTCTTCTCCCTCCTAGATGGTTGATGGTACCTGGATTGAAAAGAAGAATTTGAATGTGGTAGCGCAATACTGGTTTGGCTTTATCAACAGTAATATTATGCCCTCGCAAAATGAGTCGATCCTTTGCCATCCCAAGGCCGTCTTGGTGGGCATAATCATTGACCGGGAGCATATACATGTGGGAGCAATTATTGTAGAGGAGATACTAATGAGAGCTAGGCAAGGGCAGACCTCTCTCCCATTCCCAATTTTAATTACGAACCTGTGCGAGAGGGCAGGAGTTCTATTTAGAGCAGCTACAGATGTGAGGATCACTCTCGCCTCTTCTAGTGAAATTCGGAGGATTGACGCTGAGTGCTTACGGGATGATGCAGCTTTAAGGAAGCCGCCACCACCAGATACTACGCCCGTGGTTGATCTAGAGACTCTAGCATCTGAGCCCAGCACACCTGCTCCTTCTGTGGAGCAGGTAGGTATATCCTTTCCTTCTACTGTGCCTTAAGTTTCTGCTCTTCCTGATGTTGCTAGTTCTTCTATTGCTATTGATGCGCTACCTACCTCCACTCCTGTTACCCATCCCCCCTTGACCCATGCCCTGATATATCAAATGGGTAGTCTTGCCCGATCGGCAGATGTTAGAGCTGCAAGGGTTGAGAAGGACTTGCCTGGGCAGATTGATTGGGATATTGAGTGGGCCTTGGTTCCTTTGAGGGATAGGGTGACTACTTGTGAGGGGTTGATTGAGGCCCATGGTGTGAGGTTGAACAGCCTCACCACTAGATTAGAGGCCCTAGAGAAGACCAAAAGTAGTTCTGGTGCACTATACACCATGAGAGATGAGCCTGATTCTTTGCGGGCGAATATGGCTCAACTACATTCTACAGACCTCTGTATGCTATGGGGCAATGTATCCGTACAAGATGCACCTGCCCCCATGCCACTGTAGAGGCCTAGTAGTGAGCCTACCCCCAGTGTGCAGCCTGAGGTAGCTGCAAGTGTTGAGATTGATGCTGATATGGATGTTGAGGGGGCCAATGATGATTTTGCCAAGTAGACGATTGAGGAAGAGTTGAGGAGCGAGGAGCATGGGATTGCACAGACTCTGACGTTGATGCAGGAGACCGAGGAGGTCATATTTTAAGTGAACCTGATGAGATCCCTTCATGAGACTTCAATGTTTTGTACAAGTGGAGTCTCATCAGACTCCATCATTCCTCCAAGTGTTGTACCGGACACTGATGCCCCAGTTGAGTATTCACTGTTGCCTCCGGTGATCCTATTACCGGGCATTGTTGCCCAGGATGATGCTTCCCTTCCGGAGACTCTAGATGAGAGTGCTCCATAGGCATAGCCTATTAGGGGGGACCCTTCTATCTCAGCCTGCCATACTTTAATTTTTCATCACATTGAGGACGCTGTTTGTTAATTTTTGGTGGGGTGAGGGCCTTTGAGCCAATAGTCCCCTTTTACTTGTATTTTGTTATTTTGAGTTTTGGATGTTTGTATTAGTTTACATTTCGTTATATTATAGTGCTTCATTTGATTTAGTGTATCTCTTTTGACTTTTTCGTTTTCTCTCAATTTTGCAACCCCCCATGAGTTTTGAAAATCGTGAAATGCTTGAAGTTTTCATTGATAATGATTTGAGGATCGATTGTGTTCAATATCATTGTCTTGAATAGAACTTGATGTGCCGTGCATTTAAGGTACTTTTAATGCTTTAAACATGGGATTTTGCGTGTGTCCTGAGCATTTGTTATTAGATGTGATGGTATTTTGCTTTGATTTTTCCAGGAAATAGGTTTTGGAGCAGTTGGCACTGAAATGTTGTAGCAACTGGGAATTTCGAGTTTGATGGCTTGACCTACGAGCCATAAGAATGAGCCATGAATTGAAGAGTTGATTTTTGGAGCTAAGTGTTAAACGACAGAAGCTTTTGACGAGCCGTAGTCACTTCTATGAGCCGTACATATGAGTTGTGGAAACGTTCAGAGAAATTTAGCTCTAGTACTTGGTTGACGAGATGATAGGACGGTTCATACTAAGTTCTACGGATCATAGAATATAAACCTTAGAAAAGATCAGAAGAAATGTTGAAACTTTTGTTTTGACGGATGGTTCCTACCAACCGTAGGACTTTGTACGATTCGTTACGAACTGTAGATATGACTTCCCAAGCCGAATTTTCTTAGATTTTCCTTTCCTACTTTATTATGGATTTTATTTTCTATAAATATTAGTTGTATTTTTCATTTTTGGGCTGTTAGATGTTTTAAGATACATACTTTTGGCTTTGAGAATTTACTTGCAAACATTTTGTGGAATTGATTCTTGAAGTGTTGGTTTATAATATTGCTTTTTGTTCATCAATTGAAGATTAAGGATTACATCTACTTTAATTGTAAGTCATGGTTTATTCTATTAACCCTATTATGAATTGTGATCACCCAATCATGAGTAGCTAAATCCACAACTAGGGTTATGTGAACCATGAGTAATTAACAACGTAAAACTAATAATTAAGTAATTCTAAAATAGTGTTTATGCATGTATTGTTGATCTCTTTGTTTTGAATGTTTTTTAACAGTGCGTAACGTTAGAAATTGCCTTATTCCTACTTGCCTGACGAAGGAAGTAACGAATGGGAAAATAGATTTAAACAACAGAGATTTAACATTGATAATCTGCTATCTAATAGCCTAACCCAAATAAATGAGGGCTAATCTGGGGTCAATGGTAAGGGTTAGTAAAGCATTCACCCGTAGACCGACCAAGTTGCGTTGTAAAATTCCCTATTTGGATGGCCTATCACTTAGGGATACCTAAATTACCGGCTTTACATGTTAAACACTAGGAAAGGGTTACTATTATTAGGTTTACTACATTAAGAACTTGTTGGGAACACATATACCCTAGTTTCATCTCATATTGATCTTACAAACTACGAATTCTGTTTACTTGGTTACTTACTACTAAAATCAATCAATCATTGTATTGTTTAACAAAACTCCCCTTTTTACGAAAATAAATTGACTAAAAGTATAATCAACATTAATTAGCCTAAGTCTAGACCTTGTTCCTCATGGGATCAACCCTAACCTTCGTTAGTTTCTTTATTTGACAACGACTGCTTATACTGATTTTGTATAACATTTTAGCACTGTTGCCGGGGAATTAGGCTTTTATATTAGACTGATTTCGTCATTACATGACTAGTCCATTATTTCCAGATTTTATGTTTTTTCTTTTGTTTTTGTTTCTTATAGGTTTGGTTGGATGTGTATGCCGAATACATGAAGTCAAGGCATATCTCTGACACCTTACAATCTAGAACTCTATAAAACACTACGAAAAATGGTCAGAAAGGGCCAAAATGAGGAATGAGAAGATAACACAATTGGGGATGGGGATCAGCAAGCCCAGCTCTCAATTCATAGAGTTCCACCAGGAAATCAGGGAAATAATCAGAACAACCCTGTGATAGTGCATAATCAAACAACGCGCGATGTGTGCCTTAACTTTAGGGTTGATCATAATTTTATAGGATCAACTGGTGCTATAATTGTTCCTCCATTACCAGCCAGACATACGTTTGTGGTCACTAGTAGCCTGATGCAAATGTTTACATCCAGAGGGTTGTTTTCTTGGTTAACATCAGAGGACCCATATTCTCATCTAAGCAAGGTCAAAAGTGTATGCATGAGTAGTGTGGGAAGACAAAATTTAGACATGGATGCGGTCGAGTTAATGTTTTTTCCACTATCGTTGACAGGTGACGCTACGGTGTGGCTATCTGAGCTACCATATAACTCAATCACCACTTGGGATGAGCTACATAGAATGTTCTTAGATAAATACTTTCCATTGTCAAAGAAGATGAAGCTGAAAGATAGAATCTATAATTTGTGACTACACCTGGGGAACCGGTCAGTGATGCATGGGAAAGATTCACCGGCTATATAAGGAGTGTTCCAAATCACCGAATTGATGACAAATCTCTCAAGGAGTTCTTCTATAGAGGATTAGATGACAATGGAAAAGCACTGTTTGACAGTATCTCCGGAGGATCATATGGGGCTAATACTTTTCAAAAAATAGTTGAGAAGCTAGAAAAGATTACTAAAAACAACAAAGCATGGAGTACTAGAACTTCGGCTACCGCGAAGAGAACTTTTTCAATATAAACTACCCAAAATCTATCCAATGATGATATTCGTGAAGAGATGGCGTAGTTAAGAACAAAAGTAGGCTTATTACTAAAGGAATGCGGAGAAAGTTAATGCAGTACATTATCAAAATAGTGCTCCACCAGCTGATTGGTATACATATGAAGAGGATGCGAATTTGGTGAATGACCAAACGAGGGGTTTCTGGACTAACACCCAAGGATCCAATTAGGATAATTGACACCAAGGTCAGAACTTTAGTAATTACAATTGTTAAGGGCAATATAATCATGAAGAGAACTACAACCGTGATAACAACTACAATAGAAATGGGTATAGTAACAGAAATGATAGGACTGACCCATATGTCCCACCAAGAAATCGCGATGGAAGATCAATTTTGAATCGCATTGAAGATATGACGGCTAAGATAATAAAAAGGTTTGATGCAACTAATGATAATGTCAAAGATATGCGTACTGATTTGTCAAGTATTGGGCAAAAGTTAGACTCGCATGCAGTTTCTATTAAGCAGATTGAGCAGCAATTGAGTTAACTATCTTCAAGTGTGAATCCGCGTCAACAAGGAACACTTCCTAGCAATACTATCCAAAATTCGAAGAATGATGGGCATTGCACGACTATTACTACTCGGGGTGGAAATCAGACCATTGACCCTCCTATGCCTACTGATATGGATAAAGCGAAAGTGCCGAAAAAGGATGAAGTTGAGTTTGTAGACTAGCCAAATGGTCAGAATTAAAAAGAAGCATAAGTGACCCAAAAGGTCATTCCAATGCCTAGACCTCCGCCTCCTTTTCCTCAAAGGTTGGTCAAGAAAAGTGAAGAGGGAAAGTATCACAAGTTTATATCTATGTTGAAGTAGTTATCGATAAATGTTCCTTTGATTGAAGCACTAGAACAAATGGCCAGTTATGCTAAGTTCATGAAAGATCTCGTGACCAAAAAGAGAGCAGCCAGTTTCGAAGATGATGATAAGCTGCAACATTGTAGCGCCATTGCTACTCTGTCGTTAGTACAAAAGAAGAAAGATCCCGGATCATTCACTATCCCATGTATGATTGGCATGATGCACTTTGCGAAGTCCCCATGTGATTTGGGCGCTAGCATGAATCTGATGCCGCTGTCTGTATTCAAAAAGTTGGGCTTAGGAGCCCCTAAACCGACTGCAATGTGGCTTTTAATGGCTGATCGGACTGTGAAGAGACCAATAAGGGTACTACAAGATGTGCTTGTAAAAGCTAAAACATTCATATTTTCGGTGGATTTTATGATATTAGACTGCGAGGTTGACTTTGAGGTCCCTATTATCTTGGCGAGACAATTCCTAGCTACTGGGCGTGCACTAGTTGATATGGAGAGAGGGCAGATGAAATTTCAACTGAATAATGAAGAGGTGACATTTAATATCTGCAAATCAATGAAGCATCAAAGTGACCTTAAAGCAGTATCAATGGTGAACTATACTATTGAGGAGAAATCAGAGGTGTCCATTGAGGAGAGATTTGGTGTTGAAGCGGTAGCCACCGTGATCATGAATTTTGATTGAGACGGTATTGATGGGTACGATGAGTTAGCTATTGCACTTGATGGGTTGGATTACCCTCGTCGCCCATTAAAGAAGCTAGATTTAGATTTAAAGAGTCGAGAAACTCTGCCTACAAAACCATCTATTGATGAGCCTTTGAAGCTTGAGTTAAAGGCTCTCCCATCTTATTTGCGGTATGTATGTTTGGGCCAAAATAGTACTTTGCCAGTTATTATGTTGTGAATTTGAATAAAAGGCAAGTAGAGGCTTTGATATCGGTGTTGAGGTGGTTCAAAAGAGCGATTGGATGAACGATTGATGATATTATTGGTATTCCATCGTCTATATGTTCACATAAAATCCAACTCATGAATGATAGTAAACCAAGTATTGAGCATCAAAGAAGACTAAATCCACCAATGCAAGAAGTGATGAAGAAAGAAATTATCAAGTGGTTAGATGCTGCGGTAGTTTATCTAATCGCTGATAGTAAATGGGTATGTCCGGTTCAATGTGTGCCAAAGAAGGGGGAATAATTGTGGTTCCTAATGTAAAGAATGAGCTGGTTTCGATGAGGCCTGTCACTAGTTGGAGGGTCTGCATGGACTATTGCAAATTGAATGCTTGGACGGAGAAATATCACTTCCCAATGCCATTCATGGACCAAATGTTAGATAGTCTTTCTGGAAAGGGTTGGCACTATTTTTTTGATGAGTATTTAGGCTGTAACCAAATATTAATCGCACCAGAAGACCAAGAGAAAACCACTTTTGCTTGTTCCTATGGCACGTTTGCGTTCAAGAGCATGCCTTTCGAATTGTGTAATGCACCGACTACGTTTTAACTTTGCATGATATCTATCTTTTTTGATATGGTAGAAGATACAATCGAGGTATTCATGGATGACTTCTCTATGGTTGGTGACTCATTTGAGGATTGCTTGACACACTTAGGTGACGTGTTGAAATGGTGTGAAGAGTGTAATCTCGTGCTTAACTGGAAAAAATGTCACTTTATGGTCAAATAAGGTATAGTCCTCGGTCATCAAATCTCCCAAAAAGGTATTGAGATTGATAAGGCTAAAGTCGAAGTGATCAAAAAATTGCCACCACCGATCTCTGTGAACGGTGTTAGAAGCTTTTTGGGTTATGCTGGTTTTTATAGGAGATTTATTAAAGATTTCTTGAAAATTGCGCACCCACTTTGTAAATTGCTTGAAAAAGAGATAAAATTTGTGTTTGATGATGCTTGTCTAAAAGTATTTGAGGGGATGAAAGAGAAGTTGACTTCTGCACTGATCATTATTTCACCGGATTGGGAATAGCCATTTGAAGTTATGTGTGATGCAAGTGGGGTAGTGCTTGGCATATTATTAGGGAAAAGGCGAGAGAAGATTCTTCATCCCATATATTATGCGAGCAAAGCCCTTAATGTTGCTCAAAAGAACTATACGGTCACCAAACAAGAATTGCTTGTTGTAGTCTTCGCGTTTGGAAAATTTAGATCCTATTCGCTTTGTAATAAAGTCATTGTGCACACTGATCATTCAACACTTAGATATCTTATGGCAAAGAAGGATGCAAAGCCGAGACTGATTCGATGGATTCTTTTGTTGTAAGAATTCGATTTTGAGGTGAAGGACAAAAAGGGGACAAAAAATCAAGTGGCTGATCACTTGTCTAGATTAGAGGAAGAAGCAATGTTGAAGTTAGTTGATGGAGTTGAAATCAATGATACGTTTCTAGACGAACAAGTTTTGGCTGCTTCTTTTGATCTTATGTTTTGGTTCACAGACTTCACTAATTACTTGGCAAGTGATGTGGTACCTTCAGATTTGTCATTTTACCAAAGAAGAAAATTCATGTCTGATGTGAAAAAGTTTTTCTGGGAAGAGCCTTATTTGTTTCGTATTTGCGCTGATGGGATTATTCATCGTTGTATTCCTGAGGTAGAGATGATTAGTATATTATAAGCTTGCCATTCGTCTCCTGTTGGTGGCCATCATAGTGGTATCCAGACTGCTCATAATATTTTGCAGCGTGGGTACTATTGGCCTACGATCCACCAAGATGCTCATAATTTCACCAAGTCTTGCAATCGTTGTCAAAGAGAAGGAGGTATTTCAAGGAAGTAAGAACTCCCATTGAATCCCATTCTGGTGATTGAACTATTCGATGTTTGGGACCTTGATTTTATGGGTTCGTTTTGGAGTTCAAATGGAATGAAGTACATACTTGTGGCGGTTGACTATGTGTCTAAATGGGTGGTAGCTATCGTGCTCTCAAACAACGAAGGAAAGAGTGTCACCGCATTCCTGAAAATGAATATATTCTCCAGATTTGGTACACCAAGGGCGATTATTAGCGATGGAGGTTCTCTCTTTTGTAATAAGTTGTTCAAGGCGTAGCTTGAAAAGTATGGTGTTCGACACAACATAGCAACTCCTTATCATCCACAGTCCAGTGGGCAAGTCGAAGTATCCATTAGAGAGATCAAGCAAATCCTTGCAAAAACTGTAAATGCAAACATAGCTAATTGGTCGAGAAAGCTTGATGATGCTCTATGGGCTTATCGCACTGCATTCAAGACTCCCATAGGTATGTCTCCTTACCAACTCGTATTTTGGAAGTATTGTCACTTACCTGTAGAGCTAGAGCATAAAGCGATGTGGGCACTCAAGAAGTTGAATGTAGATTGAGATGCTGCATCAAATCAGTGGTTGAACAAGTTGAACGAACTTGATGAGTTTTGCCTAAAAGCATATGAAATTTCAGCCTTGTATAAGTAAAAGATGAAGAAGTACCATGATCAAAAGATCAAAAAATGTGAATTTGCTCCCGATGATTCGGTACTTCTATTCAATTCAAGGATGCACTTGTTTCCTCGCTAGCTTAAATCAAAGTGGACGGGACCATTCAGAGTTATCCAAATATTTTCACACAAAGTGATTGAACCTGAGAATGAGGAAGGAACAAGATTCAAGGTGAATTGTCAAAGAATCAAAATCTACTTTGGGTCAATGGAGGAGGTTAAAGAGGTGATCAAAGAATGGGATCTTGACGAAGTTTGAGTAGTCAAGGGGTCTGCCTCATGCCACGATTCTAAATCAAGCGCTACTTGGGAAGCAACCCAAGATGTAATTTAGCTATGTTTTTAAATTTTCTAGTGATATTTTAATGAATTTTAAGCTTTATTTTTGGCTAGAATAGGTTAGTCTAGGGTCCGTGTCCAAAAAGGTATCAAGAAAAAGAAAAAAAGGAATTCCTAACATTTGCTACATGTGCAAGAAAGAAAGAAAGAAAAAATATGCAAAATTTCAAAGTGCAGAGGGTTCTATGGTTCCCATCTACAGGTCGTCATTCATTCAACGAGGTCGAGGTGGTGCTGCGGCACCAGGCCGCAATAGAGCGAGGACTCTGGAGCCGGAGGTGGAGCCTCATAGAGAGCAGATTCCTCCTCAGCTGGTGCCAGCCCAGCCACCGCCCAGCCACCACCCGCACCAGCTACCGCCCCTGACCTTCAGGGTATGCTTACACAAATTCTGGCTGCGATAAGAGGTTTGCAGCAGCAACAGCAGGCCGCAACAACAGTTCCAGGGCCAGCTCCAGCACCACAGGGACAACTTGCCCCTATGGCTCTAGAGATTCAGTAGCAGGGTTATCCTGCAGCAGTGGCCTTAGAGGTTCAGCAGCCGCCAGCACCGACCGCGGTAGATGGGGTTATGCCACTTCGGGAGCAGAAGATGCTTGGGGTGTTCCTTAGATTGACACCGCCGAGGTTTTCTAGGGCTATTGGGGAGGACGCCCATGAGTTCATTACTTCTTGTCGGGAGAGATTACAGGCTTTGGAGTTAGTGGAGTCGAGAGGAGCCGACTTCACTGCTTATCAGCTAGATGGACCGGCCAGACAGTGGTGGTGTTCTTTCATTTAGGCCAAACCAGCTGGGTGTCCACAAGTATCGTGGGTAGAGTTTACAGAGGCCTTTCTTGCTAGATTCATCCCACGAAGCATCAGGGATCGCCTCCGTGATGAGTTCTTGAGGCTGGAGCAGGGCTCCATGACGATGTCCGAGTACGAGGCAGATTTCATGAGTTGTCCCGTCATGCTACTATGATCCTGCCCACGGAGGAGGAGAGAGTTAGATGCTTTGTCCGGGGTTTGAGATTTCCGCTGCGTATTGAGTCACAGTCTATGTTATCAGCGGGCCGTTCTTTTCTTGATGTTGTGGGCCATGCCCGTACGATTGAGAAGCTCTGTCGCGAGGCCCAAGGGGGTAGATACAAGAGGGCTAGGCAGGATGACGACTCTAGTAGGTATCGTCCCAGGCCCAGGGATACTCTGGACCGGGTCCAACAGAGGTTCCAGTCATGTCAGTCTAGTAGCCCATTTCAGGTAGCACTGTAGACTTCAGTGGTTGACTAGCACCGCCAGGATGGTTACAGTGCCGGTTTGAGCCAGGGCCGAGGTAGTTTCCAAACAAGTTCCTCAGGTCAGGGTGGCCGGCCTCCAGTTTCGAGTAGGTCTTCTCAGGGTTGCTTCATTTATGGTGAGCTTGGTCATTGGGCTAAGGAGTGCCCTACCTCCATTTCAGCTTTAACAGCTCCTCAGGCGGCGAGATCGATTTCAGCAGTAGCACCTCCAGCTAGAGGAGGGGGTCAGCATCAGGCTGAGCGGGGAGGTCTCCGGGGAAGTAGGACAGGTGGCAGGGTGGATGCTTGTGGTAGAGGCGCCCAAGGCCATTTCTATGCAGCTCCAGCAAGAGTAGAGGCCGAGGCATCTGATGATGTGATCACAGGTACGGTTCTCCTATGCCATTAATCCTCTTCAGCCTTATTTGATCCTGGTTCTACATATTCATATGTATCTGCTTATTGTGTTCCTCGATTGATGGTGTGTCCAGAGCCTTAAGTGGTACCCTTGCGTATTTCGACCCCGGTAGGGGATTCTTTAGTAGTGGATCAGGTGTGTAGATCCTGTGTGGTGGCTATCCGGGGCCAGGACACTTAGGCTGATCTTATTGAGTTGAGTATGCTGGATTTTGATTTGATTTTAGGCATGGATTGGTTATCCCCTCACCGAGCGGTCTTGGATTGCTATGCCAAAACCGTTACTTTAGCTAGGCCTGGTATTCCATCGGTGGTGTGGCAGGGCTCTCCTAGTCGCACACCAGTTGGGGTGATTTCTTATATTCTGGTCCAGAGGCTTATGGATAGTGGATTTTTGGATTATTAGGCTTATGTTAGAGATGTTAGTAGGGAGAGCCCTACGGTGGAGTCAGTGCCTATAGTCTGAGAGTTTGCTGATGTGTTTCCTGCCGACCTTCCTAGCCTACCCCTAGAGAGAGATATTAGTTTTACCATTGATTTGGAGCCGGATACTCATTCTATTTCCATCCCACCATACCGTATGGCCCCTGTAGAGCTCAAGGAGCTCAGTGTTCAACTTCGGGACCTCTTAGGTAAGGGGTTCATTCGGCCTAGTGTATCGCCTTGGGGTTCCCCAGTTCTGTTTGTGAAGAAGAAGGATGGTACCATACAGATGTGTATTGATTACAGGCAGCTGAATAAGGTGACGGTGAGGAACCGTTACCCCATGCCTCGTATTAATGATTTGTTCAACCAGCTTCAGGGTGCCGCAGTGTTTTCTAATATTGACTTGAGATATAGCTATCATCAGTTTAGGGATAGAGAAGTGGACATCCCTAAGACAACATTTAGGACTTGTTATGGCCATTATGAGTTCCTAGTGATGTCTTTTGGGTTGACTAAAGACCCTGCCGTTTTCATAGACTTGATGACTCGTGTATTCAGGCCGTATCTAGACTCCTTTGTCATAGTTTTCATTGATGACATCTTGGTATACTCGCAGAGCCATGGTGAGCATGACCATCATTTGAGGATAGTGCTCCAGACTTTGAGAGATCATCGGCTTTAAGCCAAGTTCTCAAAGTGTGAGTTTTGGCTTGAGTCTGTAGCATTCTTGGGGCACGTGGTGTCCAAGGATGGCATTATGGTTGATCTGGCAAAGATTGAGGTTATCCGTGATTGGGCTAGGCCCACTTCTGTGACTGAGGTTCGGAGCTTCGTTAGATTGGCAGGGTACTATAGACATTTTGTTGAGGGTTTCTCTACTATAGCAACACCTCTGACTCGGTTG
Source organism: Solanum appendiculatum (assembly GCA_018342035.1). Taxonomy (NCBI): domain Eukaryota; kingdom Viridiplantae; phylum Streptophyta; class Magnoliopsida; order Solanales; family Solanaceae; genus Solanum; species Solanum appendiculatum. The sequence continues at coordinate 201,160 of JAGDQO010002284.1, read as the reverse complement.
ACTTGCCAGGATGTTCCCTTTGTGTGGTCGGAAGAGTGTGAGAGGAGTTTTCGGAGGCTTAAGGAGTTGCTTACCACCGCTCCTATATTGACTCTTCTAGTTGAGGGCGAGGGCTTCACGGTTTATTGTAACGCATCTGGCAATGATTTGGGTTGTGTTCTAATGCAGCAGGGCCGGGTTATTGCTTATGCATCCAGGCAGTTTAAGCTGCATGAGCGCAACTACCCCACTCATGATTTGGAGTTGGCAGCGGTAGTTTTCGCGCTTAAGATCTGGAGGCATTACCTATATGGAGTTCATTGTGAGATCTAAACTGATCACAGGAGCCTTCAGTATATTATGACCCAGAGGGATCTTAATTTGAGGCAGCGCCGCTAGATTGAGCTCCTAAAGGACTATGATCTCTCTATTCTCTACCATCTGGGCAAGGTGAATTTAGTAGCTGACGCCTTGAGCTGGAAGGCAGTGAGTATGGGTAGACTAGCCTTTCTTTCAGTTTCGGAGCGACCTTTGGCTCTGGACATCCAGTCCTTAGCCAATCAGATGATCATGCTTGATGTTTCAGATTCCAGTCGGTTGCTAGCCTATGTGGGAACTCAGTCTTCTCTATTGGAGCAGATCCGTAGTCATCAGTTCGAGGATGATTCTTTGGTGGCACTCAGAGATAGAGTTTTGGCGAGTGATGTCCGGCAGGCTTCCATAGATTCTGATGGGATTTTGAGATTTACTGGTCGGGTTTGTGTTCCGAAAGTCGGTGATTTGATTCGGTTGATCCTTAGCGAGGCCCATGATTCCAGATATCCATCCGGGCACCGCTAAGATGTATTATGATATGAGGCAGCACTACTGGTGGAGCAGTATGAGGAGGGACATCTCTGATTATGTGTCCCATTGCTTATGTTGTCGGTAGGTGAAGGCCGAGCAATTGAGGCGTGGTGGCGAGTAGCAGAGATTACCCATTCTAGAGTGTAAGTGGGAGCGCATCACCATGGATTTCATTGTGGGCTTACCTCTGGGTCATCATGAATCGATTGATCAAGTCAGCACACTTCATTCCAGTTCATACATCCTTCAGTGCTGAGAGGTTAGCTCATATCTACATTCGAGAGGTGGTTCATCTTTATAGGGTGCCTGCTTCTATCATTTCAAACCGGGGTTCACAGTTCACCTCCAGCTTTTGGTGAGTATTTCAGGAGGAGTTGGGCACCCGTGTGGATCTAAGCACATCATTCCACCCGCAGACTGATGCCCATTCAAAGCGCACTATTCAGGTCCTTGAGGATATGTTGCGGGCCTGTGTTATGGACTTTGGAGGCCAATGGGACCAGTTCTTGCCTTTGGCGGAGTTTGCGTACAACAACAACTATCACTCTAGCATTCAAATGGCCCCGTTTTAGGACTTATATGGTAGGCATTGTCACACTCCAGTTGGATGGCTTGAGTCTACGGAGCCTAGGCCGCGGGGTACAAATCTGTTTCGGGGGACCTTAGCGTATGTGAGAATGATTAAGGATCGGCTTAAGACGACCCAGAGTAGACAACAGAGTTACGCTGATCGCAGGTGACAGCCACTGAGATTTGCCATTGGTGATAGAGTATTCTTCCGAGTATCACCCATGAAGGGTGTGATGATATTTGGGAGGCGGGGCAAGCTTAGCCCCAGGTATATCGGGCCTTTTGAGATCTTGAGGGCAGTGGGTGATGTGGCCTATGAGTTAGCTTTACCCCCAGCATTCTCAGCTATTCATCCAGTCTTCTATGTTTCGATGCTGCATCGGTATATTCCAGATGAGTCTCATGTGCTCCAGTATGATGCTGTTGAGTTGGATGATCGCCTGACCTATGTTGAGGAGCCAGTTGTTATTTTGGCCGGAGATGTGAGGCAGCTGAGGTCAAGAGCCATTCTTGTAGTTAAGGTCCATTAGAGGCACTGTCCTATTGAGAAGGCTACCTTGGAGACTGAGCGGGAGATGCGGGAGCAGTTCCCCAGCTTATTTGAGCCCTTAGGTACTTCTTGACATTTACTTTCGTGGATGAAAGTTCTTTTAGTAGTGGATGTTGTAATGACCCTTCAGGTCATTTGTGTGTTTGTGCCTCTTTTCTATTGTTTAGAGCGTTTCTGTAGCGACCCCAAGTCATTTCTGACTTGCTGGCACTGTAGGTTCGGTTGCCTGGTCATTCATTTGGGTTTCGTGCCTGTTTTCCTATTTTGGAGCTTTTGAAGCCTGAAAAGTTGATTTCATTCATGACCTCATGTAAACGACCTCAGAAGGGAATTCTGACGGTTCCATCAGTTTCGGTGCGGCCAAATTAGGGTAGAAGCATGGTTGGCCCGAGTCTCGGGACTTCCGGTATGACTTTGGGGCCATTTAGCTCTTTAGCCTTTGAAATTTGACTTGAAGTTGACTTTGGTCAACATTCTTGGTAAACGCGCTCAGATGGGAATTCCGTCAGCGCGGTTAGTTCCGGAATGCTGAGTTTTGTCTAGAATGACCCTTCGTGTGCTTCCCAGGGCTTTCGGTCTAATTCCGAGGCCCTTGGTAGAATTCGGCTAAAATGGCGCTTTGGGTATGGGGACCCACTTTTTGTCAAAACGACCTTGTATGGAAATTTCGACTACGCAATTGAGTCTGGAATGTTGAATTTAGTGAGGTAGCATATTAGGTTTATTTTCATCGGGTCCCGAATGAATTTCGAGGATCCGTTCGGAGGCTTTGAAAAATAGCAAAATCTGGTGTTGCTGGTGCGATTCTTTATCGACCAGAATTTAGCCTTTTAGTGACTAGAAATAGCCTCTAGCGACCAGAACTGCTGCTATTTAAATAGCGAAAAATCAGATTCTGCCCTCATTTTAAAACTTCGATATGTCGAGTTCTAGGGCTCCGTTTTGGGTGATTCGAAGTCCCAGGTGCTCGGAATCTTGTTGGCTATTAGACGACTATCCGGAGAGTGTTGAAAAGTCTCCGATTGTGGTGTATCTGCGTTGTAAGTGGCTGCTCAATGTCTCTTTTTATGATAAGTTTTGCATATTTGTTTGTTGTTGAATGGAGTTGTTCCGAGCCCCGAGAGGTGTCCAATTTTGGAAGATAAGCTTGGGGGAGGGTTTAAGACCTCTTCACAGAATCAATTCCAGAAATTCCAGAGCGGGTCCCACATGTCTTGATTTTGACTCCGAAATTGGTCTGTCTCCAATTTTGATTATTTTAGTGTCTAAACGACCGTGCTGATGTTGTGATTCTATTTTTAATAGCGTGGCAAAAATCCGAGGCCGTTCGAAAGGGAAAAGCTCCCGTAGAGTGATTTGGAGCGCGCGTGATAGGCCTTCTGGTGGGCTACGACTTCCCTTCCTTTAGATTGAGCTTGAATGTGTAAATGCATGCGGATTTGTGTGAATCTGGGCTGGGTAGCTACTATTTCTGCTCTTATTCTCTTAATTCTTGCTTTAGGGTTTATTTTTGGGCTGTTTCGGGGTTAGAACCATGATACCGGAAGGGGTTATTTATCTGTGGATATTTGCGGATTATCTGTTGGGCTGTTTATTTGTTGCTGTATGCGTAGTATTTGGTTGGCCGCTTATTTATGTTGAGTTATATCTTTGGCCTTAGATTAGGTTAGGTTAGAGTTGACTTAGATCCATGTACCTGTAGACTTTGGTATGTATCCGACGTCGATTCGGATGGACTAGGCCTTGTGACTGGAATAGCAGACTTGGGTCTGATAGTTGAGCCTGGTTGTAGTTTCGTATTGTTTCTGATCCTTTTGTCTTCTCTTCCCTTTCTGTGGTGCCGATGGGTCATCGGTGGCGTGTTGTTTCTCCTCGGCTTTTGAATGTGTCGAGATCGGTTTGGCGGTACTGTGGTTGGTATTGGACGGAGATCCACCTTGTTTTGATACTTGAAGTTATTTGGATGGCCCCGCGTATTCTACTGGCTGGGTAGGCCCCCCGGGAGTATTAGCGAAATGGGTGATTAGATATGAGATGCTTGGGTTGTCCAGTGTACTCTTTTGGCTGGGCAGGGCCCCCGGGAGTACTGACGCACTCTACTAGCTTGGGTAGGGCCCTCGGGAGCGTTGGCTATTTGGGCAGCAGAGTATTAAGGCTTGGGATTGGCTCGTTGTTCCGTTTCAGGGTTGGTGTTGCCGGAGTCGTCGTGCCTTGGCACTCTACTGGAGTGCCCCCGAGAGTTGCTGTCTAGACGGTGGTCCGACTTGAAAATTAGACTTGTGACCAGGATGGAGTTGGCTGGTTGGTTCGACTGAGTTGGTTGGTGGATTCGTTTCGTGGCTTGGGTTTTCCTTCATTTCTGTAGAATAGCTCTTCCGTGTACCTATCAGGTTAATGGGGTTCGTTCGGGTTTTATTTAAACTTGTGCACGAGTGTACCTTCTGGGCTTATGGGGGCCCAGTTAGGTTTAGATTAGATGTACTTAGTTTTATTTTACGTGCGCTCGTGTGCTTTGTTGTGCTTTTGCTTGACCTCTTTTATTGTAGATTCTATCTTTTCAGTCTGTTTTTACCTTTCTTGCTCAGTCGGCCTATGATGCCTACTGGGTACCTGTTGTATTGGTACTCATGCTACACTCTGCATCTGTTTTCATGATGCAGGTCTGAGCACCAGCTATCAGCGTTGAGTTCGAGCCTGCAACAGTCTGTTCCGGAGACGAGGGTGAGCACATTGCGTTCTGGATTACCTGTCTCCTTCTGCTATATATTTTGTCTTGTCTTTTTCTTTGAGACAACTTGTTATTGTGGTCCACTTTTTGGGCTTGTACTCGTTTAGTAGTTCTGTACATGTGACTTCTAGGTTCTGGGAGGTATTGTTTTTGTATATAGATGTTTCGCTTTCGCGTTTCCTTTATCTCTTCCTTTATTTATGCTTCCGCTTAGTTGAGGTTAATTTCCACCCTCGGTCCCATTACTGCTAAGTTCTGGGATAGGGTCTTGGCTTGCCTACTGGTGGGTTGGTAGGCATCATCATGGCTCGAGAAATCGAGTCTTGACAACCATAGATTTCACATGGACTCAAGAGAATTCATCTTAAAACATGCAACTTAATCCAATTTCATGCTTAGAAAACCATAGACAAAGCAATTTGATCATAGTTGAAGGAACCCACATAAAAGAGGAAAATCTTAACTTTTGATTGAACATGCATACTTTCATAAAACCCATCTTTTGATCATTCATAATTCATCATGAACTCATAGCTTTTAGAAATCGTAAATCATGCATGGGTTCATATAGACTTCATAAAATTCATCTCCTGCACAATTCAACCCATCAACAAACCTAGTTTCAAAATTGGGGAAATCACATGGGTTGATGGGGATTCATCTTAATTCATGAAATTCAACTCAATTCCTGCTTCATAGTTCATAAAACAATCAATTAAATCAACATTGAAAAGAACTCATAACATAGAAGAAAAGCCCTAACTTCAATGGAGAATTCTAACTTGTAAAATAGAGAAATTTAGGGACTCTATGGAGGAAAGGACTCCATAGATGAAGATCATCATACCTTATTGTTCAATTTCCTTAAGCAATTGATCAAGAAAACTTGATTTCTTGAATCCTAGCTTGCCCTTGCCTTCTTCTTCTTCTTCTTCTTCTTCTTCTAACTTCTAGAGAGAGAAATATTTGAGAGAGGAGAGTTTGGGAAACTTGTAAAGTGATTTGGAAAGGTAGATTTTAGGATTAAAAGGGCTTATATAGTGTTAGGATGGGTAAGGAACTCACTTGGATTACTAATTAAACCATTTGAGGAAAAGACTAAAAGACCCCTCTTAAAATTTGGCCGACTGCCCTACTTACTTCAGACCTACGGCTGGTAGGTCAACCTACTGCCTGTAGGTGACCAACCATAGGTCATTCTGGTTGGTGCCTTAAGGTTCTTCATAAATGACCCCAAAATTCAACCAACGACCCCAACTACTACTTGACCTACGGTTGGTAGGTCCACCTACTGACCGTAGGTCATGTAGTAGGTCACCCAAAATCCATTTTTCAAATTTCTTCCCCTAGGAAGACTCACCTAGGCTCCCCCCTCTTGACCTACTGTTGGTAAGTCAACCAACGGTTAGTAGGTCAAGTAGTAGGTCACCAAAGTTTTCAAAAGTTGGAAATTTTCGTTCTTTTTGAATCCGAGGTGTTACATTATCTCCCCCTTGGAAACATTCATCCTCGAATGAGAATCAAGACATCATAAGGAGGGTAAGAAACAAGAGCTAACAACTCAACCTAGAATGCAATCACATAAATGCACATATCCGAGGAGGAAACATCAACTCCAAGATAAAGCATATTAAAACATAGTTTCATGGAGGCTTTATGCAACTCATACTCAAATGCACGTAATCATGAAGAAATAATTCAAGCTAAATCATAGATTCGATAGAGTGGTTTGGATGAAGTTTCAACCTTCAAGGTAGGTTTGGCTTATCCTTCTTCTAGACTTGGTTGGGTAATTGATCATTATTATGAACTAGGCTATGGGATGGGATAGTAGCATGATATTGAGATGTTGTAAATTGTATACTTTATTGTTTCGTCCATGTGGGGGCTTATTTGTATTGTTTTTCCCATGTGGGTGGCTTGTGTGTGATGCTTAGCCCTTGTGGGGGCCTTAAGTGATATTAGTATTTGCTTTCAGAGCATGTGATTCATGAGATTGCCTGAGAGAGGGGTTTGAGATGATTATTCTAGCATATTTTACTTGAAATGCCCAAGTTAGGGCTTGAACTGGTTTTTTTATCACATCTTAAAATGAAAGGAATGTTTCCAAATGGTAAAGGTTTATTTCAAATGAATTCTTCCACTATTTTTTCATGTGAGGGTGTATATCATGATTTATTGAGTTTGGAGACTTTGGACTCTTTTAGAACTATGTTGAGTTGATTATTCCTCTATGTTGTATGTATTATGATGCCTTCATCCTCATTCATCATATCATTGATCATGTGAATTTAAGAAACTGGAGAAGTACTATTTTGAGAAAGAAAATAAGACACCTTACTTTTATCCTTGACCACGAGCTAGGTGGCAAGTTGATGAGATAATGAGATTATGAGATTGGTATATGGACTGCGAGTCCCCCATGAGTCCTTGTCTGGAAGCTAAAGCTCGGCAATGTATATACGATAGGTTGTGTGACAACCTTGGTTCCATCATATTATTTCATCATTGCATTGCATTGCATTGGCCCGCTTTGTTTGTTATGTATAATTTGCCTGCTGATATGAGAAATTGTTTGTAACCTTACATGTTTACTTTACTCGCGCCGTTCTTATATAAACTGGTGACACTTATGCTAGAATGAGACTTTTATGTATGTAGGTGGAATCATTTCATAGTTTATTTTTATAAGTTTGATTAATTACTTTATACTAGTCAGCCAAGCCTACTGAGTATATGTGGATTGTACTCACCCCTACTTCTGTAACCTTTTGTTGTAGCCTTTAGTATGAGTAGTGATTGAGACGACTAAATTGATCATGCAATGTTTGAGCTTTGAAGTTATGGTGAGATCCCCATTCAGGTCATCATTCAAGCTTTATCTTTCATTTCTGTCTTTATGTATATTTCAAAGACAAGTGTTGAATTTTAAATTCATATATTATGTTAGAATGCTCTTTAATGCTTATGATACAAGATCTTGGGTATTCTTTATTGTATCTCAGTTTTTCTTCTTTTGTGGCCAGACTTCATTCTAGAAGTATCATATGTGTATTTACCTTTTTTTCCATAACATTTGAAATAATTCTTGAGTTAGATTCTTCGGCTTACACATCAGATTGGGTTTGGGGTGTGTGCCATCTTGACCTCAGTTTTTGGATCGTGACAAATTTGTATCAGAGTGCCAGGTTCACTAGTTTCAAAAGTAAAAAAACATGGTGTCTAGTAGAATCTTTGTGGATTGGTACGTAGACGTTCGTACCTATCTTTGAGAGGTTGTGATATGCTTTATAGGGAAATTTCTATCATTGATTCCTTATCGTGCGAGTTATTCATATCAAGTGTTGTAAAACTCTAATATATTTTTTGTGTGTTAGAGGTGAAGGCCGGGTTTGAAAGTGCAACTCCTTCTCAAGGAAAGTTTAGTGAGGCCCCACCCGAGCCAAATTATGAGAATGAGGATATGGAAAATCAGAAGGAAGAAGTGAGGAATTGGTTGGTTAGACTTCGAGTGTTGGATTTTAGATTTTGGGTATCTATGTAGCCCCGCTTGTCATTTCTCCAAGATTTATGCCATTGTTGCTATGTCTGCTTCGGACCAAAAGATTTTGAGATATTCGTTAGAATATTGCCTCTAGATTTTGATGGTGTGATTAGCGAGGAAGCTTCTGAAATTTTAAGCAAGTGTCAGAATAGATTGTTCAACCTATGCATTTTGGAGGCACATGAAGAGTCTTACACCTCAAATAAATTTGTGGGAGTGGCCAAGGAGTGGTGGAGATCGGTTCTTGCTCATAGGCCTATTAGTTCTCCTATGATGGGTTGGGAGCATTTTACTGAGGTGTTCCTCGACTGGTTTGTGTCATATAGTATTTGAGATCAGCGTAAGGATGAGTTTGGTAGATTGGAACATGGTTCCCTATTAGTTTCTGAGTAGGAGGCTCATTTTCATAAGTTGTTTTGTTATGCCATGTCGAGTATTCCTACTGAGTTTGAGCGGATTCGTAAGTTGGTAAAGGGGTTCACCGATTATCTCCAAGAGGCCCCAACCTCTCTTGTGCTATCTGGTTGTATGTTTTAGAGTATTATTGACCATTCCAGGATGATTGAGAGTTTTCGACATGCTAGACAAGGTGGTAGCGCCAAGAGATTTCATTGCTAGGGTCAGTTCAGTGGTCATTCATCCAGAGGTCGAAAGCCCTCGAGTAGTGAGGACGTTCAGATGAATTTGATTATTCTCAGCGAGGTTCTAGTTCTCAAGGTTGCTATGTTTGTAATGAGTTGCACACAAGGCAAGAGATTGCCCAAAACATGCTCTTTATACTATTCATCAAGGGTTACAGGTTTTTAGTGCTTTACCAGTTTCAACTATTAGAGGTAATTCTTATCATGCAAACCTAGATTGTTATGCTAAGACCGTGACCTTAGTTTATCCCAGTTTGCCTCGATTGGTGTGGAAGGATGCTTCGATTTATCCTTTTTATTTATAGTTTGCACTTATGAATAACACTAAGACATCCATGAGAGGGCCTCAGACAATAACTAAATAGTCGAGGAGGGTGATATATTTTCTTTGTGCTCGTTACATGATGGAAAAGGGGTGCTTATCCTATTTGTCCCATATTCGTGATCTTTCCAAAGATTCATCTTCTTTAGAGACCACGAGGGTGGTGAGAGAGTTCATGGATGTGTTTCCTACAGACTTATCGAGTGTTTCTCTGGACCGTGATGTTGTCTTTGTGATTGACGTGGAGCCGGGTACTAATCCCATTTTCATCTCTCTTTATCGGATGGCTCCGACACAATTGAAGGAATTGAAAGAACAATTGGAAGACTTGTTGTTGAAAAGATTTATTCATCCTAGTGTTTCACTATGGGGGCACACCATTCTCATTTGTGAAGAAGAAAGATGATACTATGAGGATGTGTAACTACATTGGTAGTTGAACATGGCTATAATCAAGAATAAGTATCATCTTCCTCGCATTGATAATTTATTTGATCATCTTTAGGGTGCGTCAGTGTTCTCCAAGATTGACTTGAGGTCGGGTTACTATAAGTTGAGAGCTCGGGATTCTGATATCTCGAAGACTGCTTTCAGGACTCATTATGGGCATTATGAGTTTGTGGTAATGTCCTTTGAGTTGACTAATACCCCAGCTGCTTTTATGGAGTTGATGAACTGGGTGTTTCGGCCTTATTTGGATTCCTTTGTGATTGTGTTTATTGATGACATCTTGGTTTATCAAGAATGAGGCCAATCATGTTCGTCAATTGAGAATCGTGCTTAAGAGATTGAGAGAGAAGAATTTGTATGCAAAGTTCTCTAAATGCGAGTTTTTGCTTCAGTTTGTGACTTATATGGGTCATGTGGTGACCTAGGAAGGGATTATGGTTGATCCGACAAAAGTTGCGGCAGTTCGTGCTTGGGTGAGACCTGCTTCCCCTACCGAGATTCAAAGTTTCATCAGGTTAGTGGGCTATTATCGTCGGTTCATTTAGAGTTTCTATTCTATTGTAGCCCTATTGTCTATGTTGACTCAGAGGACTATGGCTTTTCAGTGGACGGATGAGTGCGAGGCGAGCTTTCAAAAGCCTAAGAAGTTGTTAACCTCAGCACCTATTTTGGCATTATCCGAGAAAGATGTAGCAGTTGTCGTGTTTTGTGTCATACTTTAGGTGTTGGGTTGGGTGGTGTGTTAATCCAAAAGGAGATAGTTATAACCTATGCTTCTCGATAGTTAAAGGTACATGAGAAGAACTACACTACCAGTGATTTGGAGTTAGTGGAAGTGGTCTTCGTTTTAAGGTTATGGAGATATTACTTTTATGGTGTGCATTGTGAAGTCTTTACTGATCATCGTAGCCTTAAATACTTCTTTTCTTATCCAAATTTAAACATGAGGCAGTGTAGATGGTTGGAGTTGTTGAAACACTATTACATCACCATTCTTTATCATCTGGGCAAGGCAAATGTGGTAGCGAATGCTTTGAGCTAGAAGGCACCTAGTATGGGTAGCTTAGCCTTTCTTAAGGTGGAGGAGAGACCTTTGGCTTTGGAGATTCAATCGTTGGCTAGATAGTTGGTCCGATTTGATATTTCAACATCTCACCGTATTTTGGCCTTCGTTGAGGCTAGGTCTACATTGATGGATCAGATTCATTCCCACCAGTTTGATGATGACAAATTGAGAGTGGTCCCGGACAAAGTATTGAAAGGTGAAGCTAAGTCAGCTTCTCTGGATCCCAAGGGAGTTTTGAGGATAAGTGGTCGTATTTGTGTGCCTAGAGTGGGTAGTTCGGTGCATATGATATTGGAGGAGGCCCATTGCTCAAATTATTCTATTCATCTGGGGACAACAAAGATGTATCATGAATTGAAGCAACACTATTGGTTGTGTGGTATGGAGAGAGACATTGTGGACTTTATAGCCAAGTGTTTGAACTATCAGCAAGTGAAATATGAGCATCAAAGACTGGTCGGTACGATGCAAAGGATGCCCATTCCTGAGTGGAAGTGGGAACGCATTACTATGGACTTTATGACTGGATTACCCTTGACTTTGGGTAGGAATGATTCTGTTTAGGTGATTGTGGACCGAATGACCAAGTTAGCTCATTTCATTCCGGTGAAGACTAGTCATAATGCGGAGTAGTTGGCCAAAATCTACATTCGTGAAATTGTTCGATTGCATGGAGTGCCTATTTCTATTGTGTCTGATAGAAGTACTCCGTTCACCTCACATTTCTGAAGTTCTATGCAGGAGCAGATACTTACCAAGCTTGAGTTGAGTACCACTTTCCATCCTTAGACCGATCGTCAGTTCGAGCGGACTATTCAGGTGCTTAAGGATATGCCTTAGGCTTGTGTCATGGACTTTGGTGGTCATTGGGACCAATTTACACCCCTTGCAGATTTTGCTTATAATAACACTTACCATGGCACCATTTTTGAGGCTTTGTATGGGAGGAGGTGTAGATCTCCTATTTGATGGTGTGTTTCATTTGGGGTATGACCTTGGGGTACAGATTTGTTGAGAGACTCTATGGATAGAGTGATATTGATTCAGCAGCGCCTTGTGACCACCCAAAGAAGACTAACTATGGTTTCTTTTACTTTGTTAGTCCCTTCGTATATTTTTTAAAATTAAAAAGGAGAGAGATGGTAGAATTTTGACAAAAATAGGGATGTAATACGAGGACTCAAAATATAATTTTGTTTCTAGCTAGAATTGAACACGCAACCTTAAGGAAGTTTTGCAGTGTCACAACTAAAAATTTCTAATATTCCTCACACTGATAACACTGTAAAGAACATTTTCTTGCCTTTGAGTTTGTTTGAGTGGCTTCCATTTGTTCATCAGTTTAATTTTTCAAGCTTGGTGGCTTTGTTGATGTTTGACCATCATCAACTTTTTGTCATCTTTCTTGGTGAGGGGAATAAGGATATCTCCAAGTTTGGTGACCCTCCAAACCTACAACATACGATATAATGATTGTCTCCATTCTTACCGTCCAGTGGGAGAAATATTTTTCATTGATGTAAGGAGGTCTAGTTTAGGAGGTTTCCTCTTGAAACAAAGCAATAGTGATGACTTAGCTTGACATGATCTTTTCTCACTTGATATTAGACAAATAAGTGTAAGACCTTTATTTGATACCAACTCAAACTGCTAGAGGGGGGTGGAGGTGGATTGCTCTTTTTCTTTTTCTTTGTCAACTTCCCAACAGTTGACTGTCTTAACACAAAGCAACAAAAATAAAAAAAACTATGTGCAGAAAGTAAATATGATGACAAATATTTTTATATTGATTGGTATCCTGAATGGATCTTAGTCCGCTCCCCTTGGGTTTCAATGGTGTTCTCTTATAGCCTTGAGTAACTTGATTTGTACAAAGATTGAAAGTATAGCTCCTATGTATACACACTGTTTTTCTTTGTTATTTTGTCTTTGATACAATGCCTTATCAACAATATTTTTCTCTCCTCTCTTTTTTTGAGTACACAGTAAAACTTGAAAATAATGCAATGCTTAATTAAAGTAGAAAAAGGAAGGTAAGATGATTCACATGACTTGTATGTTTTCCTTCTTCCTTCAAAGTCCTTTATATTGAAGGTTTTTTGAGAAGAGATGACAATCCAAGATTTTTGTTACTTGGAAAATGAATGAACGATCCTATTTCCAAGAATAATGTTTATGCTAATGAAGTACTCAGTCAAAATTCTAGAGAATTGAGTCTAAAGATTCCATATCTACTTTGTACATATTAGTTGTTCTACTCAATCAAATGTTTGACCTGTTTCTTTCACATTTGTTTCTTGTTTAGAGCATGACATGTGTGATAAGAAATGAATGGAGTCTCTATAAAAGACTCCACTACCACAAGAAGTCTCGCTTTTGAGGCTTGGTATTCCGCTAGACTTGAAATGTGCATCTCCTATTTTTAGTAACCATATAAAGCAAGAATCCAAAAACGTTTTTCTCAATTATAACATTCCCCAATTTATTTGTTGAGTATAAAAAAATAACATAGATGTTGTTGCATGTCCGTCCAGATTTCAATGTAGTGAGACATGTGACCTAATGGCTAGAATTTTTCAAGAATGAAAAATAGTGCAATAATAGTGTAAAACGTTTTGCATACACCACTAAATGAAATCTCTCTTTTCACATCTTAAACGAACACGGTAACCTTGATTAAGTCCCAAAGTTTTACGTAGGAGCTTCCGACCTTGTTAGAAACACAATTAATTACTCATCGAACTTCTCAATTTGTTAACGTTCACATCAAAAGATCTCGTGCATCACCATCGATATAGAAATGAGAGACAAAGTATCAGAAACCTATTGAAGATGTTGAAGTTCATATAGTGAAGGCATCCTCTATTTTTCTATTTTTGTGAAGTAATGAAGAGTTTTTGATATAGTTGACTTCCACTTTCCTGTTTCATAACTACTTAACTCTAGAATACTGCAAAGGTGGTGAAAAAAATATTTTTGTATAGAAAATGAGGAGATCGGCAATGATATCAAGAGGCCCGCCTCCGTAATCTTGGGTGATAAAATGTACTATTAAAATTTGGTTATCACTAAATTATAGCCAAACAAGCAGCGCAACTAAATTGGTAAAAGAGAAGAAATGGTGGATGAAGCAGAATTCCTCAAAGCTTTCATTTGTTATATTTTGATAAGTTGTTGCTTACAATATTTTTGTTTCATAAATTGGAGTAGTATAATATCAACAGTACTCTAATTTTCAACACTTTTTCTTTTTAGTATAGACAGAACCATAAAAATGTGCCCATAAGGCCGGCCAAACCAAACCCGTTATTGGGGTAGGATTAGGATAGGATTTTTCAAGCCCATTTAAGGCTAGGGCTTATAAGCCCAACCCATATAAGCCTTTGGCCCTTGAGGCTTGATCAGGTCCGGGTCGGGGTCGGCCCAACCCATATAATCCTTTGGCCCTTGAGGCTTGATCAGGTCCGGGTCGGGGTCGGCACATGGGCCAAAACTATTTATTTAAGGATAACTTACAGAAATCTCATTAGTATATGAGCGAATTACTTAGATGCACATTATATTGTAATATTACGAATTTTACCATATTTTGGTACGTCCAAATACATGTATATTAGGATATATGGACTCAAAATTAGGTGTAATTTATTCTAGATACACTCTATTCAAGTGGATTCACATGTATCTAGGATACATAGACAAATCCCACGCCCTCGCCTCCTTCCCATCTCGCTCTTCACTCTTTTATCTCGCTTGCATATAAGGAATGCATCACACCAGATATATGTATCTCGCATATCTAGAATCCTAGATACATACTAATCACACTATTTTTTTGCTAGTGTTATTGAAACGACACCATTGTTTGCCATATTTGATTTGAAAATCTTCTCATTTTCTTGATGTTATAGAATTTTAAGTTTGAAAAGAAAAAAAGAAGGGCTAGCCCGCCCCAGCCCGCCCCAGCCCGCGGCCCTTCTAGGGTTGGGTTGAGCATTTTTTGGTCCACCATAGCCCATCAAATTCCTTGGCCCGCGAAGCTTGGGCCGGGTGGGGATGGGCTGGCCCTTTTTGGCAACTCTAAGTATAGAGTGTACAGTTGAGAGATTTCAGCCGAAAACTAAATAATTTGAAGAGTTCAGTGATGTTATTTACCCGATAGAGTCCCAGATAGATGTATTCTCATCCATCCACAAGTTTTTCACAAACCATCAAAGACTATTTTGATTATTTTTTTATGACAGCGTGAAACACAGGAAAATTTGCTAGTAACTGATACATAAATAACTAATTCCTGCATAAAATAATTCTCCCTCTGTTTCAATCTGCTTGACCTACTTTCCTTTTTAGTTCGTTTAATGAACAGTGACTCTTTTCCTTTTTAGCAACTCTTTAATTTTAATTTTTTACATAGCATGTTTAAGACGACAAGATTAAAGGGCATTTTTGTACATATGACATATCTTTCATTTAAGACCACAGGATTCAAAAGTCATTTTTATTTTCTTAACATTCGTGCCAAGTCAAATAAGCCAAACAAAGTGAACGAAGGGAGTACAAGATTCCATCATAACTAGTCGTTATATTACTAATACTTGCATGACTCTAACAGAATACCAAACTACCCCTAAAAGTGTAAGACTAATTATGCCCTTGAAGTATGCGAAATTGAACGACAATGCCCCCAATTAATAATTTGGTCTAAAAATGCCTTTGTCATCAATAGTTTGGTCCAAAAATGCCACTGTTATTACTTAATGGGTCAAAAATATCCTTTTCCTCAATAAATATATTATTTTCTTTATTTTTTAAATATATTCTTTTTCCTAATAACAATTTTTAATTAGAAAATATTTATCCTACGTCAATTAAAAAAAGATTAAGAAATACAAATATTTTATATTTTATTAGAGCTTTTTTATTGTTATCAAAATGAAATTATTAATGGGGTTACTGATATATATTATCAGCTAAAATGTACATGTCGTTATTCTATTTTAATTGATAAATGAGATTAAAAAGAAAAACAATTTCTACTTATTTAGTAGTTAAAGTGATTTTAAAAGAAAAGAAACAAGAATAAGATTCTTAAAAAGTAATATTTCTATTAGACATAAAATATGTTAAAAAAGAAAAGACATAATACATTTATAACGAAAAGGGCATTTTAACGCATAAAGTAACAATAGGGACATTTTTTAACCAAACTATGGTAGGGGCATTATTAGACCAAATTATTGATGGCAAGGACAGTTTTAGACCAAAGTATTAACTTGGGACATTTATGTTCAATTTCGCATAGTTCAAGGGCTTTTTTGACCCTTTATAATAATAATAGAGAATTGTAGGGACTAACTGATTTTATTAAATATTTTTTATATATAGTCATACTTTATTGAATGCAGAATGTTAGAGATTGGATCTTATTTACCCATTCAAATGAAAATTGTATATTCAATTAATTATCAGTTAATTTGTAGTTTTTAATTTGTAATTTAGTTACTTTATTGAATGTAGAAATGTTAGAGATTAGATCTCATTTAATCATTTTAAGAAAATTGTGATATTTATGTAATTTAGTTAATATATAACTACATATTATTATAATATTAGAGTTATTTAATACTTGTATTTATGAACGTTGCTATATAAAGGTGTCTCATTTCCACCTTTTACACACAAATCTTCACAATCATCTATTCTTAGATCCTATATTGACTATTTTCATTGTTGGAATAGAAGTTGCAATTTGCAAGTAGTATTAGAATGAGTAGTAGTCGACACAAATTGTTTGTTTCTGAGGAAATCATAATCAAAATATTGAATCGTCTGCCCTTGAAATCGCTAGCAAGGTCTTCAAGCGTATCAAAGAACTAGCGAAAGTACATTGCTGAAATTTACCGTTGTCGTCTCCAATGGCCCAAACCCTACCTATTTGGTTTCTTTTGTGTAGAGAAACGTTTGCAAAGTCATTTTTTTCTTCTCATCCAAGGAATCACCAGTGTTAATTGGTACTAGTTTGGATGAGTCTGTCAATTTTATCGGTAATAGAGTGTACGTTGTTGCTTCTTCTAATGGTTTTCTCCTCTGCAATAAGCTATAAAGTAGGCAAAGGGTTTATTATGTTTATAATCGTGCCACAAGGCAGCGTTTTGATCTCCCAAAATCTCAAATCTCTATGAAGGATCCATACATTGGATTTATAGTAAAGGAGACCGATGAGTCTATCTCATTTACTATAGTTTGTTATGAAGTAACTACTTCAGTAAGTAGGAATAACTTCCAGTTCTAGTAGATTTTAACAATTGAAAGTTTCTCTTCAGAGACTAATGAGTGGATTGCTAATTTTCTAATTGAGGATGTACCTTTTCCATTGTATCCTTCTATGGGGTGAGATTTCGTCATCCTCGGCCAGTGTAGTCGATGGAGTATTCTTTAGGCTAGATAATTATAGAAAATGGATTATTGTTTATGATAGTGTAAAAGAGTGTTTTTGGGCTTTGGAATTGCCTGAACGGAGGACGGTGATCTATCCAGGTTATTGTTGTCTTGGATTATCAGACGGGGAACTCTGTTTTGCATCGACTGGTTGGACAACCATCACTTGTTGGATACTCAACAATTTTCCTAGTCGAGATACAGTATGGGTTAGGAAGTATGCTGTAACTGTTGCTTCTGTAGTTCAGAAATGTCAACAGGATTTTGGACTTGGAGGAGGCAGTTCTCTTGATAGGGAGCTTCGGAACATGGTTTTTCATCCAGCTCTCCCGCACATCTTGTATTTGCAAATAAGAAGCATGGTTATTTCTTATGACTTAAAAACAAGTAATGCTGAACTTGTTTATGATTTCGGAGAAGCTTGGCGGAAGACAATATACTACAAATTATTTTCCTATGAGTGGCCTCAATGGCCGCGTCTCCAGTAGGGTATCAATAGGTATTACATATTTGTAATTTTTGTGGACTTCTTTTTTGACTTATAGTAGGGAGGGAATGACCCTTGTTGTACAAAACAAATAGTTTTCCCATTGGAATGACTCTTTCTCTTTCATTGAAATGTCTTACATGTTTACCACAGCCCTTTCAATAGTTTTATCCCTAAAGGAGTTTCTATAGTGAAGAAACTACATGTTTGATATTTCCTTTAGAGTGAAAGCTAATACCTTGTGATATTACCTTTAACACACTTGTAACATATCTCTAGATGCATGGGAAGTTATTAACATGTTAGTCGTTCATATGGTAATATAACTGAATTTTTTTTTTTTTCTGTGTTTCAGTGTATGACTACTATGAAGGAGACGTTCTTCGTTGATGATCCAATCCATTGTTTCAAGGGTGCTGCATTTTTTGAAGGTGTTGGCTTGGTGTTGCAGTTTTCTTTTGGATATTTTAAGTTGCTAGCTTCGTGCTTGTAGTTTTTATAGATTTCTTCTATATTTGTTGTGCTTGTGGAGGAGTAATTCAATAGATTTTGCTTAGAGTAATTTGATCAGACATGGTAATTAACAAGTTATCCAGTAATTCAATAGATTTTGCTTCTACTTGGTGATGAATATACGTGACGTACTGATGTCTGCCTTGAGATTATATAGCCGTATATAGCCTTTTAAATTCGCTAGATATTTTCTTTTCTCGTACACCGAAGATTCACCAAAATAGCTAGTGAACATTAATTAATATGGGTACTCAGGTAAAATACTCGTGTCAATCATTATTTTTTGAGGGACGTGTAAAGTCTAAACATGACAAGTAAAAGTGAACAAAGGGAGTAATTTTTTCTTATTTTTGTCGGGTGGCAAGAAAGTATGACTTTGTAAAGGTGTTGCATTTTGAAACTTTTCACTAAATTGAACTTGAAATTGACCTTTCCCACAGTTTAACAAGTATTCAAATTGAAAAATGTAAAAACTTTATTTCACAATCAAAAAACTTACTATGTTTGGGAATCATTGCATCGATAGTGTCAGGATTGACATAAACCTGGTGGGAAGTTGGGTTATCGGTTACGATTAAAATTTGAACAACACAATATGACTCAGTTTGGTATGGTGTTCCTCAAAACTGACTGATCGATTCAATTTTGTCGGGGGATAATTAAGAAAACAAATTGTGAAGATGTACACCTAATAAAAGGTATATCAAATACACAGGACTCTCGACTATTATATGAGTCAACTTAAAAAGGATCCATGAAATGTTTTCAATAATATTCATGTTTACGCCAAAGAACTTTTAGGGCTCAAACTCAAAATTTCTATCCCTTTGTTGGCGGGAGTTCCACTTCTATTGTTTGAATAGTAGTATCATAGTGAAACATCATCACTGAAATTTTTTGTTTGTGAAGAAATCTTGTTGAATTGTTTGCCTTCGAAATCCCTAGCAAAATTTATTGATATATCGGAGAACTAATGAAAGTACATTGTGAGTTTCTAGAACAACATTAAAAAACCAACAACAACTTCTCCATAGAGAAAGGGAATGCTTCTACTAAACTATGATTTCTATTATATATTAGTCTATTGGTTAAAAGAAGTTTCATTAATACTTGGTCTATTGGCATGCCACTTCTTCATACATTGAAATGTCTTACACGGTTACCTCATACCCTTCAATAGTTTTGCCCCAAAAGAATTTTTTTTAATTGTAATGAGAATTACAAGTTTGATATTGCCATTAGTGTAGGTGACTAGATGCAATGACCAGTTGGTCATTTTTTTAAATTTTCATAAAATTACCGTTGTATCCCTCCCGATATTAGGCCCAAGTCATTTCTGAATGAGTTTTGAATTTGGTTTCGAGTTTTGAGTGAAAATTTATTAATTATGGAGATTTTGGAAGTTGAAAAGCTAAAGTTGTTAAAAATTGATTTTCAGTGTCTTTTGGAGTTTCAAGTATCGAAATGGAATTTCATCGACTCCGTCAGTTTTGAAATGTCGAAATTGGTCTAAGAGAGTTATCGATAGGTTTTGAGGCCTTTTGAGGATTTGAGGTCCTAAGTTAGAAAATTGTGATATTTTAGTCTTTGGGTTGACTTTAGTCAACATTTGGAGTTCGGATCCTCAGATCAGATTTTCGACGATTTCGTTGAATTCAGGGATGTCTTTAGGCTTAGAATAGATTTTGGTTGAATTTTCAGAAGTTCTGAGCTTAGTTGACCTTTTTAGGCATTATGTTCATTTTTAGTGACTTTCAAGAGTTTTGGGTAAAGAAGACCTCAGGTTGGTGTTTCGATGGTTCCATTGAGTCTAGAACATTGAGTTTAGTAGAGTAGCATATTTTGTTTGTGTAAACAGGATTCTGAATTAATCTCGGAGGTCATTTCAGGAACTTTTGTGCCTTGTGTGAATTGACAGTTTTTCTGTTATGGTACCTAACGTTTTGGTCATCACGATCGCATGACCTTCTCTCACGATCGCGAGGAGTATTTATTTTGTGTTCATCGTGATCGCAATGGTCGACGTAAATGAGTTGACCCATTTAACTCATTGCGGTCGCAAAGCCTTGGTCATCGCGATCGCGATGAGCATTTTATACTTGGGCAGAAATAGATGGGTAACGATTCCTAATCTTAAATCTTCTTTTACCCATTATTATTAATGAATTTACTTAAGAAAAAAAAATTAATGAATTTAAGTGTTCAAATTAAGGTTTTTGGAATGATAATTTGGGGTTTCTTCAAGAACCCAAGAACTTGATAGAATGGTGATTTCAAGCTAAATTATAATCCGTTCTCAAAATGGTTTTCACCAATAGTTTCCAAATGCTTTGGATAACATATTCAAGTAATGATTTTCGAATTCAAACCTCATTTTCGGAATTAGGTTTTTGAGTGGAACTTTTCAAAGAGTATGATATGGGTGTTGTTATTTCAAGAATCTTATTGATTACTTGTTGAATTAAATTGTGTGACTTTGGACATTTTTCGTAAAGGAAAAGCTCAAGTCTCAGATTGAATTTTGATTGAGTTAAGGAAAGTGAACTTCTAAACCTTGTAAAACTTGTAGAATCTTATATTTTCCTTCATTGTGTGTAATGGGGAGTAATGTGAATGAGGTGATGGGTTTAATTACTCTAATTAATTGATCTTAATAATTGAAAAGAGGATTAAATCAAAAGGGAAACATGTTGATAGATGTGTTTTGTGAATTGCCTTTATGGTGATGCTAATTTGTTGATCGAGGAAATGCTTTGATGGCATTATTGTGGATTTGAATTGCTAGAGTTTATTTTCTCTTCCTCATGGTGTGAAATTGCGTATTTGCATTGATTTTTGTACACTGTGATGAGACATGTGGTGATTATGCTGATAAAAAATTGTTCCGTCGAGTGATATTATGCCGATGGTAAATGGTTCTGTAAGTGATATTATGTCGATGGGAAATTGTTCTGGTGAGTGACATTATGCCAATGGAAAATGGTTCTAGCTAGTGGTATTGTGCTGATGGGAAATGCTTCCGGCAAGTGTTTGATACTTCTAATTGAGATACTTGATACTTGTGATTGATTGACTTAATACTCATTGATTGTTGAACTGTTACTGTTGGACTGTGATCTTTAAGCCTTGTGATTTGTGTATTGTAAACCATTAGATTGGGCTGATTGCTATGTAGGTTGTAGTTGAGGCAGTTCGATTGGGATGAAAGGAGTACTTGTATTCTAGCTTTATTTTACATTGTTTAGTGGGTTACTTGCTTAGTACTGTGTTGTTTGGTACTCACTCCTTTCTTCTACACTTGTGTAGGTTCCGAGCTCGGACCCGTGTGATCATTCTTCTTCATCTGATTTCGAGGCTTTTTGAGGATACATTGAGCGGTAGCTGCTTTTCATCCCGATGGGCCTCTTGTTCCTTAGTTTATGTTTTGTTCTATTCAAGAACCAAAGACATTGAGACTTGTAATTATCTTCAATTCTTCTTTAATACATTAGAGGCTTGTACATGCGACGACCAGATTTTGGGGGTGTTTATGAAATTGGCTAAGTTTTCCACACTTATGCTATTGTTGATTATTTTTCACATTTCTTTCGTATTGTTGGGTTTGAGGCTGATTTGTCTTGGTGGGATTAGACGAGTGCCATCACGTCCATTTTTGGGTCGTGACACTTTCATGTGTGCATCTTACTAAAAGCTCAAAAGTTTCAGAATCAATGGGAATATCTCCTAGCAAATGAGAAGGATCATATTCAGAATCCTTTTTCAGCAATGCAACTAGCTTTGCAAATCTTGCATCAAAACAGTCCCTATGCTTTTGGCCGTTTTGTCATATTTTTCTTGTTTCCAAGTAATAAAGTTTTAGGACCTTTCAAGCTAATATGTAGGAATCAGGCTCAATCCAACTAGATTTTAATTCCTACTACTCTGAGAAACTTGAAAAAAACTTTAATAGTTTTCTTCTGTTAGATATTAGTCTAAGCGTATTGGTAAGGTAAGCCTAGCCTCTCTTACTTGTACTTATCCATGTTGAAGATTTTTTTATTTTTATTATTACTAAAAGGTCGCTAGACGTACTATCTAGTGGTATAAGTTTTCCAGTTATATTATTATATAATTTTGTCTAAAACTAATATTAATTGTCTTAATGGATGTATATTTTTAAAATACTTGATAGTTATAAATTATAATTGACGTATAAAAAAGTGTAGCATCATTTGCGTATTTCTAAAACCTGATGAATGTGTCAATAATATTCCTTCCCAAAAAAAAAAACTTTTGTACATATATTCTATATCAATATTTTTTTGACAATCAATTACATGAAAACTAATAGTAGACGATTTTCTCTCCTAACATGAGAATAAAATGATATCTTCAAGGTGAATGCGAAATTTCCAAATTTACATATTTGGATTATTGTTTTAAAAAATTATTTAACTTGTTATTATTAATTATCACTCTTAAATATATACTCTCTATAGGAAAATGTACATTTCAAATATGACATTCTTTTTGTAACATTTCACTCAAATAATATAAAAAACACAAAATTATATATCTTTTCAAAAGATTAATGTGAGATATGACTAATTAATAAGAATGGAGATTTGTAGGGAATAATTAATTTTATTAATTAATTCTCATATGCAGTCGTAGTAAACTTTATTGAATGAAGAAATATTACACATTAGATCTCATTTACTCATTTATAAGAAAATTTTCATATTCAAGGAATTCTCATTTTTATGTAGTTACATAGTTACAGATTATTGTAATATTTTAGTTATTAGTTTCTAAACACTAGTTCTAGTTTCTGAGCCAAAAAGTTATCGTCGAGGGTAGTTTTGTACTAATACAAATAGTTCAGGGGCAATTTAGGCCCTTCTCCGTTTATAAAATAATTCTCATGTTTTGTTGTACTTTATTGAATCTAGAAATATGACCATCATATTTCATTTTATCCATAGAAAAACGGTCATAGTCAAAGGTTTCTCGTTTACTTTGTAGATTCTGTAATCTAGTCTATATATATATATATATATAGTTGCAAATTATTTAATATTTCACTTATATAAAACTATTGACTCCAAATTTTGACCTGATATATTCGAAATTTATACTTTTCAGTATTTTATTAATTAAATAGTCCAAATATGCATTTTTGCAATTTTAATTTGATTTATCAATAATTATTCTTATTTTTGAAAAGATTAGAAACCTTATCAGTTTATTTTCTTAAATTCAATCATCACTATTTTTGTCACAATTCGTTGAATATATTCAAAATGTTATTTCAACTTGATTAAATCATTAATTTTTTATTAAATTGCATTTTTTACATGCTATTGGTTACATTTGTTATTACTCATTTTAGTATTTTAAGCACACAGCCTAAAAATACATTTAAATACAGATAAAGATTTGCATACACATATAGTTAATTAGCACATGATTTCGATAGTCCATAGTTTTGAGCTCATGGTTTTGTAGCAATGGTAGTTTTAAATTTTCAATAAAACCTTTTTTGGTCCAAAGAAAAAGGGGTAGTGAATTATTTTTAGATTGGGGAGAAAAGAAATTTCAAATTAGATAAAATTCTAATCTTTCTCTTCTCCCTTTTTTCTCCCAAACAGCGGCCACCACCCACCTCAAAATTCGGTGAACCACCACCACACCAACTCCCTCGTCTTTCCCCCTCCTTATTCACTGCTACCAGCAGCCAAGCCAACAACAACCATGGCGAGCCACACCAAACAGCCACCACACAACCCATTGTTCCACCACCACTCCAAACAAAACCCTTTTTCCCTTCTTCTCTTCTCTTTTTCGACAAACCAATAATCAGAGAACCCAACAGACCAGGTCAAACAACAGAACTACTACCACACGATAAGTGTTTCCCTGAAAACACCATTAACAATGAGCTTCGAAGCTTTTAGACTAAGCAATAAACCAGACGTCAACTCTTGCGAGCGAAGTTGATGAACCTCAGAGAACCAGATTCTGAAACCAGTGAGCTCCGAGCTCCAATTTTAGCGAGTTGGTCCTTCGTCTTATTTCCAGATTTGATCGGAAGAGTACAAACTCCGGTAATCTTTATATTTGTATTTTATTTCCTCATGCTTAGTTACTGAGAGTGCACATCTATTCTTTATAGTTGAGTTTTCTTAATTAACTTTGGGAGTGATTTAGCATTTTTGAGAGGTTTCCCAATAATTATGGTCATTCTTTGGTGAGATGTGTTGGTTAATGTGAGTTTTGTGTTGCTGTTAATTTTGGTTAACATTGTTAGGGGCTGTTTAGCTTAGCTTTAAAAAAGTAAAATTTTAAAAGTAGTTTTTAGAAAGTCAAACATCACTAATTTTTAAGTTAACAAATTAAAAGTAGGGTATCTTCTTTTAGCTTTTAACTTTTTTTAAGTCATTTTTAAAATAATCAAACACTCTTGAGGACTGATATAGAAGAGCCAAATGTGCACTTCTACTTTTGAGGTATTATAACAAAATTATAAAGCTAATACTAACTAAGGTCCATTTTAGCTAGAAAATCAACATATGATTACTTATTTATTTTCATATTTATTTTTACTCAATACGCATGAAAAAAATTTAATTTATGTGAGCAAAAATAGAATAATATTAATATTGAAGTGGTAGGGTTTAACTTTTTTATTTTTCCATTAGGGTTTGATAGTTTAAGTCTAATTAATCGTAATCCGTGCCAATAATGCTTGAAATTTTAACGAAGACCTCTGATTAAGGTGAAGTTCTCTTCATTCTTATAAGACTTATTTGATTATAATGGTATTTGCAATTTCAATTACTATTAGAATTAATGAAACGTTGCCAATATTAGTTGTTTAGTTCTGAGAAAACCATAATTAAAATACTAAATTATTGTCTTTGAAATTGCTAGCAAGGTTTAATTGCATATCAAAGAACGGGTGAAAGTACATTGCTGAAATTACTACTTCTGCCAGATCTTTGATATGCATTTAAACCTTGCTAGCGATTTTAAAAGAAAACGATTCAATATATTAATTATGATTTCCTTACAAAGAAATAATTTGCATTGACGACGTTGCATTCTAGTACTACTTGAAGTTGCAACTGCTATTCCAACAAAATAAGTCTTATAAGAACAAAGAGAACTTAACCTTAATAAGAGGTCTCGATTAGACTTCCGAGCATTATTTGCATGAATTATGAGTAGTCACACTTGAAATGTCAAATCTTAATGGGAAAATTAAAAAGTTAAACTCTGTCACTTCAATGTTAAATAATATTCTCTTTTTCACCACATAGATTATTTTTTCTTCACAGGTGTTGAGTAAAAATAAATATGGAAATAATTAATTAATTATATCATAATTTTCTAACTAAAATGGAGCTAAGTGAATATTAACTTTTTAATCTTGTCATAATACCCCAAAACTAGGAGTGGGCATTTGGTTCTTCGATTCTTCAAATCTCTAATTTGATTTTTGGTTCCTCATTAGTGTATATCGAATTTAGTTCAGTTCAGTTTGATATAATGGTATATTTTCTGACTTTTTTACCCTGTGAGAACACAAAGGGTAGCGACTGCGGGTTTCCCTTTTCATCAATATATATATTCTTTTTTTACTTGGGTAAGTACCTTTTAATAAATAATTATTTTTTTAACATACTTTTTAATTATTATCATCTTTAGCTATGCAATTCTATGAATTTCTCAACTCACTCTCTCTCTCAATCATCCATCTCTTTTCTTTCTCGTCTATGTCAATTGTTGACTCTCAATAGTTGATATTAAGAAGCTTCAAAACTTTGATTTTTAATTTGATATTTTAAAATTATTATTTTATTTTGATTGAATGTTATTGCAAAATATTGAGTATATCATTAGAAACCCATATCTCAATGTTGATGGTGTTTAATGAAGATTAGACTTGATTTTGGCAAGATTTGAAGATATGGATATTGAAATATTTGAAGATTGTATAAAAATTGAAATAATGTCTGTAATATATGTTAAAAATGTAATATGTATCAAAAATGTATTGTACCTGTATTACAAATGTGTCTTCTAAATTGTTTAAGTTTATATTACTAAGAAAAAGGGTGATGACTGCAATATGTTCTAGAAATGTATTATGTTATGCATTATTCTAGTTGATATCACTAAGAAAGAGTGATGTCTGCAATAGGTACAATAAATATATTGTTCCTAAATAAAACTTGTATTATATATGTCTTATAAATTATTATTTTTTGTATCACTAAGAAAAAGAGTAATGTTTGCAATATGTATTAAAAATATATTGTATTTATATTATATGCATTATACCTAGATTTCAAATATTCTAATACTATATAAAATACTTTATGTTATTAGAAATGCATTATATATGTTCTTAATAGCAACTATTGAATTCATAAAAATGTATAAAATTGAATTGAAATTGTATTAAAATTTTCCTTTATATTTAATACATTTTGATTCAACTTTAATGCAATATTTAAATACTCATATCTTCAAACCTTCAAATTTTTAAATATTCACACATTTCCAATCTTCAAATATTCATATTCAAATCTGCTAGAAATTTCCATCCAATTTTTAAAAAAGGCTCAAGTTCGCCTTCTTGGAGCCATATTGAGACAAATAAGGAAAAGAAAATAAACTAACAAAAAAAATATTTAAAATTACAATATGAAACATGTATTCAATGATTTATGACACAAACAAATATTCACAAGGGGTCAAAGAAGAAACAAGTAAATGGGTCAAAGTATTATGAAGAAAAGATAGGAAAGCAAATAAACATGCAATAATAGGATAAAACAAAATACCATACTCCCAGGCAATGGTGTCAAAAATTGGTAACGTCCAATCTTATATCTCAAAATGAAGTGTAGTGCCATCGTAGGTAGACATAATAAACTCAATAAAGGTTGGGGTCGATTCCATGAAGAGTACATGTGTGTCAAGGTGTCAAAGAGTGTGAAAAACTATGAATTTCCTAAGCTAACTTCAAATAAAAGAGTGATTGAGTAATTCATTATAAAGATAGACTAGTTTTCAAGATAGGAATTTAATAGAACATTTGGAATACATGTCACGATCCAAAAATGGATTTAATGACACTTGTCTATGTGACCACCCGTTTCATCGAGTCATGATGGCACCTACCAACCCGCCAGTAGGCAAGTCAAACCCTATCTCGGAACTTAACAGTAATGGGACTGAGAGTGGAAACTAACCTTAACTAAGCGGAAACATAAATAAGGGATCACATAAAGGAAAGGTGGAAGCGAAATCATCTATATACAGCAAACGATACCTCCCAGAACCTAGAAGTCACATGTACAGAGCTACTACAAAGTGAGTACAAGTCCCAAAACTGGACCACAGAAACAAGACTGTCTCAAAAATGAAAGACAAGATAAAATAAAAGTACAGAAGGAGGCAGTAATCTCAAGACACTATGTGCTCACCCTCGCCTCCGGAACAGACGAAAGCAGGCTCGAACTCAACGCTGATAACTGGTGCTCGGACCTGCATCACGAAAATAGATGCAGAGTGTAGCATGAGTACCAAACAACAGGTACCCAGTAGGCATCAAAGGCCGACTGAAAAAGAAAGGTAAAAATAGACTGAAAGAATAGAATCTACAATCACAGAGGTCAAGCAAAAAAAAAAGAAGAAGAACATGAGCGTACTGAAAGTAAAACTAAGTACATCTAAACTAAACCTAACTGGACCCCCATAAGCCCAGAAGGTACACTCGTGCACAAGTTTAAATAAAACCCGAACGGACCCCCATAAGCCCGACATGTAAATAGAAAAGCTAGATCTACGAAACCAAAGGAAACCAACTCCGAACCGGAACAACCAGTCAACTCCAGCCTAGTCAACAAGTCCGACTTCCAAACCGACTCACCTAGCCCGTTAACACTCCGGGGGACCTACCCAGCCAGTCGAGTGCTACGAGGGGGTACGGCGACCCCTCCAAAGGCCCTGATATCCAACAACTCAATTGGCTAACACCCCGGGGGCCCTATCCAAGCCAGACAAGTGAGCCAGCTAACACTCTGGGGGCCTTACCCAGCCAGACGAGTGCGCAGGGCTTGTCCACTCCGAAGAGAACCTCAATAACTCATACCCAACTGGCCGGCCGGCTAACACTCCGGGGGCCTTGTCACAGCAAGACGAGTAAGCCACCTAACACTCTGGGGGCCCTAGCCAGCTAGACGAGTGTGCAAGGCATAACAATTCCATAGCAAATCTCAAATACCAAACCATTGTGGATCGACGTCCACTGCCAACCACATCACAACAGAACCGACCTCGAAGAATCCCACCAGGAAGATACCATGCCTCCGATAACGCATCATCACCATAGAAAAAGGGGGAGAAAACGCAAATGGATCGCAAGCACTACAAATTAAAAACTAACTTCAACTACCAGACCCAAGTCTGCTATGCTGGTCTACAAGGACTTAGTCCATCCGAATCGACATCGGATACATACCAAAGTCAACCAGGTGCATGGGTCTAAGTCAACACTAGTATATCCTAAACTAAGGCCAAAGATATTCTCCAATACAATAAACAACCAATCAGATAATCTGCATGCAGCAACATATAAACAGCCCAACAGATAATTCACCACAATCACAGATATGCAACTCCTCCAGTAACATGGTACTAACCCCGAAGTAACTCAAAAATCAACACTAAAACATGGTTTCTGAGAAGAAGAGAAGAGATACTAGCTACCCACCCCAGAAGCACACAAATCTGCATGCATTTACACAATCAAGCTCAACCTAAAGGAAGGGAAGCCGTAGCCTATCTGGAGGTCGACCGCGCGCGCTCTAAATCACCCTGCTGGAGCCTTCCCCTTTCGAATGGCCTCGGATTTCTTCCACGCTATCAAAAATTGAATCACAGCATCAACACTGTCGTTTAGACACTAAAATCATCAAAATCAGAGACAAACCAATTTCAGAGTAAAAATCGAGAATTGTGGGACCCGCTCTGGAATTTCAAGAATTGACTCTTTGAAGAGGTCCTAAACCCACCCCCGAGTTTGTGTTCCAAAATGAAACACCCCTCGGGGCTCGGATCAGCTCCATGCAACAACAAACCCAAGATGCAAAACTTTACACAATTAGCTTAAGGTAGCAACTTACGCCTCAAATTCTTGGAAATCGATGACCACCCAACACTATCCGAGCACTAACCCTCACAACCAATGATATTCCGAACACCGAGGACTTCAAATCACCGAGAACCAACTTAAAACAAAAAAGATATCAATTTCCAAACTTTCCTCCAACAACAACCCGACTACCCTTATATACTGCTAGACACGCTGACCTCCGCGAACGCGGCCAGGCACCCGTGAACGTGGAGGGAAAACAACAACAGCTCCGCGAACGTGGTCGGCGGCCCGCGAACGCGGAGTAACAACAACTACACCTCCGCTAACGAGGCTAAGGGTCCGCTAACGCGGAGAAGAGAACCATAGACCTCCGTGAATGTGGAGTCCTATCTGCAAACGCGGAGAGAAAGGCTCCCCAGACCTCCCAAGCTTTCGCGAACTTGGAGCCTTATTTGCGAACTCAGAGAGGGAAGTCTCACTCCTCCGCGAACGCGGAGAAGAAATGGGTCTGCAACATCAGTTGTGCACCAGTTGAGTTTTGGGCATTCCCAAAACTCCGACGGGGCACTCGGGATTCGTTCGAAACCTCGTGTATACAAAGAAAATATGCTACCCCATCAAATTCTAAGTTCTAGACTCCATAGCGTAGTCGGAATTTCCATACGAGGTTATTTCGACTAAAAGTGGGTCCCATATCCAAAGCGCCATTTTAGCCTACTTCAACCAAGGACCTCAGAATTAGATCGGAAACCTCGGGAAGTGTTCGACGGGTCATTCTAGACCAAACTCGGTATTCTGGAAATAACGCACTGACGAAATTCTCATCCGAGTATGTTTACCAAGAATGTTGACTAAAGTCAAACTTGAGACAAATTTCAAAAGCTGAAATGCCAAATGGCCCAGTGTCACACCGAATACCCCGAGACTCAGGCCAATCATGCTTTTAGCGTAATTTGGCCGCTCTGGAGTTGATGGAACCGTCAGAAATCCCTTTTGAGGTCGTTGACCTGAGGTTATGACCGAAATCAATTTCTCAAGGTCCAAAAGCTCCAAAACAGGGAAACGGGCATAAAACCCAAACGAAAGACTGGGCGACTAAACAGTCAGTGCCAACAAGTCATAAATGACTTAGGGTCGCTACAGGAATGCTCTAAACGATAGAAAGAAGGCATTTACATAGAAATGACCATGAGGGTCGTTACAACATCCACTACTAAAAGAACTTTCGTTCGTGAAAGTAAGAGTCAAGAAGTACCTGATGGCTCAAATAAGCTAGGGAACTACTCCCGCATCTCCCGCTCGGTCTCCCAAGTAGCCTCCTCGACTAGATGATGCCTCCAACGGAGCTTAACAACAAGAATGGCTCTGGACTTCAGCTGCCTCACATCTCTGGCCAAAATAGTAACTAGCTCCTCAATATAGGTTGGACGATCATCCAATGCAACAGCATCATACTGGAGCACATGAGACTCATCTGGAACATACTGGCGCTTCATCGAAACATGGAAAACTTGATGAATAGCTGAGAATGTTGGAGGTAAGGCTAACTCATATGCCACATCACCAACTATCCTCAAAATCTCAAAAGGCCCAATATACCTGGGGCTAAGTTTGCCCCGCCTCCCAAATCTCATCACGCCCTTCATGGGCGATACTCGGAGGAATAGTCTATAACCAACGACAAATCTCAGTGGCCATCACCTGCGATCCGCGTAACTCTGATGTCTACTCTAAGCCATCCTGAGCCGATCCTGAAACATCCTCACATGCTCTAAGGTCTCCTAAAACAAGTCTGTACCATGCGACATAGGCTCCGTAGACTCAAACTATCCAACTGGAGTGCGACAACACCTACCATATAAAGCCTAAAATGGGGCCATCTAAATGCTAGAGTGGTAGCTGTTGTTGTACGCAAACTCCGCCAAGGGCAAGAACTGGTCCCACTGACCTCTAAAGTCCATAACACAGGCCTGCAACATATCTTCAAGGACTGGAATAGTACCCTCTGACTGGCCATCAGTCTACTGGTGGAATGCTGTGCTAAGGTCGACAAGGGTGCCCAACTCCTCTTGAAATACCCTCCAAAAGCTGGAAATGAACTGTGAACCCCGGTCTGAGATGATAAAGATAGGCACACCATGAAGATGGACCACCTCCCGAATGTAGATACGAGAAAATCTCTCGGCACTGAAGGAAGTATGAACTGGGAGGAAGTGTGCTAACTTGGTCAATCGATCCACGATGACCCAAATGCTATCAACACCTCTAGAAGTCCGAGGCAAACCCACAATGAAATCCTTGGTGATATGCTCCCACTTCCACTCAGGAATGGGTAATCTCTTCAACTCACCACCAGGCCTCAAATGCTCAGCTTTCACCTACTGATAACACAAGCAACGGGACACATAATCTGAGATGTCCCTCCTCATATCGCTCCACCAGTAGTGCTGCCTCAGATCATGATACATCTTAGCAGTGCCCAAATGGATGGAATACCTGGAGTCATGGGCTTCGCTAAGGATCAGCTGAATAAAATCTCCAACTCTCGAAAAACACAAACGGCCAACAAATCTCAAAATCCCATTTGAGTCTAATGTAGTCTACCCGGTATCACCTGCCAATATTCTATCTCGGAGTGCCACCAAAGACTCATCCTTGAACTGATGGCCACAGATCTGATCTAGCAGAGATAACTAAACTCCCACATAGGCTAACACCTGTCTGGAATCTGAAATATCAAGCCTGATCATCTGACTGGCCAGGGACTGAATATCAAAAGCCAAGGGTCACTCCGAAACATAAAGGAAGGCTAGACTACACATACTCACTGTCTTCCGGCTCAAGGCATCCGCTACCACATTCACCTTGCTCGGATGATAGAGAATAGATAGGTCATAGTCCTTCAGGAGCTCAACCCAACGGCGCTGCCTGGAATTAAGATCCCTCAGGGTCATAATGTACTGAAGGCTCCTGTGATCAGTGTAGATCTCACAATGAACTTTGTATAGGTAATGCCTCTCGATCTTAAGCACAAAAACTACCACTGCCAACTTCAAATCATGAGTGACGTAGTTGCGCTCATGCAACTTAAGCTGCCTCGACGCATAAGTGATAACCCGGCCCTGATACATCAAAACACAACCCAAACCCATGCTGGATGCGTCACAATAAACCGTGAAGCCCTCGCCCTCAACTAGAAGAGTCAATATTGGAGCGATGGTAAGCAACTCCTTAGGCCTCAGAAATCTCCTCTCACACTCCTCGGATCACACAAAGGGAACCTCCTGGCGAGTCAACCGAGTCAGAGGTGCCGCTATAGAAGAGAAACCCTCAACGAAATGCCTGTAATACCCTACCAATCCGACGAAGCTCCGAATCTCAGTCACAAAGGTGGGCCTAGCTCAATCATGGATAAACTCAATCTTCACCGGATCCACCATAATGCCATCCTTGGACACCACGTGCCCCAAGAATGCTAAGAACTCAAGCCAAAACTCACACTTTGAGAATTTGACATAAAGCTGATGATCTCTCAATGTTTGGAGCACTATCCTTAAATGCTGCTCATGCTCACTATGGCTCCGCGAGTATACCAAGATATCATCAATGAAGACTATGAAAAAGGAGTCCAGATACGGCCTGAATACATGATTCATCTAGTCCATAAAAATGGCAGGGGCATTAATTAACCCAAAAGACATCACTAGGAACTCATAATGGCCATAATGAGTCCTAAATGTTGTCTTAGGGATGTCCACTGCTCTAACCCTTAATTGGTGGTAGCCGGATCTCAAGTCAATCTTAGAAAACACTGCGGCACCCTGAAGCTGGTCGAATAGATCATCAATACGAGGCATGAGGTAATGGTTCCTCACTATCACCTTATTCAACTGCCTGTAATCAATACACATCTACATAGTACTGTCCTTCTTCTTCACAAACAGGACTAGGACACCCCAAGGTGATATGCTAGGCCGAATGAATCCCTTACCCAAGAGATCCTAAAGCTGACCACTAAGCTCCTTGAGCTCTACGGGGGCCATACGATACGGTGGGATGGAAATGGGACAAGTACCTTGCTCCAAATCAATGGCAAAATCAATATCTCGCACTGGGGGTAGGCCTGGAAGGTCGACAAGAAATACATCGGCATACTCTCGGACTATAGGCACGGAATCAACTGTAGGGTCCTTCCTATGAACATCTCTAACATATGCCAAATATGCCAAACATTCGCTATCCACTAGCCTCCAGGCCTGAATACAGGAAATCACCCCAATCGGTATGCGACTACAAGAACCCTGCCACACCACCGGCGGAATACTAGGCATAGCTAAAGTAACGATCTTGGCATAGCAATCCAAAACCGCTAGGTGAGGGGATAGCCAATCCATGCCCAAAATCAAGTCAAAATCCACCAAACTAAGCATAATAAGATCAGCCCGAGTGTCCTGCCCCTGAATAGTCACCACACAGGATGTACATACTTGATCCACTACTAAAGAATCCCCTATCGGGGTCGAAACAGACAAAGGTACAACCAAGGGCTTTAGACTCACCCCCAACGAAGGAACACAATAAGCAAACACATGCGAATAGGTAGAACCAGAGCCAAATAAAGCCGAAGCGGACTGATGGCATAAGAGAAACGTATCTGTAATCACATTATCTGACACCTCGGCCTCTGCTTTAGGTGGAGTTGCATAGAAATGGCCCTGGGCGCCTCTACCTTGTGCATCCACCCTGCCACCTGTCCTGCCTCCTCGGGACCTCCCCATGCACCCTGATGCTGACCTCCTCCTCTAGCTGGAGGTACTACTACTGATACAGGTCTCGCCGCCTGAGGAGCTGGTAAGGCTGGTGTGGAGATAGGACACTCCTTAGACCAATGACCAAGCTCTCCACACGTAAAACAACCCTGAGAAGACCTACTCACAACTGGAGGACGGCCAACCCGACCTGAGGAACCTGTATTAAAACCACCTCGGTCCTGACTCAGACCGGGACTATAACCACCCTGACGGTGCTGGTCACCCTCTAATATCTGCAATGATGCCTAAAATGGGCGACTAGGCTGACCTGACTGGAACCTCTGATAGGCCTGGTCCAGAGTGACTCTAGGCCTAGAACGGGCCACACTAACTCTATCATTCTGCCTGGCCCTCTTGTCGCTGCCCCCATGGCCCTCGTGACGGAGCTGCTCAAGCGTGCGGGCATGGTCCACAACATCTAGAAAAGAGCGGCCCGCTGAAACCATAGACTATGACTGAATATGGAGCTGCAACCTCAAGCCTCTAACAAAGCGTCAGACTCTCTCCTCCTCCGTGGGCAAGATCATAGTGGCTTGACGGGATAACTCTTGAAATCTTGTCTCGTACTCAGATACCATCATACAGCCCTTCTCCAACCCCGAGAGTTCATCACGAAGGATCTCTGACGCTCTGTGGGATAAACCTAGCCAGAAAAGCCTCCAAAAACTCTGCCCACGTCACTGGCGGGGACCCAGCTGGCCTGGTCTCCATGAAAGAAAGCCACAACTACCTATCCGGCCCATCTAAAAGATAAGTAGTGAAGTCGGCTCCTCTCGACTCGACTAATCCCAGAGCTTGCAGTCGCTCCCGGCAGGAAGTAATGAACTCATGGGCGTCCTCGCTAACTACCCCAGAAAACCTCGACATTGACAACCTCAGAAACACCCCGCACATCTTCTGCTCCCGAAGAGGCATGACCCCATCTAAGACATCCAGTTGAACGACGGCCGGTTCTGGCGGCTGCTGAACCTCTGGGGCCGATGCTGCAGGCTGACCCTGCTGAAGAATCTCTTGAGCCGCTGGGATAGGCTGACCCTGCGGTGCTGGAGCTAGATCTGGAACTTGAGCTGGGGCCTGCTGCTGCTAAATACCCCCTATCGCAGCTATAATTTGCGCAAGCATCGCCTGAAGATCAGGGGTGGCAACTGGTGCGGATGGTGGCTGGGCTGGTCCCGGCCCCACCGACTGAGGAGGAATCTGCTCAATCTGAGGTTCCGCCTCCGGCTCTGGAGTCCTCGCTCTATCGCAGCCTAGTACCGCATTAACACCTCGACCTCGGGTCGACCTCTATTACACATGCGAGCCATCCTACGACAAAGTGAAACAAGTAAGATTCCATGAAACGAATTGGACAACAACGTACGAAAATGATGCTAGACATGAAAACCCCCTAAGGGCATCCTGTAGCCTCCTTAAGATAAGTCACAGACGTCTGCCCCGACCCGTAGGACTCTACTAGATGCTAGCTCTGTACAAGTGAGACCGGTGAACCTGGGGCTCTGATACCATCTTGTCACGAACCCATTCCTCGAGTCGTGCCTACCAACCCGCCCTTATCCCAGAATTTAACAGTAATGGGACTGAGAGTAGAAACTAACCTCAACTAAGTGGAAGCATATATAAGGGATCATATAAAGGAAAGGCCAAAGAGAAATCATCTATATACAACAAACAATACCTCCCAGAACCTGGAAGTCACATGTACAAAGCTACTACAAAGTGAGTACAAGTCCCAAAGTGGACCACATAAACAAGACTGTCTCAAAAATGAAAGACAAGCCAAAATAAAAGTACAGAAGGAGGCAGGTAATCTCAGGACGCCATGTGCTCACCCTCGCCTCCGGAACATACGGCAGTAGGCTCGAACTCAACGCTGATAACTGGTGCTTGGACCTACATCACGAAAATAGATGTAGAGTGTAGCATGAGTACCAAACATTAGGTACCCAGTTGGCATCAAAGGCCGACTGAGCAAGAAAGGTAAAAACAGACTGAAAGGATAGAATCTACAATCACAGAGGTCAAGCGAAAAAAATGAAAAGAAGCACACGAACGTACGGAAAGTAAAACTAAGTACAGCTAAACTAAACATAACTGGACCCCTATAAGCCAAAAAGGTACAATCGTGCACAAGTTTAAATAAAACCCGAACGGACCCCCATAAGCCCGACAGGTACACAAAAAAGCTAGATCTACATAACCAAAGGAAACCAACTCTGAACCGAAACAACCAGTCAACTCCAGCCCAGTCAACAAGTCCGACTTCCAAACCAACTCACCTAGCCCTCTAACACTCCGGGGGCCCTACCCATCCAGTTGAGTGATGTGGGGGAGGGGAAGGGTACGATGACCCCTCCAAAGACCCTGATATCCAACCGTCCGATTGGCTAACACCCCGGGGGCCCTGTCCCAGCCAGACGGGTGAGCTAGCAAACCATCCGGGGGCCCTACCCAGCCAGACGAGTGCTCAGGGCTTTTCCACTCTGAAGAGAACCTCAATAACTCATACCCAACTGCCCGGTCGGCTAACACTACGAGGGCCCTGTCCCAGCTAGAAGACTGAGCCACCTAACACTCCGGGGGCCCTACCCAGCCAGACGAGTGCACAAGGCATAACAATTCCATAGCAGATCTCAAATACCAAACCATTGTGGATCGACGTCCACTGCCAACCACATCATAACAGAACCGACCTCGAAGCATTCATCCAGGAAGATACCAAGCCTAAGATAACGCATCAGCACCACAGAAAAAGGGGGACAAAAGACAGAAGGATCGCAAGCACTACAAATCCAAAACTAAGTTCAACTACCAGACCCAAGTCTTCTATGCTGGTCTTCTATGCTGGTCCATCCGAATCGACGTCGGATTAATACCAAAGTCAACCAGGTGCATGGGTCTATGTCAACATTAGTCTATCCTAAACTAAGGCCAAAGATATACTCCAATACAATAAACAACCAATAAGATAATCCACATGCAACAACATATATACAGCCTAACAAATATTTCACCACAATCACAGATAAGCAACCCCTCTGGTAACATGGTACTAACCCTGAAATAAATCGAAAATCAACCCTAAAGCATGGTTTCTAAGAAGAAGATAAGAGATACTAGCTACCCACCCCAGATTCACACAAATCCGCATGCATTTACACAATCAAGCTCAATCTAAAGGAAGGGAAGCCATAGCCTACCTAGAGGCCGACCGCGTACACTCTAAATCACTTTGCCGGAACCTTCCCCTTCCGAACGGCCTCGGATTGCTGTCACGCTATAAAAAACACAATCACAGCATCATCACGGTCGTTTAGACACAAATAATCAAAATCGGAGATAGACCAATTTCGGAGTCAAAATTGGGAATTATGGGACCCGCTTCGAAATTTCTAGAATTGACTTCGTGAAGAGGTCCTAAACCCTCCCCCGAGCTTGTGTTCAAAAATGGAAAACCCCTCAGGGCTCGAATCTGCTCCATGTAACAACAAACTCAAGATGCAAAACTTTACACAATTAGCTTAAGGTAGCAACTTACCCTCAAATTCCTGGAAATCGAGGATCACCCAACACTATCCAAGCACTAACCCTCATAGCCAACAAGACTCCGAACACCTAGACTTCTAATCACAAAAATATTACTTAAAATGAAAAAGATATCAATTTCAAAACTTTCCTCCAACAACAACCCGACTGCCCTAATATACTGCCAGACATGCTATAGCTCCGCGAACGCGGCTGAGGGCCCGCAAATGTGGAGTAAC
Organism: Solanum appendiculatum; assembly: GCA_018342035.1. NCBI lineage: Eukaryota > Viridiplantae > Streptophyta > Magnoliopsida > Solanales > Solanaceae > Solanum > Solanum appendiculatum. The sequence goes on along the minus strand of JAGDQO010002284.1, from coordinate 163,302 downwards.
AAAACCTACATCTCCGTGAACGCGACTAAGAGTTCACGAACGCGGAGAAGAGGACCACAGACCTCTGTGAAAGCGGAGCCCTATCCGCAAATGCGAAGAGAAAGGCTCTCAGACCTCCTAGGCTTCCACAAACGCGGAGCCTTATCCATGAACGCGGAGAGTTAAGTCTAACATCTCTGCGAACGTGGAGCCAATTCCGCAAACACAGAGAAGAAATGGGTCTCTAACATTAGTTGTGCACCAACTGTGTTTTGGGCAATCCCAAAACTCCGACGGGGCGGTCGGGATTCGTCTAAAACCCCATGCATGCAAATGATATATGCTACCCCATCAAATTTGACGTTCCAGACTCAATGGTATAGTCAGAATTTCCATACGAGGTCATTTCGACTAAAAGTGGGTTCCACACCCAAAGCGTTATTTTAGCCAACTTCAACCAAGGGCCTCAAAATTAGATTACAAGCCTCGGGAAGCGCTCGAAGGGTCATTCTAAACAAAACTTGGCATTCCAAAACTAACCACGCTGACGGAATTCTCATCTGAGTGCGTTTACCAAGAATGTTGACCAAAGTCAAACTTGAGCCAAATTTCAAAGGCTAAAGCGCCAAATGGCCCCAAAGTCACATCGAAAACCCCAGGACTCAGGCCAATCATGCTTCTAGCCTATTTGGCACTTTGGAGCTGATGGAACCGTCAGAATCCCTTCTGAGTTCGTTTACCTGAAGTTATGACCGAAATCAACTTCTCAAGGTCCAAAAGCTCCAAAACAGGGAAACGGGCATAAAACCCAAACGAACGGCCAGGCGATCGAACAGTCAGTGCCAGCAAGTCATAAATGACTTGGAGTCACTACAGGAACGCTCTAAACGATAGAAAGAATGCATTTACACATAAATGACCTGGAGGGTCATTACAGTCTATTCCCTCCAAGACAAGTAAGTCTCAACCCAACGAAAACAAAGAAAAAAATAACGGAAAGGTAAAGTAAGAAAAGACAAAGGCAGAAAAGTTATTCATTCTAAACAATACCCCAAAACCTGGTTGTCACGTGTACAAGTCACTAATGTAATACAAAATTTGAAAGATAAATACAGTCTCAAATGTCTTTGTTTCTCAAATAGAACAAAGCATAAAGTAAGGAACTAGAGAAATTGCGGGATGACAAGCAACTACCTCTCAAAATCCTTGACAAGCCTCAAAATCCAAAGAGAAGAAGAAGATCACGGGAGTCCAAGCTCGGAACCTACACAAGTGTAGAAACAAGGAGTGAGTACCACCAACACGGTACCCAACAAGCAACCTAATAAACTAGGCAACCTAGCTAAATCGGATACTCCTTTCCATCCCAACCGAACCTCCACAAACAACAACCTGCACAGAAATTAGCCCAACCTAACAATTCTACAATACACAAGTCTCAAGGCTCAAAGATCATAGACTAAAAGTCACATTTCAACAACCGATAAGTATCAAATCATTTACTCTCAAGTACAAAGCTTTTCAATCCCAAATAGAGACATGTTTGACTCACATATCAAATAAACCAATCAAGCACATCAATTAGCTCAATCATATGTATCAAATAAGTCAAATATATGCATCAACTAGATTGATCACAAAGGTTGACATTAGCCGAAATAATTTTCCTTCGGCACAATGTCACTAGCCGAAACCATTTCCCTTCGGCTTATATCACAAAATAGCACTTGCCAGAACCATTTTCCTTCAGCATTTATATCAATAGTCGAAATCATTTCAGCTTTATCACAAAATATCACTTGCCGGAACCATTTCCCTTCGACATTTATATCATTAGCCAGAACAATTTCCCTTTGGCTTTATCACAAAATATCTCTTGCTGGAACCATTTCCCTTTGGCATTCACATTAAGTGTCTCATCGTCTCATCACGGTGTTCAACAATCAATGCACACAAGCAAATGTCACACCACACAGAGAGACAATAATTCATATCATTCAAGTCCACTAATGACGTATTCAAGCAATTCACCAATCAATCAAGCAGGGGCCACAACAAGGCAATTCACAATTTATCATTATCATCAAGAAGCCTTTTCATTTTCCCCCTTTTTGTTAATTAACATTAATCAAGTGGAGCAAATAGCCCTTCACCTCATTCCTGATTACTCCCTAACATATAAGCAATGAAGAGAAGTAACAATTCAATCAAATTGCAAAGTTTAAGAGATCACTTGCCTTATAGTAATCAATCAATCAACCCGAAGCTTGAGTTTTTACTTTCCGACTCACTTCCAAAGCAACACAATCTATAATAATTAAGTATTCACAATCACCCATTGGAAATAACAATATCGACATCAATTATTTAGAGAAATGGGTCAATCATCTCAAAACCCAATTTCGAAAAGAAGGTTTGAATCCGGAAATCAATACTTTTAAGGCTTTAGGAACTCAATGGTGAAAACCAATTCAAAGAAGGATTTAAAACCACTTCAAAATCACCATTTTAGATCAAAACTCAAGTTCTTGCAAAACCTTGCCATTTTCCAAATCAAATTCCAAATTTGGATATTAGAATCCATAAATAATCAAAGGGAAAAAGAGTTTTAGGGTCATAAAAGCTTAACCAAATAATTTAGCAAAAGAAATCCATTTAAAAATCTCCTCCAAGGGTTTCCCAAGCTCAAAAATGGAAAATAGGGCTAAAACCTCAAAATTTGCAAGTCAAAACCCCTCTCTGATGTTGCTTTTGCGAACCAGGTTCCGCTTAAGTGAACCTCGCAAAAGCTGAGGGTCTCGCTATTGTGAACCAGGTTCCGCTTAAGTGATCATTGCTAAAGAGAACCATGGTTCGCTTAAGCGAACCCCGCCCAAAAGGCCAGTCTCACTTTTGTGAACCAGGTTCCGCTTAAGCAATCATCGCTAAAGCGAACCATAGTTCGCCTAGGGGAAGATTGAAGCACCAGAAACATTAGCCAACACTCAAAATATCAAATCGACCATCGGGATTCGTTCGGAACTCCGTACACACAAACCAGATATGTAAATCAATTTACTCGATGTTCCGACTCAATTGAACTGTCAAAATATGAATTCAAGGTCTCCTTGACCCGACGTCCGTGAAAACCACAAGAAACTAACCAATGCCCAAAAAGGCCAAACCAAGCTCGAGACCTCTCAAAGTTCAATCAAGACCACTCCTACGCCTAAAATCATCCCCCAAATCTAACGAAACTCTCAGAATTTTGATCCGAGCATTCAAAACTCGAATGACACCAAAAATCACTTTTAGGCAACTTAAGCCTTTCCAAAGCAAAAACTTACTAAATTCTCAACTTTAAACTCAAAGTTTGGAACCAACTTCCAAAACTCAATCAAGAAATAACTCGGGGTCAATATCAGGAGGGACAAAAAGGTAAATTTCATAAAAATAAAAAAAATGACTAACCGGGTCATTAGATTATCCACCACTAAAAACCATGTTCGTCCTAAAACATAAAGAAAAAGAAAGTACCTGAAGCCTCAAAAAGATTAGGCTATCTGGCACGCATATCAACTCTGTCTCCCAAGTCGCCTCTTTAACTAAATGATGCTTCCACTGCACCTTCACTGAAGCAATCTCCTTGGTCCTAAGTTTCCGGACCTACCTATTAAAAATAGCTATAAGCTCCACTTCAAAAGATAAATCTGGACCCAACTCAACTGAATTAAGAGAAAGCATGTGGGGCTCATATGGCACGTACTTCCGAAGCATGGAGACATGAAACACTGGATGAACAACTGATAAGCTAGGTGGGAAGGCAAACTTATAGGCAACCTCTCCCACTCGGCTCAAAATCTCAAAAGGTCCAATGAATCTAGGGCTAAGCTTACCCATCTTGCTGAACCTCATCACACCCTTCATGGGTGACACTCGAAGCCAAACATGATCACCCTCCATGACCACAAGGGCTCGAACTCTCCGATCTGCTGGTCATCGAAATCTCTCAAAAGCTCTCAAGATTTTCTCCCCAAGGCTCCCAAAAGATTTCTAGGGTTCTTTAAGCTTCAAGGTCTTATTGTTAAAATTTCTAAGGCTTTGCAATAAAGGTATGTCGAAAGTTCATCAATGAATCCCTTTCATCCATTGAGTCCGAAAGATATTTCTCCAAAACTCCTTCATGAATTTTGCACCACCTTTGTCAAAATTTGAGGAGGTAATTTGGCAATGGCATCAACTTTTTCTTGATCTACCTCAATTCGTTTCTCGGAGATTGTATGCCCAAGAACAATGCCTTCCTTTACCATAAAGTGGCATTTTTCCCAATTTAGAACCAAGTTTTATTCTACACACCACTGTAACACCATCTCTAAATGATGTCGAAAAGTCATCCATGAAAACCTTTATAGATTCCTCCACTATATCGGCAAAGATTGATAGCAAACACCTTTGGAAGGTAGCGGGGGCGTTGCACAATCCAAAGGGCATTCGCTTGAAAGCAAACATCCCATAAGGACAAGTTAAGGTGGTTTTCTCTTGACCTTCCGGCTCTATGGATATTTTATTGTAACCGAAATACCCGTCTAAAAAACAATACCACCCTTTTCCCGCTAGCATATCAATCATTTGATCAATGAATGGCATAGGAATGTTGTCCTTCTCAGTTCAAGAGTTTAGCTTTCGGTAATCCATAATACTCGCCATCCAGTTACGGGTCAAGTAGCTACAAGTTGGGCCTTCTCATTTGGAACTACTGTCATACCATCCTTTATAGGAACACATTGAACCAGACTCACCCATTGGCTATCCGCAATAGAAAAAAATACTTCCGCATCCAACCGTTTTATTATTTCTTTCTTCATGACTTCTTGCATTGGAGGATTTAACCTCCTTTGGGTTTCAAGGCTTGGCTTACATCCTTAGGTGAGTGGTATCATGTTTCAGAATCATTTGCAATAATAATCGGCAATGCATTGTTGGCCCCCAAGAATACATATCAAAGATGATTGGGGAGTGCTTTCAACTCAAATTTTGGAGGCTCTAATATGGATGTCTTGGCCGGTGGTGCCTCTAGACTAGACAAGTCAATGTCTATTTTTTTGGATTTGAAGTATATGACCCCACACCAATAAGAGCAGTGACCACGTCATCATAATCACTTATTTCTTCTTCATCATAATTGAGTAACATGGCTGCCAAAGATTCTCCACTATATGCAGCCTCACCAATACTAGCCACTGCCTCATTAATTTGATGCAAGTGTGACACGCATGTTGATGTGAGCCAAAACTACAAATATTTATTCATTATTTACCTCATATTTAATATTTGTATTTGTCCTTTTTGAACATGAATTTTATGGATTGTGCTAAATAGTATAATTTATTTGTAGGATTAAATTGGTGTGAAGATGAAGAAGTTTGGAGCTAAAACGAATTAAAGATGGAAGATTGTAGAAGGAAATCAAGCAGGCAGCTTAATGAATTAAATTCAATATAATAATATATAAAGAATAACGTGCAGATTGAAATTGAGCAAATTTACAAAGTAAAAATTGCTGCCACGTGTCAAGTTAAGAGGATATGAGCAATTAGGTTGGGTGGTTGGATTGTTTCAGTCGGAATCAAATTCCTTTAGGTTTTGGGTTCCCAATTTGCTTTGGACTTAATTATTTTATTTAGGGTTTTCTACTTCTATAAATAGTCCATAAAAATAATTATTAGAGAGGGGGGAGAATATACTTGGAGATACTTTGGGAGGAAAAAGTTGTCAATACTTTTTAGGATTCTTTTCTTCTTTCTCTTTTCTTAAACATTAGTAGTTAAAGACCCTTATTATGGGGCTGCGGCTACGAATGATTGTTTAGTATTGAATTTTTTGGATTGAAGTTGGTTATCGTATAAATTTCTCTTTTGTTCTTGATTTAGTATTTTGTGATTGACCACCATTGAAATAAACTTATTGTCTGAATTGAACTCGGGAGAGGAATAAGAGGATAGAACGTGGAACAAAACGTGCATGATCTTCTATAGAATTAGGTTGATTTGTATCTAGGATAGAGATATACCTACAGACCTTGCTTGGTTAATAGATAGGATGAAAACGTAATACTCGGTAATTGGTTTAGTCTATCCCTGCTCAACGATGTAGTTAGACTGCCAATTGAAGTAGGCGATTAGAGGTCGGGAGACCATGATCATACATATAACCCTGTAAATCAGTGATTTGATAACTAATTCATAACACCTCGGATTTGAAAGGAAAGAAAAGGTTGCAGATTTTTAAATATGGTGCCAGCACCTACGGAGCCACCGACGGTCCGTGGCTTGACCTACGGCCCGTAGGTGGAACCGTGGTTTGCAAGGTACAAGTTTCCAAAAGATGTCTAGTTTCAGTACTTTTGTACGGTTCAGTAGGACGGGTCGTCATCTAAGGAACGGACCGTAGGAGTGTCTTGTAGATAGGCCCCAGACTTAGAGTAATTTTAGGGTCGAATGTTGGAACCTACGGCCGTGGTGTACGGTCCGTAGAACTACCCACGATCCGTAGGTAGGGTCCCGTCGTTGGGGGTCTGAAGTTGGAGGTCTCTTAACCAAATGACGGTCGACTAGTACGGTCCGTGGAAGGACCTACGAAACGTAGGTCGGGCCGTCGGTAAGGGTTCGACAGTTATTTTAAAGGGCTTTTTGGTCTTTTCCCTCAAATAGTTAATGCCTAATTTAAGTCGGTTACCCTTTAATCCTAAGCACTATATAAGACTTCTAAGCCTAATTTCTACCCTTCCTAATCACTTCTCAACTATTCCCAAAACCTCTCCAAATATTTCTCTCTCTAGAAGAAGAAAAAGAAAGCTAGGGTTTGAAGGGCAAGTCTCCAATTCTCCCATTGATTTCAAGATTTTTGCATTGAGGTATGATAGCTTTCACCTATGAAGTCCTTTCGTCCATAGGGTTCCCAAATTCTTCAAATTTCAAAGTAAGAATTCTCAATTGAATTTAGGGTTTTCTTCTATCGTGTGGGTTCTTATCAATTATGATTAAATTGCTTTAATTATGATTTCTTATGCATGAAATTGAGTTGAATTGCATGTTTTAAGTTGAATCCCCATGTAACCATATGAATTTCATGATTTCTAGACTATGATCATAATGTGAGGTTTTGAACTATGAAAGATGAATTGGGGAAATTAAATGATTTAAAGATCTTGATACATAAGCCCATGCATGATTTATGTCTTCGAAATTATGAATTTCATTATGAAGTTATGAATAATCAAAAGATCGTTGTTATGAATATATGCATGTTCAATTATGAAATTTATGATGATTTAAGACTTGCTTTGAGATTGAAGCATAATTAATGTTGATGTTGTTGTATTGTGAAAGGATTTTTCTCACCTAAGGGATTCATAATAGGTTGAAAGGTTTTCTCAATTAAACTTGAATCAATGATTAAGGAGCTATTCTAATGAAGGGACATGCGGCGATTACCCACGTTCCCTAATGATAGACAAGAGGCGATTGCCCATGTCTACTAAAGATAAGATTAATTATGATTTATGACTATTCTGTGGGAATTATGCTAAGCACCGAGTAGACAAGAGGCGATTACCCATGTCACATAAACTATGTGCCACCATAGATTGTCTAGATAGACATTAGCTAGTGGATCCACGTAAGCTAGAAGTTCATGGTCTTACCTTGGCAAGTAGGACACCTCTTTTCGGTGTGGGGTAGACACCGAATTCCATGTTAATAGCTCACATGGTCTTAAATGTTGTTTAAAGGTAATTTCCCACAATAATGAACTAAAGTGACTTTCTAGGTACCTCATAAGTGTTTTAAGCATGTTTAGCTTGCATTGACCATGATCCTATGACTTATATTTCTAACCTCTTTTACCTCATGTTTTAGCTTGGTCTTTGCATGTCATGTAAATGTCCCCTTTTATCATGATATTATGGTTTTATGCATAGTTATCATACTTGGTACATGTTTGTACTAACGCATGCTCTTGCCTACATTGATTTATTGATGTAGGGCATGGTGACTCCTCCCCATCCACTCGTGGCTAGAGCTTGTAGTAGAAGAGCCTTAAAGACCTAGTGAGTCCTCATATGTTCGAGGACGTTGCCTTGTTATTCCTTTATGTTTCTTTACTTTTGGACTTGTAGTGGGATACGTCCCAACATTCTTTCTATTCATTTGATAGATGACTTTGAGACTATATTTAGAGTTCCGCTATGTTTTGTAGACTCTTGTGATAATGAGTTGTCTTTTGAACTCCTAATTTTTATGATCTTGTATTATGCATGCTAAGTGGCTTGTATGAGGCCTTTTCGGGTCTTGTATGCCATGTCACATCTAGTGGGTACTTTAGGTCGCGACATAATTGAAGTCCATAGAAAAAGATAATATGCATGAATTCTAAGTAGGCTGCAGCCCTTGAATTTCTCTAATCATAGTTAGGTAATCTTAGTATTTAATTTTTACATTCTTTTATTTATAAATCAAATTCTTTTAGCACTCTTGAATAAATAATTAGGATTAGTATAATTTAGTAAATAGTTAATTGAAAAGTCCTTTGGGTTCGATAATCCGGCTCTTTTCGAGCCACTATATTACTTGCACGACCACGTACACTTGCGTGTGCAATTGGGAGCAACAAGTTTTTGGCGTCGTTGACGGGGACTTAGAAATTAATTATTCTTCTAGGTTATCCTTTTTCTTTCTATTTATTAAGTTTTTTTTCTTAATTTTTTTTTAATTATTATTTTTTTTAAAAAAATTCTTTGAATAATTTGGTACTCTTATTGATATGGATGATTGGGATAAATGGTGGTTGGATGATGGATATCCTTGTAAGTATTGTGATGGACCCCACTTGAATATTGAGTGTCCTATATGTCATATATGTGGTGGTCAATATGGTCATTGCAATGGTTGTCCTAACTCTTATTCCCCTCCCCTGAACCCCTATTATGATTCTTCTATTACTTGTGATGTTAACAGGGGTGATGAAGTGGAGAATGCTGAACAAGAGGCACACCATATTTATTTGAAGCAAATTATGGACATGTTGGACTAAAATAATTTAACACTCATGGAATAACGAGCAAAAACCATGGAACTGTAGGCAAAATTCATGGAACTGCAAGCTAAGGGTGACGCTGATCAATTACAAGTTACAGACCTAGCTAATGCTCAATTAGAGGAAGAGATTGAATCCCAACAAGTAGAAAGTTGTGAAGAAGCAGAGATAGTGAACCAATCTTGGCTACAAGAACAAACTCAACTTCTAAAGTTTCAAGAGTCTATCTGTGATAGTCTGACATACATGACAACCCAACTAATAGAAGGAAGAGTTGAGCTCACACAAGAAATTGATCAATTTGGCTCAGATATTCATGACTAGGAGGATCACTTGAACAAAAAGGTTGAGGCGTCTGATGTCCAATCACCAATTATCATGGATGATGACCAACTAGTGAAGAAAAAAGAGGAATTTCAACCATTCAACTATATTTTATTCCTCAATGTCGATGTTGAGAAAGAGTGCAAAAGTGAAAATGTTGTAAATAAGGATGCTTTGGAGTTGGGGCATCGTGATTCTCATTCAAAACATTTTTCTACATTATGTTTGGATGGTGACATGAAATTCAATTCGTCTGAACTAATGGATGAGTGTATGGATGAGGAACAAGGCCCCTACATCCTCAAGTTTACTAGTCCACGTAGACAAAATGACATTCCTCGCATAAGGGCCAAGAAGTGCAAGATGCGACATATATTACTTGGTTCCCTTTTCTTTATACCACCTTCCCTAGAGAGAAACAAAAAAATTGATGTAAAGTTAGGGGTGCAATTCATAAGTTCAAAGTGGAAAGAAAAGTAGTGAACTTAATTAGGTCATGCCGCGACGTTAAATTAGGCGTTTATTGGGAGGCAACCTAATTTATAGTGTAACTTCTTATTTTATTTTTTTAGTGTCATTTTTTTGTGTTGTTTTTGCAGATTAGGGGAAGTCTGATTACCGAAGAATTTGAAGCCAAGGAGCACGTTTGAGCTTTAGTGTGGGGTGCATATGACCCTTGATGTCAATTAAGAGAACATGCGACTAGCTAGGCCTAAAGGCCTCAGGGAGTTTTCCTAACCCTTGTTTTAAAAATTTTATTATTGTTTTAGGGACATATATTCTTTTCAAGTGTGGGGTGGGGATTCTTCTGCATATGTTGATTAGGGTGAAGTGTGCTTTAGAGTTGTTTAATATTGATTTTTAAAAATAAAAAAAGTAAAAAAAAAATCCAAACAGTAAAATTCGTATCCAGGCCGCGTCGCGGACCTGGGTAAGAAAATTTATTTTTTCCGTAAAAAAAGAAAATAATAATAATAATAAAATTAGGTTCTTATTCGTTAGTAGAAGCACACTTAGCCCAAGTCTTCTTTTATTTTTTTTCATGTCCTAAAAAAAAACAAAAAAAATCAAAAGAAAAAAAAAACTCTTTCTTTCACTCTTAGTTTATGTTGATGCTTTGGGGACATAACATCTTTTTAAGTGTGGGGTAGAGGAATGAATTCCTAGTTTTTACTATTTTATTGAGTCTTTTTATTTTTTAGGATGGTTTCCTTGGCTTTTGTTTTCGGTTCTTTTCCTGAGGATAGTCCCTTTGAACCGATTATCTTTTATAGGGAGTAAATTTTTATTTATATTTTTTTGAAGAGAAAAGAATAGACCCTTTTGAGTTGTGTGATACTTGCTATTTAGGCCTAATTTTGAGTAGTACTTTCTTGTGAATGCTGGATTGCTAATGAAATTGCAGACTCTTTGACACCAAGGCTCATGGTTGTGACTTTGTATATAGCTTATTTTATTTTGTAGTTTGTTATGATCCTGTCTCTCTTAGAAGTGGAATTGATCCATCTTGATTGATACTTGTGCCATGTGTGGTGAGAATTTGTTTATTCCATATTTTGCATCTTAGTCTAGAACATTCCCTGCATGTTATTGAAGCGAAATAAAAAGTGTTGCTTTGTTTAGGAGATGATAATAGGCATTCTATGATTTGTCTTGTGAATTTTACCCTTTTCAGATATTATATCACTACTTAGCCTTTTTGAGCTTGTAGCCTTTTGTTGGCATCCATATTTTTACCTCGACTCTTTTGTTGAATCCCTAGTTTTTGCACCTTGCTTCCCTGAGCACTGTAGCATAGATTTATTATAATTGTTAACTCGGAAGAAAAGGGAATGGTTGAGTGAAAAAGGTAATCAATGATACCTACAAAGTGTGAAAAAGCCCTCTTCGAAAGAATGTGACATGGAAAAGAAAAAAAAAGAGAGAAAAAGAAAAAAAATCCTTTGAAAAATAAAATAAAATAATTATTATAGAAAAAAATGATTGAAGCTTTCTTGAGATGATGAGAATTAGTTGTGAAATAATTGTTGAAGAGAGGGCTGAAAATAAAAGAAAATTATGGGTGATGAAAGGGAAGTGTAAGTCACTATTATATAGTATTCCTACCCGTCCCATAGCCTACACTACAACCCGTTAAAGTCCTATTTGATTCTATGCAAGCATGCTTAATTAGTGGAGATGTACATAATGGGCAAGCCTATGGTTCTTTGGGCATACATGTGAATTTTATTTGTGAGTGTGAGAATTGTTCTTTGATGCTAAGTCCTTAATTTATATTCAATCTTTTGGATTGTGTGGACTATTTCTTCTTGTGAGGGCACTTATTTCATGATATATAGGTGATTTTATTAACTTTCTTTGACGAGAATAGGTGAACAAGCTTAAATTTGATGAGTTGAAAGTCTTTCCTTGAGGTTAGGAGGTTAGAGGTTTGTTGTTTAATTGTATGTCTTGCATAATGATTGAGAAGTGTACTTGATAGCTCGAAATTTGAATATGGCCTAATTTTTTGAATCAACCAAAGTGATGGAATCCCTAGCTTGATTTATTTGAGATGAGCTTTAATGCTTGCTCGAGGACGAGCAAAAGTTTAAGTGTGGAGTGTTGATGTGAGCCAAAAATACAAATCTTTAATCATTATTTACCTCATATTTAGTATTTGTATTTGTCCTTTTTGAGCATGAATTTTATGGTGGAGCCAAGAACTTCAATGATTCACCCTTTTTTTCATGAGCTTCAGCTTTTGGGGTTTTCATTCAAATTTAACATTTTTGGCTTCCCTTTTAATGCTTGATCTCGAGGACGAGCAAAAGTTTAAGTGTGGAGTGTTGATGTGAGCCAAAAATACAAATCTTTAATCATTATTTACCTCATATTTAGTATTTGTATTTGTCCTTTTTGAGCATGAATTTTATGGTGGAGCCAAGAACTTCAATGATTCACCCTTTTTTTCATGAGCTTCAGCTTTTGGGGTTTTCATTCAAATTTAACATTTTTGGCCTCCCTTTCAAGTATTGATCCTTGCCTTGTCCTTTGACCTTCATAGCTAAAAATAATCAAAATATCATAAGAATAGGAGTTAATTAGGTATTGAGGACACTAATTGTTGAAATAAATAGTCCTCAAATTAGTATAAATCTACCACTCATCAAAATTCTACCAAGCTATCAAATATAGGATTGCAATGTTAATACGGCCATTTAGACACTAAAATCACATAAAACAAAGACAAATGCAAACTAGAGTCAAAATAGAAATTGTGGGACCTGCACTAGAAATTCCAAAAATGACTCAGTCAAAAGGTCCATTTCAGTCCCTGAACTTGTTTCCCAATGTAGAACACAATTCAAGGCTCGGAAGAGGTTAAACAACAAACATGCAACAATTAGCTATTTAAAGAAGACTAATGGAGGTACATCAGTCACGAAATAGTGATATTTATCCCAAATGATGAGCCTACAATAATCATCGATCATACACGCATGTAGCCTCTGCAGTTCCAGATAATCCAAGCTTTTAATCACCTAATTTGGAGCTCCACAGCTCCTAGAATCGCAATTTGAATATTGGAAGAACAAGCTAATCGAGTCTGATCTTTAAATAAAAGACTTGACCAAAATGCTCTTCACGAACACGGCCAGAGAGGCCCATGAATGCGAAGATGCAGAAATTAGACCTACGTGAACATGGCGAGGGCCCTGCAAATGTAAAGGGTAAAGAACCCAGGGTCCATGAATGTGGCAGGGCCCTGTGAATGCGGCTAGGGCTCCGTGAATGCGGTGATCAGGCACACTAGTCTCCGTGAACATAGCCAGTTCCCCCTGAATATAAAGGCCAATATATTCCTTGCACCAACTGATACATATCTTCTGGTTTAGGTAAACATTAATTCTCCAATGGGATGTTTTGAATTCATTTGAAGCCCCATGCATGCTAACGAGATATGCAACCCAATCAAATTTGATATTGTAGACTCAATAGAGAAGTCAAAACTTCAAATAGAGGTCGTTTTGACAAAAAGTGGGACCCAAACCCCAACTCTATTTTAAGACAAAATCCATAAGGGGCTCAGAATTAGCCCAAAAGCCACGATATCTGCACGAAGGGCCATTCTAGACCAAACCACACATTTCGAAGCTAACCATGCTAACAGAATTCTCATCCAGACATGGTTACCAAGAATGTTGACCTAGGTCAAAACTTAGGCCAAAGCTTAAAAGCTAAAAATGCCTAATGGCACAAACTCACACCGAAAGCCTCGGGGTTTGAGCTGATGATGCCACTAGCCTAAAATGAACGTTTTGGAGTGAATGAAACCATCAGAATTGCATTCTAATCATCTTCATGAACTTCTAATCAAAAACAACTGTTCAAGGTTCAAAAGCTCCAAAACATAGAAATTCATATAAAATCCAAATGAACAACCAGGTGACCGTACTATCAGTCCCAACAAGTTATAAATTACTTGGGATCAATATAGAAATGCTCTAAATAATGTAAATAAGGAATTAACATAGAAATGACTTGGACAGTCATTAAAATGGGATTAGTCCAGTGTTGTGTATGCAAAAAAAAAAATATAGGGGAGGGCCACAAGCCAAGTGCACAACACTGACATCGACTAAACCCAGTGTTGAATGATATTATGAGGAAAGAGGTAATCAAGTGGCTAGATATTGTAATTGTGCACCCAATCTTCGACAGTAAATGGGTAAGTCATGTTCATTGTGTACTAAAAAGGAAGGTATGACAGTGGTGACGAATGAGAAGAATGAATTGATCCCCACAAGAACGTCCAGTGGGTATTCCGGGTACAACCATATTGTTATTTCCCCAGAATATAAATAAAAGACAACTTTTACTTGTCTTTATAGAACATATGCTTTCAAGCGTATTGATGAGTGGTAGATTTACACTTCTTTGAGGCCTATTTAGCTCAACAATTGATGTCCTCAATGCCTAAGTATGCCATATTCTCATGATATTTTGATGATTTGCAGCTATGAAGGTTAAAGGACAAGGCAAGGATAAACGATTGAAACAAAGGTCAAAAATATTGAAAGGAGTAGAAAACCCCAACCTGATGACCGCTTAATAAAATGGGTGAATCGCCTAAGGGGTGGTAGCCTACCGAAATGGACAGATGTAAGATCTAAATTAGTGAAGTCAAATGGACGAAGAAGAGACATTGGCAATCTGGCAAGTGGAGAAGACGAACATGTTGTTCATTGCTGAATGTGATAATGCTCAGAAAAAAATGAAGGTTCATAAGGCGAACAATGGTGATAATCAGTGATCTGCCGAATTTGAAAGGCGTATTCCATCGAGTCTGCCATCTGAGATTCAAACACTTGAAGCGTAGAGCCAGTAAAGGGTGACCTGAATGACAAGAATGATGATCCACCGAATTGGTTTAGCGAGCACAACTAATATCGTTGATTGGGATATGAATGAATCTTTTTCAAAAGTATAAATAGTTGAGAAGAGAGAAAAAATGTCTGAAGCTAATTTTTATCAATTTTTGTAATTTAGAAACTAGTGAGAGAAGTTCGAAGAACACAACTTCTAGTGTGGTGTTTTAAACATCACTTTTGTAATTAACAATTAGAGGGTGAAATCGAAGTGGGTATTGACTATACTTATTTAAATTTGTTGTACCCATGGCTACTATCACGAAAGGTAATTTTTACACTTTTGTGATGGGTGGCTAAAATCCCAATTTTTAGGGATGTAATTATGGGGTTGGGTGTTGATATAAATTAGTGGGTATGTTGTATTGCTTTGTTTTTTTGCTGATTTTATGATTTGAGCTATTAGCATGTGCGTAATTTAGGAATTAAGGTGGCCAACTTAATTCTATCATAGATCTTTAATTGGTGCTTGATAAAGACCAATAAGAGTGGGTAATTGTCTCTATGTTTGCAATCTCTCTAAATTTAGATGATTGAAGCAAGGTATTGGGTTGGTTAATTTTGCACATAGATGAGACTGAAAGGATATTTTATGGACTGATGCTATGTGATCGAAAAAGATTAGTGTCATCAAATATGACCCAACTTATTCATAATTGTTGAGCATTACTGAGCAATGCAAATTTACCCCTAATTAATATCAATGCACTCCTTTACACCCCTAGATGTACTCAATCTTATTTAACCCCTGCTTTATTTAGTTTATGTTTCCTACTTTATTTTAAAACTACTTGATACATTTAGGTGGAAAGATCCACCCAAGTTTACTTTCACTACTATAAAATTAGTTGCATTTTAATTCATTGATTGGATCCTTGACGTCACACAACTCCTTGTGGGATTCGTCCCCGACTCTTAGTTGGGTATTTTTATTGACAATGATCGCTTACTCTTTTAATTGGTTTTGAAGAGTACTTTGAGCATTATCAAAAATGGCATCGTTGCTAGGGAGTAGTAGTTAGGATTCAATTTGTGAATTAAAGTATGTACTCATCTACTTGTAGTTGAACAATCTTACGTTGAGTTTGTTGTTGGTGTTCAGTTAATATGTGAAAAGATGATTTCAAACAATTGGGACCACTCTAGTCGCCATGGGAAAGATAATGAAGTCAAGGTATTAGATGGGGTAGACTCAAATGTTACCAAAAAAGTGGAGCTATTTGGTTACAACCTACTCCAAAGAATGCCACCTTTGTGGTGACCAAAACGATGCTTTAGCTGATTGAAATGAGGGGTTTGTTCGGTTGAATGGAAAATGAAGATCCTAATGAGCACCATCAGAAAAGTGAATGTGTGTAGTCCTTTTGAGGCTGAGGGTATTACACAAAAGTCGATGCGGCTGAGGTTATTCCTATTTTCTTTGGTGGGGGAGGGTATTAGGCGGTTGATTGAGTTGCCATCAGATTCTATTAGCTCATGGGAAGAGTTGATTGAGGCTTTCCTTGAGATATTCTTTCCTCCATTTAAGGTAATGAAATTGAGGAAGGATATTCAGAATTTCAAAAGAGTAAGTGGAGAACCCGTCCATGAAGCGTGTTTGCATTTTAAAAGGGGATTGCTACAATGCCCAAGCCATGGTTTTCCTGATGAGTTGTTGTTGCAATACTTCTACTAAAGCCTCGATGCTGTAAATAGAGGATTAGTTGATCATTTTGTTTGAGAAGGGATAGTAAAACAACCTTTTGTGAAAGCGTCGAGATTTCTAGATGAGATGACAAAAATTAACCAAGCTTGGTACACTAGTGATGATATAGTATCTCTTCCACATTTGAGAATGCTTAAGGAGCAAGAAGAGAAAAATCAAGAGCATGACAAAAGCATCGCTAAGTTAACGGCTCAATTTAATTTGTTATCGGAGCATGTTGTGAAATAGTGTGAATTTAATGTATGTTGTGCCTCAGAGGAGATATGAAGAGAGATTCTGTTCGAGAAATGATGAACTAGAGGGTTTTCCATTCAGTTATCCTAAGCTTGCCGAAAATCAAGGTTGGACCAAAAATAGTGAAGAAAGTTGGTTTGGAAATGAATATGGAGATGACAAGTATGCATCACTTCATAATGTGCATTACCCGGTGAACAATCTAACGTAAGATTTATTAACCAAAATTCTTGATAAAGTGGAAGGATCGGATGTGATTTTGAAAGAAATGAAGAGTGATGTTTCGACCTTGTCTAATACCGTAGTATCCCATTCATCCTCTATTAAAGAACTTGAAGAGAAAATTAGTAAATTGGCTTCTCTTGTTTATTCAAATCTCAATGAAGAATTGGTGGCCTTTCCAAATGAAAATCCAATGAAGACTATTCAGGTGTCAGCTATAGTAACTCGAAATGGAAAGAAGTTTCAAGAGAGACAAGGGCCCATTGATGTGGCTTCTCAAAGGGTAGTTACCGATGATGAGCTACCTATAAAACAAATGGAGGTACAACCAATGGAGGTTGAAGATGATCCTAAGCCAAGCGTGAAAGATAGCGAGGCTATAACTCCAACCATACCTCCCAAAATCAAGATAAATCCACCATTTCCTCAACGTTTGAAGAAGAAGGATGAAAATGCAAAATTCTAAAAATTCTTGGGGATAGTGAAAGATTTGAAAGTGAATATTCCTTTGTTGGATGCTTTGACCGAGATGCCGGGTTATGCAAAATATATGAAAGAATTGGAGATAAAGAAGAGAATAATAGATTGTGAAACAATTGAAATGCCACAAACATGTGGTGCGGTAATGACAAAGAATGTTGTTCTCAAGAAGAATGATCCATGAGCCTTTACAATTCCATGTACCATTGGTACATGTACATTTGCAAAAGCCTTATGTGATCTTGGTGCAAGTATTAATTTAATGCCATTATTGATCTTTAACAAGCCTGGGCTTGATGAGCCAAAGCCAACAAACATGAAACTATTGATGGCAGATTGTCAATAAAGAGGCCGGTAGGTGTGGTATATGATATATTGGTGAAGATGGACAAGTTTCTGTTCCCCGCTGATTTTGTTGTGCTTGATTGATAGATTGATATTGATACTCGGTTATTATTGGGAGACCATTCTTGGCCACGGGCAAAGCTTTAGTTGATGTGGAAGGTGGTAAATTGAAGTTTCGAGTCAATGATGAAGTAGTTAGCTTCAATATTCACAAATCAATGAAGTATACAAACGATATACATGTTGTGTCTCAATTGGATCAAATCGATGAAGCGGTTGCAAGTATTGGGGAGGCTGCATATTGTGGAGAGTCATTGGCAACTGTAGTACTGAATTATGGTCAAGCCGAAATAAGAAACTATGATTAAGTTGTTGCTGCTCTTGTTGGTATAGGCTCTCATACTTCTTTCCAAAAGAAGTTGAATACTGACCTGTCTAGTCAAGAAGCACCACCGGCCAAGCCATCTATTATTGAGCCACAAAAAATAGAACCGAAGAAACTCTACCATCATCTCAAATATATTTTCTTGGGGGCAAACAACACACTACTGGTGATGATTTCTAGTGATCTTGAAAAATGGCAAGTGGATTTGTTAATTGAAGTGTTGAAGAAGCATATTAGAGCATTGGGGTGGTCAATTTAAAATATAGTGGGGGGATTGTTGACATCATGTGAAGGCGCAACGTTGCGGTGACTCAAAAAATAATAACTTTTAAAAAATAAAAGAATTTTTAAAGGGAAAGAGGAGTCGCCACTTAATTTTAGGAAAACTAGAAAACCAATTAATTAATTAAAGAAAAATAATGTCTACGAAACCAATAGATTCTAGGTAAGGGTTCAAATTATTTCGAAAGGAAGTTATTATGCATCCTTCGAAATCTACAATTGTGGGTCCCGATTGAATTCATTTTTTTCAAATTGAGGAGGAGATAACACAATATACAAGTATAATAAACATGCATTATATATAAATAATAAAGTAAAGCAATAATATAAGAAACGGCCTAAATTTGCCTAACGTCAATAATATATACAACAATGAATAAAAAATATAATTCGAATTTCATTCGAATAGCTTCCTTGGAAAGCAACTTCGGGTACCTGTAAAGACACTTAGTAAAAGTGTTAGTAACAAATAAATAAAAATAAATGAATCAAATAATAATTTAAAAATAACAATCCGTCTTATGAACATGGGAGGCCTTGGAAATCGACGGTAATTTCTTCATCGGCCAATTTTAACATATAAAAAATATAAACTTGAACTAAATTTTCGTCTATTAACATTGGGGAGGCCTCTAAAACCGACGGAGATATTTTTTCATTGGCCATCTTTAACTAAAGCATGAAAACAACAACAATGCCATAAACAAGAGGAACGACAACTAATTTACTAAATCATAGCTAACAACACCTTTTATGCAATCAAAACTGCAACACCAACATCTATAATCTGAACGCTATGTATATATAGCTTCACAACAAATAAAATAAAAGAACTATAAGCTAATAGTTTAATCTAATATGATCCACAAATAAAACAAAATAATAAAGAGTAGGCATAACAGTAGGCAAAACTAAAGAAAAAATAATGAAAACTTTAGTGGAACACTCAAAATAGATACCAAAATATAAACCCATGAATAATAAAAGTAATCAACAATAAAGAAGAAGCAATGTATAACCATAATAGTAATAATAATAACAATAATAATAATAATCAACGGAACAAGGAAAACAATGTACAATTAATCAACAAACAAATGTAATAAGCAATAATCAACAAATAAAAAATAGAGCTAAATCAACAGAAAGAAAAAAGTACACAAACCTCCTGAAAACCCAACACCACATAAGTCTAGTTCAAGAAAAATAGTAATATTAAAACTAAAATAGAGCAACAGAAAAATGGGGTTGCCGGAATAGGAACTCCGGTGAGTAGCTATTATCAACACATGCTCATACATAAAAATAAAAATTAGACCATCAAAAACAAAGCAACCTTGAAAACACACAACACAGAAATCATCGGAACCCGACAAACTTAAATAGGGAATTAAAATGAAGGAGGTAAAAGAAGCTTACAGGCGTCAATGGCTGCTGGGTTTGTTTTTTGGTTGGAAATCGCTGTTGTTGTTCACGAGCTTTGAGCTCGCTGGTGGAGCAGTTGAACTCGGAGTTCACCATTAATTGCAGAACTCGAGCCTGGAGAAAGGAACGGAGGCAGGGGGTCTGGTTCGGTTGTTTTCCGGTGGGTTTGGGTCTGTTTGGGAAGAACGGAGCTCATGGAGCTACTGACGGATTCCGACGTGGTTGTTGCAAGAAAAACTGAGTAAAACGTTTGGAAATGGAGTTGGTGGATATGGGGTCTGTTGGTCTCGTGAATGTGGTGACTTCTAGTGGTGGTTGGTAATGGGGGTTGGTAATGGGTGTTTTGTCGGAAAAAAAAAGTGGAAAAATGGAGGTGGTTGCTAGTTGTCTGGATGTGGTTGTCTGAGCGCTTTGAGCTCAATCAGCTGGGATTTTGTTTGAAGAAGAAAGAAAAAGGGGTTTTTGGTGGTGGACTCGCCAGATTTCGGTGAAGCTCCGGTGAGCTTGTCACCGAAAAATTATGAATACTAAAAGAATTTATTAAACACTAAAATTTGAAAATTGCCCTCTAAAATCTTATCCATCACCCCCAACTTAATGACCAAATTATTGCTTAAATAGAAAATTGAAAACCACCAATAGTACAATACCATTATCTTAAAACCGTGGCCCAAAACCATTAACCAATAAAATATCTGTGTATGAAATCTTATCCATATTTGAATGAATTTCTAGACTATGCAAAATATCAAAATGAATATTAACAAATGTAATGAATAAATAAATATTAAAAATGTGACGTATGTAACCAATGACATATAAAAATACAATTTAACAAAAATAATGATTTAATCAAACTGAACAAATATTTGAACATATTCAAATCGGTTGTGACCAAAAAAATAATGTAAACAAGATTAACCGATAAAAATCGTAATATTTTGAGAAATAAGGATAGTTATCAACAAATTGCATTAAAATTGCAAAACATGTATTTTGAATTATTTAACAAATAAAATATTTAAAAAAAATATTAACTTAGAAAAATATCAGACCAAAATTTGGTGTCAACAACTTGCCCCTTTGTTTGATTAGGATCGATGAAAGAGATCCTGGTCAAACAAAGTTGACGAACCCAAATTTGGTTTGATAAACTTTGAACAAAACAATATGAGACGTCAGTAGAGATTTCGAACAAGATTCTACATCCATCAGCGGGGCTGAAAATAATGAACAAAAGGGCAAGGATTGATTAAACATTCACATACCTTCGATGTTACTTTCAAGATTGCATAATGAAGGTAGTGTACCTCTTTGAAAGGAGGACGGTACGAATAACATGTCACCTTGAATGAGGTGACGACTTAACTTGTCTCTTGAAAGGCAGACGACCCAACTTGAATTTAACATGTCACTTTGAACGAGATGACAACCCAACGTGTCTCTTTAAAGGTGGACGACCCAACTGGAACTTGAAATGTCACTTGAAGGGAGATGACAACCCAACATGTCTATTGAAAGGCAGACGACCCAATTTGAATATAATTTGTCACTTTGGAATGAGGTGACAACCCAACGTGTCTCTTCGAAAGGCTGACGACCTAATTTGAATATGAAATGTCACTTGAAGGGATGTGACATCCCAACTTGAATATAACATGTCACTTTGAATGAGGTGACAACCCAACGTGTCTCTTGAAAGGCAGACGACCTAATTTGAATTTAAGATGTCATTTGAAGGGAGATGACAACCCAATCTGGAACTTAATATGTCACTTGAAGGGATGTGACAACCCAACGTGTCTTTTGAAAGGGAGATGACCCAAGTTGAACTTAACATGTCACTTGAAGGGAGGTGACAACCTAACGTGTCTCTTTGAAAGGCGGACGACCAAATTTGAATATAACATGTCATTTGAAGGGAGATGACAACCCAATCTTGAACGTAATATGTCACTTGAAGGGATGTGACAACCCAACGTGTCTCTTTGAAAGGCGGACGACCCAATTTGAACATAACATGTCACTTGAAGGGAGGTGACAACCCAATCTTGAACTTAATATGTCATTTGAAGGGATGTGACAATCCAACGTGTCTCTTTGAAAGGCGGACAACCCAATTTGAATATAACATGTCATTTGAAGGGAGATGACAACCCAATCTTGAACGTAATATGTCACTTGAAGGGATGTGACAACCCGACTTGAATATAACATGTCACTTGAAGGGATGTGACAACCCAATGTGTCTCTTTGAAAGGCGGACAACCCAATTTGAATATAACAAGTCACTTTGAATGAGGTGACAATCCAACGTGTCTTTTGAAAGGGAGACGACCCAAATTGAATTTAACGTGCCACTTGAAGGGATGTGACAACCCAATGTTGAACTTAACATGTCACTTGAAATTATGTGACAACCCAATGTTGAACTTAACATGAATGGTGTATCACAAAATCTGCAATAACAATGTTAATAACAAATGTGACATAAAAGCAACATAAACTACGCAAATATGACCTCATATAAACAATGAAGAAGGTGATGAACTAACGCAATATTTCAAACATAATAACATCTTGAATTAAAAAAAAAAATCAATTTAAAGGAAATAAGAAATCAAAATTGTCATTTTGATTGTCATGACAAGCCAATTTTAAAAATAAATTAATTTTTAAAAGATGTCATTTTGAAAGGTATGACGACCTAAATAAAAAATGATGTCATTTTGAAGGGCATGAAGACCCAAAAATATAATTTCTACATTGAAACGGTCCACAAAGTTGGTTTGGACAAATATTGAAAAGTGGGTTTTAGCCCATTTTTATATTTTGAACAATGGAACCTGTTTTAACTTGGTTAGTGCCAACAATTTGTATTGTAAAAAAAAAATCTCACAATTCTCTCTCTTTCAATTGAGATTAACCTCGAGGTAATTCCTACGGATTCAAATAGTACCTCAAATGTACTTAAGTAATGACAAGATTTGTTCTTCTTGCTTCAAACAAAGGCTTTGAACTAGACCTAGCATCATGTTTCAAGTGCCCTCACCACAAAGAAAGTTCCAACTTGCACACATTGGAAGTGTTTTGATTTGAGGACATTTAGCGAAATTTACTCACACTCAGAAAAATATTCAAAGCATGCAATTGTGATGCCATAGGCTTGGCCTTCATGTAAATCTCCACTAATGTGAGAACATTTGAAATGAAATCATGCAGGGCTTGTTATTGGCTTGTAATGTAGGCTTAGGGATGGGTAGGATAGTCATTGGGATAAAAGTGACTTAATCCTTTCTTGAGCATTCCACTGGATTTGTGCTTTCAATTATTGTTACGCTTTTAGCGTTTGATTCTCTTTGTTGTCCCTTCTCTTTGCACTTTTTGACTTCTTTTGAAGCTTTGCTTGTCTAAGCTTTTCCCCTTCTCATCATCTTTTTAACTTTCTACTATTTGTTTGGAGTGTTCTTTTCTTTTGTTGAAATTTGCTTGCTTGAACTTGTGGGTAGTTTTCAACTCTTTCTTCTTTCTTTTGAAGTCCTTTTTGTATTCTTGACTTTCAGAGACTTTCATAACTTTGTCTTTGACGAATTTGAACTTTGAATCTTCTTTTGTAACTTGCACATCTTCAGTGCACTCAAGAAAGTAAGGCCAAAGAGGGATAGTGCGTATAAGCACTCAGAAATGATATGGGCTAAAGTATGGTTGTCCAAAGAAAAGGCTCAAGGCTCAAAGTGGGGACACACTAAGGCTTGATGTCATTTGGTAGGCTTTGAAAGGCTCAAACGGGTCAAAGAAGGCCTACAATCATTTTTCAAATCAAACGTTAATCAGGATTTCACCTCAACAACATTCAAGCCAAGTTCTAGATCAACAACACAACACAATTGAATTTAATCAAAAACCTCACCACACAATGCACTTGAAACAATGAATATGGTTTTGTTCTTATCTTGAATGCATGCAAGAGAACATTTTCAAACGTAACAAAAGTATGAATGAGAGGTACCAAAAGAATCTATAGTTTAACAAGAAGTCAATCCTCTCCATCGTACCAATTATTTTTCATATGCACACTTTAACTGTGTAGGCACCAACCAAGTCAAAAAATGATTTCAAAAATATAAACATTTTAAAAAGAATAATAAAGAATACCGAACCCTAGAAGGGCTGCCTACGTATCTCATTGAGAGAATCAGGTTTGCGTAGTTCGTTCAAATATGGCATAAAACATATGTTTTGAACAACAAATGAATTTTTTGAAAAAATATTAATAGAAATGAAAAACCAATGAGTCACATTGAAGGGCGGACAACCCAAATTAACAAATAATATATTATTTTTTTTGAAAGAAAAATAATTGAAATGAGAAATAAATGAGTCACATTGAAGGGCGGACGACCCAAACTTTAAAAATGTCAATGGAATGTAAAACAAATAAAATCAAGGATATACAATGAAAATATTATGTACAAAAATTAATACAATTGTATAAACCAACTCGGGGCGATGCCTCATAAATCTGGAGTCTGAGTACAACATTGGTGAAATTTTTGAGAGCTTTCCTTAAAATTTTTGCCCCTGTTTCAACTTTAGCAACCTCCGGTATTCAATCTCGTAGCAACTGTCTCCTTTGTGAAATTTTTGGAGACTTCCTCAAAAAGCTTTCCCTAGTTTCCATTTTAAAATAGTGGAAAGCTTACGGGGAACATGACCGAGCCATTATGACGCCTACGTATCCCGTTGAAGCAGGAATCAGGTCAAACGTAGTTCCAACATATTGTAACTTGAATGAATATGGACTGAGATTATGAATATTCTAAAACGAGGTGACCAAGAGTGGACTTTTTGAAAGACTGGGGCCCAAGTGGACAACTCATGTTGGAATTATGACAATCATTGGACGCATGACGAACCAATAAATTGCCACAGATTCCGAAAAGGGTTACATATAAAAAAGACCGACTGCGGGATCGCAAAACCGTTCTTTAATATACAAGATTGATGCCATTTGGCGGGAACCTGTCACGATACAATAACAATGTATATATAATCAAACAAATAATGAATAAATAATGAGTACAATATGTAAATAATCAACAAAATATACAATATATAACGAGTACAATATGTAAATAATCAACAAAATATACAATATATAATGAGTAACACAATAAAAGAATAAGCTCCTCAATTTAAAAAAAAAAGAACTCATAATGGTTAGAACCTCTATATTCCCAGCGGAGTGTCGCCATTCTGTTGACATCCTGTGAAGGCGCAACGTTGCGGTGACTCAAAAAATAATAACTTTTAAAAAATAAAAGAATTTTTAAAGGGAAAAAGGAGTCGCCACCTAATTTTAGGAAAACTAGGAAACCAATTAATTAATTAAAGAAAAATAATGTCTACGAAACCAATAGATTCTAGGTAAGGGTTCAAATTATTTCGAAAGGAAGTTATTATGCATCCTTCGAAATCTACAATTGTGGGTCCCGATTGAATTCATTTTTTTCAAATTGAGGAGGAGATAACACAATATACAAGTATAATAAACATGCAATATATATAAATAATAAAGTAAAGCAATAATATAAGAAACGGCCTAAATTTGCCTAACGTCAATAATATATACAACAATGAATAAAAAATATAATTCGAATTTCATTCGAATAGCTTCCTTGGAAAGCAACTTCGGGTACCTGTAAAGACACTTAGTAAAAGTGTTAGTAACAAATAAATAAAAATAAATGAATCAAATAATAATTTAAAAATAACAATCCGTCTTATGAACATGGGAGGCCTTGGAAATCGACGGTAATTTCTTCATCGGCCAATTTTAACATATAAAAAATATAAACTTAAACTAAATTTTCGTCTATTAACATTGGGGAGGCCTCTAAAACCGACGGAGATATTTTTTCATTGGCCATCTTTAACTAAAGCATGAAAACAACAACAATGCCATAAACAAGAGGAACGACAACTAATTTACTAAATCATAGCTAACAACACCTTTTATGCAATCAAAACTGCAACACCAACATCTATAATCTTAACGCTATGTATATATAGCTTCACAACAAATAAAATAAAAGAACTATAAGCTAATAGTTTAATCTAATATGATCCACAAATAAAACAAAATAATAAAGAGTAGGCATAACAGTAGGCAAAACTAAAGAAAAAATAATGAAAACTTTAGTGGAACACTCAAAATAGATACCAAAATATAAACCCATGAATAATAAAAGTAATCAACAATAAAGAAGAAGCAATGTATAACCATAATAGTAATAATAATAACAATAATAATAATAATCAACGGAACAAGGAAAACAATGTACAATTAATCAACAAACAAATGTAATAAGCAATAATCAACAAATAAAAAATAGAGCTAAATCAACAGAAAGAAAAAAGTACACAAACCTCCTGAAAACCCAACACCACATAAGTCTAGTTCAAGAAAAATAGTAATATTAAAACTAAAATAGAGCAACAGAAAAATGGGGTTGCCGGAATAGGAACTCCGGTGAGTAGCTATTATCAACACATGCTCATACATAAAAATAAAAATTAGACCATCAAAAACAAAGCAACCTTGAAAACACACAACACAGAAATCATCGAAACCCGACAAACTTAAATAGGGAATTAAAATGAAGGAGGTAAAAGAAGCTTACAGGCGTCAATGGCTGCTGGGTTTGTTTTCTGGTTGGAAATCGCTGTTTTTGTTCACGAGCTTTGAGCTCGCTGGTGGAGCAGTTGAACTCGGAGTTCTGCCATTACGGAGTTCGCCATTAATGGCAGAACTCGAGTGTGGTGGCTTCTGGTGGTGGTTGGTAATGGGTGTTTTGTTGGAAAAAAAAAGTGAGAAAATGGAGGTGGTTGCTGGTTGTCTTGATGTGGTTGCTTGAGCGCTTTGAGATCAATCGGCTGGGGTTTTGTTTGAAAAAGAATGAAAAAGGGGTTTTTGGTGGTGGACTCGCCGGATTCCGGTGAAGTTTTAGTGAGCTTGTCATCGGAAAATTATGAATACTAAAATAATTTATTAAATACTAAAATCTGAAAATTACCCTCTAAAATCTTATCCACCACCCCCAATTTAATGACCAAGTTATTGCTTAAATAGAAAATTGAAAATCACAAATAGTACAATACCATTATCTTAAAATCGTGGGCCAAAACCACTAACCAATAAAATATCTGTGTATGAAATCTTATCCATATTTGAATGAATTTCTAGACTGTGCGAAATATCAAAATGAATATTAACAAATGTAACGAATAAATGAATATTAAAAATGTGACGAATGTAACTAATGACATATAAAAATGCAATTTAACAAAAATAATGATTTAATCAAACTGAACAAATATTTGAACATATTCAAATTGGTTGTGACCAAAAAAATAATATAAACAAGATTAACCGATAAAAATCCTAATATTTTGAGAAATAAGGATAATTATCAACAAATTGCATTAAAATTGTAAAATATGTATTTTGAATTATTTAAGAAATAAAATATTTAAAAAAATATTAACTTAGAAAAATATCAGACCAAAATTTGGTATCAACATGGATCTATTCAGGTGTGTGCACACACAAGATTAACTTGACCGATGATTGCAAACCAAGCATTGAGCACCAAAAGAGGTTAAATCCTCCAATGCAAGAAGTTGTGAAAAAAGAGATCATCAAATGGTTGGATGTAAGGGTTATTTTTCCAATTGCGGATAGCGAATGGGCGAGCTCAGTCCAATGCGTCCCTAAAAAGAGGGAGTATAATGGTGGTCCCAAATGAGAAAGCTAAACTTGTTGCTACGAGGTCGGTGACTAGGTGGCGAGTATGTATGGATTACAGGAAACTCAACTCATGGACCGAGAAGGACCATTTTCCTATGCCCTTTATTGGTCTGATGCTCGATAGGCTTGCAGGTAAGGGATGGTATTGCTTTTTTGATTATTATTCCGGGTACAATCAAATATCCATAGTACCAGCAGATCAAGAGAAGACAAATTTTACTTGTCCCTATGGGACATTTTCTTTCAAGTGAATGCCTTTGATTTGTGTAATGCACCGGCTACGTTCCAAAGATGTATGCTTGCAATAGTTGCGGATATGGTGGAGGATGCAATGATGGTCTTCATGGACGATTTCTCGATTGTGGGGGATTCTTTTGAGGTGTGTTTGAAACATTTGGAAATGGTGCTTAAAAGGTGTGTAGATTCCAATTTGGTACTTAATTGGAAAAATATGCCACTTTATGGTGAAGGAGGGAATCATGCTTGGGTATAAAATTTCTCGAAAAGGTAGTGAAGTCGATCAAGCCAAAATCCAAATGATTGACAAACTACCTCCTCCAATTTCAGTAAAAGGGGTAAGAAGTTTTGTTGGCCATGCTGGGTTTTATAGGCGGTTCATTAGAGATTTCTGCAAAATTGCTTTCCCATTATGTAGGTTGCTTGAAAAAGAAAGTGTTTTCGACTTTGATACAACACTTTTAAATGCTTTTGTGCTCTTAAAAGAGAAGCTTGTTTCAGCCCCTATCATAATAGCCCCTGATTGGAGTCTCCCATTTGAATTGATGTATGAATGCTAGTGGATTAGCACTTGACGCTATTCTTGGGCAGCGGAAGAATAAGTTTTTCCATCCTATATATTATGCTAGCAAAACAGTAAATTATTCTCAAAAGAATTACACTGTCACTGAGCAAGAATTGTTGGTTGTGGTATATGAGTTTTAAAAATTCAGAGCATATCTATTAGGTACTAAAGTGGTAGTGCACATGGATCATGATGCACTCCGATAGTTAATGACAGAGAAGGAGGCCAAACCTAGACCTATCCTGTGGGTGCTACTCCTTCAAGAGTTTGACTTCGAAGTGAGGGATAGAAAGGGATGTGAGAACTAAGTGGCTTATCACCTATCAAGGCTTGATGCGAATGTGGTGGCAAATGAAGACAAAAACATTGATGATGCTTTCCCGGATGAATCAATAATGCTGATCTCCCAAACCTCAACTCCTTTGTGTGCCGATTATGCCAATTTCATTGTGTGTGGGATGATACCTAAAGATCTGAATAGTCATCAAAAGTAGAAATTCTTGTTCGATGTGAAAAAGTACATTTGGGATTAACCTTTCCTTTTCAGAGAATGTGCCGACATTGTTATTCGACGTTGTGAGCCTAAAGTGGAGATGCAAGAAATACCTAGAGCTTGCCATGCATCATCAGCAGGAGGACATCATGGAGGCATCAGTACAGCCTCTAAAGTTCTACAATGTTGTTATTTTTGGCCTAATATGTTCAAAGATGCTCAAGCCTTTTGCAAGTGTTGTGTACATTGCCAAATGCAAGGGAGTATTTCAAGGCGACATGAATTACCTTTGTCCAACATCCTTGATATCGAATTATTTGATGTTTAGGGCATTGATTTCATGGGCCCATTTCCCAGCTCTTTTGGAAATAAATACATTCTTGTGGCAGTTGACTATGTGTCTAAATGGGTGGAGGCGATAGCATTACCAAACAATGAAGGGCAAAGTATCACTAAGTTCCTCAAGAAGAATATCTTCACAAGGTTTGGGACCTCGCGGGCCATTATAAGTGATGGGGGATCGCACTTTTGCAATCGTCAATTTGAAGCACTTCTATCTAAGTATGGAGTTAAACACAAAGTTGCAACACCATACCACCCACAATCTAGTGGGCAAGTTCAGGTGTCCAACCGGGAGATAAAGGGGATCTTAGCAAAAACAGTGAATATCCATCTCACTGATTGGTCTTGCAAGATTGATGATGCACTGTGGGCCTATCCCACAGCTTTCAAATCCCCTATCGGCATGTCTCCATACAAATTGGTATTTGGAAAAGCTTTTCACCTTCCGGTTAAATTAGAGCATAAAGCATTATGACCATTGAAAAGGGTGAATGTAAATTCGGAATTGGCAGCCAAAAATCATGTGAATCAACTCCTTAAATTGGATGAGTTTCAGTTGCAAGTATATGAAAGATCTTCTCTCTATAAAGAGAAAGTTAAAAGATGGCACGATACAAAGATCTTGCCTCGGGAGTTTAGAGTGGGTAAGCTAGTCCTATTTTTTAATTCAAGATTGAAACTCTTCTTGGGCAAGCTTAATTCCAAGTGGACTGGTCCGTACACAATCACAAGGGTGTATGGGAATGGAGCAATTGAAATTGAAGATACAAAGGGAGTCAAATTCAAAGTTAATGGCCAAAGGTTGAAGGTATACTTTGGGGAAGGTCATGATATAAGAGTTGTTGAAGTGGTGTACTTGGATGATGCATGAACACATATCCACATCGTGCCGCGACGTTAAATCAGGTACTTCTTGGGAGGCAACCCAAATGTTAGTAGTTTCCAATAATGTGGGTGTCACTTGTGCAAGATAAAAGGCGATTGAAATGGGCATTTGGCGATACACTGAAGCACTTAAGCGAAGCTCCAATGAGTTCGCCCAATGGGCAGCTCAACTTTGAGTGTCCACTGTTAACTTCGGCGAACTGTACCCCCAGCTCAGTGACCCGCCGAAGTGAGCGGGCAAACACGATTCAGTTCACCTAATGGGCGGTACAAATTAGGGGGTGTACTGTCAAATTTGGTAACAAACGTGGCATTTCGGTGATTCACGTACATACTTTGGGTGATCATTTTGCAGTTCGTCGAGATGGACTCAAAATTCTCAAAAGCTACAGGCATGGTAGGCGAATTGTTCGTGTTCAGTGATCCGCCGACCCGTTCGGTGATTTCAGTCCTCAAGCTTTCAGGGAGTCCCTCTATCTATGCTCAATTATTTTGTTTCTTTTCATTGAGGACACTGCATTTTTCTTTTTGTGGGGTGTGAGGGCACTGTAGGTGTCCACCCTGTTGCTAGTGAACTTTTGTCTCTCTATCCTCTGATATGTAGTATGTGTGAGTTTTCAATGATGAATTGATTGTATTCAATATCGTTGTCTTGGATAGTGCTTATGATGAGCATGTTGTAAAGTGTTTGTGTTGCAAGTATGAAATCGATGTGGTTGCACTTTTGAGTGATCGTTTGAATCTTTTATGGACTAGCTGCGTTTTAATGTGAGCCTTGCAATGAACATCGCACACAAGTTTTTGATCTTTTCAGGTAGTTCTAAATAAGTGTATTTGAAGTGTCATGTGTGGTGAGGTTTTACTCGAAAGCATGTGTGTGGAATCCTAGAATTCTCCTTGTTAGTCTAATTGTCTAATTCTTGGTAAGTGTAAGGCATGATCTTGGGCAAATTTTTTTAGAGGGAACCCAAACTTCCATATCCTTTGTGACTACCATGTGAGAGTGTGCATCCATTTTGGCACCTTTTGAGCCTAAACCATTTGTTGACAACCATATTAAAACCTCTTGAGCCAAATCGTCACAACCTTCTCATCAAAGATCTTTTTTGAAGCATTAGTTTGTTTAAATAGCCAAGTTTGGGAAAAAGCCTAAGTTGGGGGTGTGCAAAGGAAGGAGGAAGAAAAGCCAAGTGAAAGACAAAGAAAAATGAAATGAAACTCAACTTGGACGGTAGTTATAAAAAGAAGGAACCCCTCCTTAATAAAAAATAAAATAAAAAAATGAGAGAAGAGAAATATTGTGATGAACAATGTTGAAAAATTGAAATGAAAAAGAGAGATGCTGGAATAAAAGAGGGTTCCCAATAAAATGATTAATAAGCCAAAGTATGAGTTCTCAAAACAAAAGGAAGGAAAAGAACTTGAGAAGAGGGGAAGATGATTGCAACAATGCTTCAAAAAAGTGAAGTCACTGAGACAAATTGACTATACATTAACCCTCCGCCCTATTACAATCCTAAAAGACCCTTGAGATCTTGCATGAACTAGGTTGTGTGATGATTGAAAAATATGGGCAAATCCATGAAATGAAGCTTGCCTGTATTTCTCTTTTGAGAGAGTGAGAGTTGCATTGATTCCTTATTTTCTCATTGATTTGCTTTGTGATAGCATGGAATTGTTCTTGATGTGAGGGCACTTGAATGTATTTGTTGAAACATGGTCTTGCATTAGAAAAGAAGCTATAGTGAGCTTGTTGTTTGTGTTGAAACCGGCTAGTCATCATTTGAAAAGTCTTGGTCATGATTAATTATAGCATGTTCTTGAGAGTAGTCTTGTAATGACACTTGGATGTTAGCTCTCATTGAAAACTATTGTAGATACCCTTGTTGAGCTGATTGTGGTCTTAATTTACTTGAGGACAAGCAAAAGTTTAAGTTGGGGGTGTTGATGAGTGGTAGATTTACACTCATTTGAGGCCTATTAAGCTCAAAAATTGATGTCCTCAATGCCCAAGTATGTCATATTCTCATGATATTATGATGATTTGCAGCTATAAAGGTTAAAGGACAAGGCAAGGATAAACGATTGAAAGAAAGGTCAAAATTATTGAAAGGAGTAGAAAACCCCACCTGATGACCGCCTAATAAAATGGGTAAATCGCCTAAGGGGTGGTATGATAACGCTCAAATACACCTCTTATAATTCAAAGTGTAGGCGGTCGCTAGCAAGTATAAATCCTACAAAGAGTTGGGGTGGATCCCACAAGGCGTGGTACGGGAAAGAATTCAAGTACGAAGTGCAAAAGTGTTTTAATCTTTTGTAGGCTTGGCAAAATGCAACACTAAGTAAATTATCGAATTTTAATTGTCAATATTAAGAGAGTTCAGTAACCAATTTCTAACAAAGACGAGTAATACGGAGTTTTAATCAATAGAGAGCGGGGCCTTAGGAGTGTGTGAGCAATCGGATACTAATTTCGCCCAATGGGTGATAACTAATTGCTTTAATTTGTTGAATCACAATGGAAAGGATGGGTTACAACGATAATAGTTATTTTTCAATCAACTATAATGAATCAAGTGAGTTCTATCGAACCTCAACAAGCTTTCAATACAAAATGACCCAGTTCCTTAATTTAACCCACTTTATCAAACTGGGTTGTAGGGACTCACTTCACTACAATCATCAATCATCTATTCCACTCTACACTTCTTTCACAAGAAAGCAATAGAGATATAAGGTAGAACTAAATTTGGAACTTCACTTCTTAAATGAAAACATGAATAAACAACTGAACTCAGTTCAAAACAACATTAAATATAGCAATTAGAAACACCCATAGGCTAATTCATGTATCCGTTTACATATTCACACCCCTAAGGACAAGGTTTTAGCCTATGATAGCAAAAAGTAAAAGATAGTTACCAAAAAGATTTTCCATCCAAAATGGCAAAGTCTTTAATACTCAAATGCTAAGAATTAAGATTAAACCGTTAAAACCCAAAGTCTAAGATCAAAACCCTCTTAAGAATGTTATAGAACTCAAAAGAAGGAATGTGTTCTTTAGTCTGGTGCAGCTTGATGCCTTTCTCTCTCTTCAAACTTCAATTCATACGTTCCCAAAATTTTCCACACATTCCAGCACATGGGGCCACTTGGCGAAGTAAGACGGGATCGCCGATTGACTTAGCGATACGCCCTTTTGCTCCTTCTCGCCTTTTTATACTTGATTTCTTCCTCAAATGGTTATTGTAATTTAGGCGGTCTGGGTCGAGCTCACTATTTCATTCGGCGATACGCCGAAGTGGTCATGTTGGTCGCCGAGTTGGTTTGGTTCATAGGCCACTATGCTGGAACTTTAGGTGATCTAGGGGCTCACTCAGCCAGTCATCGAGTGGCTTTTTGTGAGCTACAACTTTCCTTTTCTTTAGCTTTTCAACTTTTTTCGCTTCTTTTCACAAAATAATGTCCTTGCCTTGTTCTTGAACCTCAATGGCTGCACATAAGCAAATTAACATCAGTTTTGAGCCCAAAATAGGCATTGAGAACACTAAATCATTAAATATTAAGCCCTAAATGAGTCAAAATTCCCGACTCATCAACACCCCCAACTTAAACTTTTTCTTGTCCTAAAGTAAAACATGAGATCAATCAGTTCAATAGGGATGTCTACAAACAGTGCTCCTTGAGAATCAACATGAGAATGCACACAAGGATCAATTCAAAACATGCAATGTTCAAATGTGCAGTCAAAGTTTCAAACTCTGACTAGCCATCATCAATTAGAGTTCATTCTCACAAATGCTCACTTCAAACATGAATTCATGTCCAACAAAAGTATTCGAATGCCCTCATCAAGAATGATTCCATGCTCTCACAAAGCCAATCAAAGACCATCATTAAGGAATAAAAAACAACGCTCACACTCCCAAATGAGAAAAAACATGCATGATTTTACCCATAGGCTTTCCCGTATTTTCCAACCAACATACACAAGGCTCATGTAGGATCAAAAAGGTCTTTCAAGGCTTGTAATGGGGCTGAGGTTCAGGGTTTGATCATTTAGGCTTAGTGACTCTACCTTCATGAAGCATGGCTCAAGTTTCACTCCTTTCCCTTTTCTTTCATCCTTTTCAAATTCACAACTCATCCTTGGCCTATTCATAGCACAAAGAAATATTTTGGTATACCCCTTTTTATTTCCACAACAATGCACAATGGGCATAATTTAATTCAAATATTTTCTTTCTTTTCTTTTCACCTCTTTTCTTTTCTCTTTTTTTAATATGTAGGGGTTCCATCTTTTTCACAAATTTCGTTCCAAGGATAGAGTTCACGAACTTCTTGCTCAGTTTCTTTTCTTCATTCTTACCACACCCCCAACTTAGGCTCAAGGCCTAAGTTGGCTCTTCAAACAAACCAATGCTTCACGAAGATTATAGGTGGGAAAGACATGGCAATTTTGACAACTGGCTCAAATCATTCTGTTCATGTTTCAACCAAAGAAAAGGATAGGCTCAAATGGTGCCATTCTGGATTCACACACTCACAAGGTGGTCAGACAAAGGTATAGCAACTAGGTTCACTCTAAAAAATTCATGCCTAAGATCATTTCCTTCATTTACCAATGCTAATCAATTGGACCAACGGGGAAAGTTCTAGATATCATCATGCACACCTTTCAAGTAAAGCTCACCACACATGGCATCCAAACACAATTTTGGATCACAACTCTACGAGTCAAGCTTGCATGCAACGGTCATTGCAAGACTCACTTCGACATTCAACTAGTCACAATGATAATCTAAGAGTTCACACAAGACTATGCAACTCAAATGACCTCATTGAACTCACACAAACATATTGTTCATCAAGAGCACTATTCAATTCATCGATATTGATCACAATCGATACTCGAATGTACAAGGGAACAACTATCAATCATTCACAAGCCAATCATTCATCAACAATCATCAATAGAGAGAGAAATTGACATTTATTTCAAAACATTCACATTCATTCCAAATACAAAAATAACAAACTCTCGAGAACAACGATAAGTCACAACATCAAAATAAACATACAATCAAAAAGGGTAGGCCTAGATGCCTTTCACCCAACCAAAAAAAACTAAGTAGTGTGCTCAATGCGAAATAAGATAAAAGTAATAACAGGAAATAAAATGGAGTGCGAGGAAGAATCCCCCGTCAGGCTAGGCCTGAGGTGAGCTCTTTCTATGTGGTGTAGCCTCAACCAAGGAATCAATGTCCGGCTCTCTTGCAACTCCAGAAGACTGGGCAGCGTCCTCGTCTATGGGCTTAGACCCACTAGACCCAATCATCGACCTGTCTCATAGTGACGTTGTCGTGGCCATCTGTACGAGGTCACCCTTTAAATCCTCAATATCCTCATAAACATCTCATTCTCGAGCCAGCTCCTCCTCATTCGTCTTGGGGGTGTCAGCCTCCATGGCATCGTCAGGTGCAATAGTGGCTCTGGTTGTAGTAAGTGAAGGGATCTCAGAACTCGAGCCCTCGGGAATATCAACACTACCTGAAAACATCGAGATATCTATGGATTTTAACTCATCCACATCCCAGCATAACCCGACAATATCAGCCTTCACGGCTGTCAACTCTGCAATGCTACGCTCCTTTTTCTCACACTCTACCACTCAGGCGGTGAGGGCATCCAAGGCAAGCCCGTGTGCCGCGACCAACCGGTGCTGATCCCCCAACTCCGTCCTAAAAGGAGCAAGTGCCACAGTAATGGCACGCTCAATCATATATGGCACAACTGCCTCGACTCTCGAAGCCCGTACATCAACTGAATGCGCCAGGTGGCCCATTTTTATAAGCATAGCCTAAGTCAATGGGGGGGAGGGACTAGGAGCGAGAGCAAGCACAAGAATAGTAGAAGTAGCAGGGGCAGTAGAAGTAGTGGGAGTAGGTATACCTGAAGGCGTGACCGTCATAGAAGGAGACGTAAAACCTATCTCCATAACATCTATGTCTGCAATCGGGGAATTATCCACCGGGGGTCTCTTCCGCCTCTATGCCTCATCCTTGAGGTATTCCGCCTCAATCTTCTGGATGTCACAAGACGAGGTTGGAGTGACCTCAACATTCGTCTTGGCCTCAAAAGGCACACCCGCTCATCGACAAAGATCATTGATCAATATTGAGAAGGGTAGGGAGGTCTGATTTAGTTTCACCCTCGTCAACATCTCCTGCTCAATGATGGCATCCAGATTCAATATTTCTCGCCCCATGATGCAACCCAGCAGTGCAGCCTTCGGGTGCCTGATGATGGATTCATTTTGTAACGGCATCAAGGAGCTGCTGATGAACCCATACCAATACCTCACTGCGATGTTCAAGTCCTTCTCTATAATAGCCCCCGCCTCGATCCACGAAGGTGTTGCATCACTAAGCAATGGGGCCAGCCACCCCTTCAAATCATCTAAGGTTTTGGTTTTGATCTTATCGGCCAAGGAATGCAAAACCCGGACTGTACAGTTGAGTGTATCATTTATCCCGGTTTGACTGCACTTCACCTTCTTACCCCGGACCATCACAAACTCTACCGGAGTCTTTGACTGTGCCTTCTTCTTCCCTTTTGGGATTAATTCGGCATAAACAACATAGAACTCTCAGAGCCAAGTAGGCACGTAGGGACTCCGAGGCTTTGTGAACAATTGGAACTTGTGATATCTTAAGTTCTCCAAAACAGCAGGATATCTGTCCACTACCCCATCTGTGGACAACCTCTTTTCTTCAAGAATAGTCTGTAAGCCCTCGGCTTTAAGTCTGTTCATTGATCTCGGAGGGTTAACTGAAACTGGAGCTGGGGGTGGCTCAGATGGGGCTAGAAGAGCGGATGTTGTTGCTAATGGATCATGAGCTGCTTTGGAACGCAACTCGGAGCGCTTCCTCTTAATCAATTTCGCAATGGGAGCCCTGGACTCCCCTACGTCCTCACCCTTGGACTCCGTGGATGTGAACTGGATTGAAAGTTCACAACTCTCCGAGCTAGAACTCTCTATCACCTATTGCTTACCCTTCCCATTTTCTTGTGAAGTTGGCCTGTGAGTAGGTCGGGGTTGGTCAATCTCCGAAGCTATCTCCACCCCTCTTGCCCTCTTTCGGGGTGGTGGTCATTTAGCGGGAACCTTTTGTCGAGGCATTTCCTATAAAGACACACAAACTAAAATAACATTTGATTTTGAAAGGGTTAGAAAATAGGGTTTACAAACAAGTTGTAGAAAAGCTCGCTGAACCAGTCGGCGAGTCGCCAAGTCAGTTAGGCGAGATACAAGGGCATCGCCTAAAATTCCAGAACAAAAATGGGAAAAAATTAAGTCAAAAAAGGCGATAACACATCTAATCGGTGAGTTCTTAAGTCCACTTGGCCAACAGACAGACCTCGCCGAATATTACAGAACAAACTAGCACACAATCAAGGCATAAAGTCGACGGGGAGGTCTTTAAGCGACACGCCGAATCAACACAGCGAGCTCGACACTGCTCACCAAACTGACCCAACTCATCACCTCCCCATTTTGAAGTCGATTTCTAACTAATAGCCCACGATACACAAATTCATGCACAATTAGCAACAAAAGGTCATCACTGTTGACACCCAATTTCTACCGACCAATAACTTTTTCCGAATTGCTACTTGATTAAATATGTATTACAAAACCTTTTTCTCTTATTACGGTTTCAAAATTTTAAATAATGTTTACGTAAATAATTACATATTTTAACATTCATAATTTACAAAACTTATTGTAATTACTATTCTCATCAAATTATTATTTTTACTATTATATTTATCGATTGTCAAATTTTGAAATAATTATTTTTACTTATTGGTTTAAAGTTTCAAATATTTAAGTTTGCTTATTTTATATAAAAGATTATTTATTATGCGCAGTATGTTATTAATTAAATAGCAATTCATTTGATCTACCATTAAAGCATTCAAATTATAACATTTTCTATCCAATTTATTTCAATTCTAGCCTTTCCTATTCAATTTCATGTCAATTATAGCCACTTGTTCATTTCAATTATAGCCAATTTAATCCTAATCTCAAAGCCCATCTAATTCGATCTCATAGGTCCATCCATTTGATCAACATGCATAATTCAATCCTAATCGTTCATTACAATCAAATCAACGGTCAAGATATTTCAGTCCCCTCTTTCCTATTTTAAACCTAAAGAACCTAACCCTAACATTTTTTTTCACTTCTCCTTTCTCCAATACGCCGCAGCCCCTCCCAATCTTTATCCTCTCGCTCCAATGCTCCGGCAAAGGCAGCAAGCACCAGCTCGCCGCCTATCTCTTCTCTTCCCCCTCCATTCCCCCTCTTCTCCCGTGATCCTTCCATCGGGCGACAGTCTCTCTCTTCTCCCATCTCCTTCTTTCTCCTCCATCTCGGTGAAACCAAAATGCAAACCCCAGTGTCCTCCCCTATCAACCGATGAGAGCCCGCCACCAGTCACCTCCCCTCTCCTCGTCTGTCCAGAATCTGGCGAGAACGAGCCAAGAGCTCCACTGGCGAGCTCAGGCGACCACCGGTGAGAACCCCTCTCCTCTCCGCCAACCCCTTCTCCTCTCTTCTCTTCTCCTTCTCCAGCGAGAACCACCAGAGACCAGCAAAAACCACCGGCAACACCCTCCTTCCCTCTCGCTTCTGATGAGGTGGACAGACAACAACAACAAGCCCCATGGACCAAGAAGTCAGGTCAAGGTT
The DNA here is from genome assembly GCA_018342035.1 of Solanum appendiculatum. NCBI lineage: Eukaryota > Viridiplantae > Streptophyta > Magnoliopsida > Solanales > Solanaceae > Solanum > Solanum appendiculatum. Next base: position 124,342 of record JAGDQO010002284.1, on the reverse strand, counting down.
TTGAGGTTTTGGTCGTTAGAAAATAGATCTAAACGGATCTATACGGGTTCTTTCTTGTTTAATTTAAAATATGTTCTTATAATTCCTACTCTGATTATGAAGTTTTGATTTTTTTACTCTGCATGCCTACTCTATGTGAAATTCGGTAATGGTTGTGAAATTTCCTTTTAAGAATGAGTTACTTGTGCTTTCTATTTTTTTCTGACTTGTTTCTTTAACCTTGATTAAAATATCATTGTGTTGATTTTGTTTGGCTGTACCATAATTATGTATATAGATGTTAGCATGTTTTCAATCTTATATGGATGAATGCCCTACTCCTTGGTGTATTTGATTTCTTTTTAATTTGTATTCTAGAATAATTATTTTCCTTAGCCGCTTTTACTGATTATATTTTCTGATCAGTTGGGTTAGGTTAATTTTCCTTAATGCTAGTTAGTTTCTCTAATATGTGCCTTAAATGATGCTTATGTTGGTATGTTAGCAGCTTTATCACATGATTAAAATGGTAAACAATTGATTAATTTAGCTAGGGCACCCTTGGAATTGATTATTGCCTTAATTAACTTGAATAGTTTGTATTTAATGAGTATGCTAAAATTCTTGTTTTACTTTCTCCGTTTATGGTAGCTGATTTTATGCTGATGAACACCCTTAATTGATTCTTGTTTGCTTTGTTATAGTAAAATTGGCTAAGAATTAGTCTTTAAAAAGCAAGTTTATTTTCTTCCTTAAAAATTATTGATTTTTCCTCGATTTTATATAATATTAATTGAAGGATTGCTTTTAATTGATCCCCCTTACCTTAATTATATTTTTAGACAGATTCTGACTTATTTATTTATGGTATATATTTGCTAGTCTCTGAACGGTTAAATATTTGACTTATGCATGATTATTGCCTTCCTTTGAATTACCCTTTCCTTGCTTGATTTTACCCATTTATTATGTTGTTTAATTGTGCTAAGTGATTTTTTCTTACTTATTTTTTATTTTTGGCAAAAATCTACTCGGTTATGTAAAAAAAGATTATTCTTGACTCTCTTAGTTTAAGGAAAATAGTTTTCCCTTAATTGCTCTTAATTGTTTCTTTTCCTTTATTCATTGTGCCCTCTCATTCCCTATAAAAGAAAGGTTCCCCTCATTCTCTGCTCACGCTTTACACACTTTAACGCTTAACAACAAGAAAATAATTCTCTACTCTCAAAAGTAAAAGATTTCTTGAAAACTAAAAGAAAAGTGCTTCTCCGTTTGGTTAGCTGTGTTCGGGTAAAAATTTGGATCAAACTTGTCTTCTTTGCTGATTTATTAATCTTCTTAACCTGTTAGTTTTCTGTTTAGCATTACAATATGTATTTACGTTTAGGCATAATGTTATAATATTAAAAAGGAAGCATCCAGGTCAGTTCTTTTTCTCTCTTTCTATGTGTGATGTTATATTCCATGTTTTGCTGCTCTCTGAATGAATTTGGATTAATTTGTATGTGCTGGTGATGCCCCTATATGAGTAATTAATCTGATTTTATAACTTGTTATTGTGTATTAGATGTTGTATGATTTAACAAGGTTTTGAACTAAAGTTCAAGACACATGAAGAGTTCGCCTGGGTCGGGATACATCTTGATGGAGATTTATTTTAATTTATTTTGACGTCGTATCTTTCTTTTAAAATGTTGGTTTTATTCAGTTTGTAATAATTTTGTAAACTCTAACTCTCTCTATTGAATGAAATAACTTGGGGAACCATCTAAGGGGGAGGGGATATATGTGCTAATTTCTATTTTGTCGCAACCTATTTGTTGTTAGAAAGCATGCCTATAGGAGCGTGATTATATATTTATGCACATTTATTGATTTCCTACCTACATTAATTAAAGTAAAGCTAAAAGCTACTCATTTTTGACATAGTGACTATGTCATTGTTTAATTATCAATATGCTACTAAAGTTCTTACTTGTTTTCATTTAGTTATCAACTGTTAATTAATTCACTAAGTATCTATTAGCATGTAATAAGTTAATTCGTAAATTTTCATGTGTTTGTTTCCTAGCCTGTCTAGCTTAAATCACTAATTTTTGCTATAAATGTAAATAAAATAAATTACTATTTAATAACCTGTTCTTTATATTTGAAATCAAGGCTAGATACCATGCTTATAGAATTTTAAATAACTTTTGACATATTACATGGGTAGAAAAATCATGCATATAGGCTCTTTAATATTTTTAGTGCGTCAAATTTTAAAATAGATGCCATGCCTAGGTCAAATTTACATTTGTCTTAGTAATTTCCCATTGTTTATTTGTATGGCAATACTAATAAATAATCGTTAAGCATGTTACTTAATTTGAAATTCTGAATAAAATTTTTAGCATGTTAATTAATTAGATAAATCTTCGCCAAAGGAGGAGGCTTGAGTTCTTAAAGGACTACAACATGAGTGTCCTCTATCACCCCGGCAAGGCGAACGTGGTGGCGGATGCTCTTAGTCGGTTGTCTATGGGTAGTGTTGCTCATGTTGAGGATGGTAAGAAAGAATTGGTTCGTGATGTTCATAACTTGGCCTGATTGGGTGTTCGGTTGATTGATTCTAGCGAGGGTGGTGTTATGATTCATAATGGTTCAAAATCGTCTTTTGTGTCCGATGTGAAGGAGAAGCAAGATCTTGATCCTAATTTGGTTGAGTTGAAGGAAGCGGTGCTCAAGAAGTCCGTTGAGGTTTTCTCCCAAGGGAGAGATGGTATGCTTCGATATCAAGATCGTTTATGTGTTCCCGATGTAGATGACCTAAGGGAATGAATTTTGTCGAAAGCCCATAGTTCTAGATATTCCATTCACCCGAGAGCTACCAAGATGTACCGTGATTTGCGGGAGGTCTATTGGTGCAATGGGATGAAGAAGGATATTGTTAAAAATTGTGGCTAAGTGTCCTAATTGTCAACAAGTGAAAGTTGAGCATCAAAAGCCAGGGCGTTTGTCCCAAGATATTAGTATTCCTACTTTTAAGTGGGAAGATTTGAATATGGACTTCATCGTTGGTTTACCATGCACCTGGCGACAGTATGATTCAATTTGGGTTATTGTGGATCGTATGACGAAATCAACCCATTTCATTCCCATCAAGGTTTCTTATTCGGTGGAGGATTATGCTAAGTTGTACTTGAGAGAAATGATTAGATTGCATGGGGTGCCTTTATCCATTATCTCTGATCGTGGTGCATAATTTACTTCTCAATTTTGGAAGTCTTTCCAAAGTGGTCTTGGTACTCGTGCTAAGCTTATCACGGCCTTTCATCCTCAAACCGATAGGCAAGCGGAACGTACTATCCAAACTTTGGACGATATGTTGAGAGCTTGTGTGATTGACTTCAAGGGTAATTGGAATGATCATTTGCCTTTGATTGAATTTGCTTATAATAATAGATACCATTCTAGCATTTGTATGGCTCCGTTTGAGGCTCTTTATGGTAGGAGGTGTAGGTCTCCTATAGGTTGGTTTGAAGTTGGGGAAGTTTCTTTGATAGGTCCCTAGTTGGTACATGAGGCTATGGAGAAAGTTTGGCTTATTAGGGAAAAGTTGAAAACTGCTCAAAGTCGACAAAAGTCCTATGCTGATGTTAGAAGGAGAGATTTAGAATTTGATGTTGATGATTGGGTTTACTTGAAAATTTCACCCATGAAGGGTGTAATGAGGTTTGGAAAGAAAGGGAAGCTTAGTCCCCGTTATGTAGGACCATATCAATTTTTGAGGCGTGTTGGCAAGGTTGATTATGAACTTGACTTGCCTAGTTATTTGGCATTGGTACATTTGGTTTTCCACGTCTCTTTGTTGAAGAAATGTGTTGGTGATCCGACATCTATAGTGCATTGGAGAGTCTTGGAATAAAGGATAACTTTCCTATGAAGAAGTTCTAGTTGAGATTGTAGACCGGCAAGTACGGAAGTCAAGAAATAAAGAAGTTGCTTCTGTGAAGGTTCTTTGGAGGAATCAATTAGTTGAGGGTGCTACTTGGGAGGCCGAGGCCGATATGATGTCCCGATATCCTCATCTCTTTCCCTCAAATCCTACTCTAGCTTGAGGTACCTAGTTCCTCATGGTTCATTCATTGGTTCTTATGTGTGTCTTAGTCATTCTATGATTTCTTACTTATGCATTCTTATGAGCTAGCTTGATTGACTTCTTCATGTTTATGTGCATTTGAGTATATGCTGCATAGAGAACTTATGAAATGATGTTTGGAACATGCTTTAGCTTGGAGTTGACGTTTCCTTCTCGAATATGTGCATTTATGTGATTGCATTCATGTTGGGCTGTTAGATCTTAAGTTCTTACTCTTCTTATGATGTCTTGATTTCCATTCAAGGATGAATGTTCCCAAGGGGGAGATATCGTAACACCTCAGATTTCAAAAGACGTAAAATTTTAGGTTTTCATCTGGTGCCAGCTTCTACTGGAGCCATCTAAGGATCGTAGCTGTACCTATGGGCCGTAGGTGGAAACCGTAGGTGGCAGGCCCAAGTTTTCAAAATGTCAAGTTCCAGAACCTTAATGATGGTTTGCCAGGATGGCCCATCGATCTTTGAACCAGTCGTAGATGGGTCTCTTAGGTCTATTCCAGACTTAGTTAAATTCTTAAGCCATAAGTTCAGACCTACGGTTGCCATGGATGGTCCGTCGTTGGACCAATAAACCGTAGGTAGGTCCCGTAAGTCACTCCAAGATTTGGTGAAATTTTGAAGGTTTAAGATGGGAACGACGGATGGTATGTACGGTCCGTAAGTGGACCAACAGACCGTACATGGGGTCCGTCATTGCAGGGTCCAAGGTTGACAGCCTCTGAATCTATCTACAGTAGGGCAGGACAGTCTGTAGGTTGACTTACGGACCGTAGGTCCAACCGTAGATAGGGGTCCGACAGTTATTTTTAAAGGGTTTTTTGGTCTTTTTCCTAAATGGTTAACTCCTAATATAAGTCGGTTTGGCCCTTAACCTAGACCCTATATAAACCTTTTAAGCCTAATTGTACCAAGTCCTAATCATTCCCAAAACTCTCCTCTCCCAAATATTTCTCTCTCTAGAAAGCTTGAAGAAGAAGAAGCAAGAGCTAAGGTTTTCAAGTCAAGTGTCCTAATCCTCCATTGATTTCAAGGTTTTGCCATTGAGGTATGATAGTCTTCATCCATGGAGCCCTTTCCTCCATGGAATCCCTAAAATCTTTAATTTACAAGTTAGAAATTCTCAATTTAAGATAGGATTTTTTTCTATGATATGGGTTCTTCCAATTATGATCAAATTACTTTCATTTATGATTTTCTAAGTATGAATTGAGTTGAATTGCATGTTTTAAGATGAATCCCCATGAACCCATATGAATTCCCCTAATTTTGAGATTATGCCTTAATGTTCGGTTGAATTATTGAAGTTTATTTGAACTCATGCATGTTTTAATGATGACTTGATGAATGATGAAGAGATGGGTTTTATTAAAGTATGCATGCTCAATTATGAAATTGATGATGATTATGAATTGCTTTGAGATTGAAGCATGAATGTTGATAATTGTTGCATAGTGAAAGGTTTTCTCACTTGATAGCTCAATTAATGAATGTGAAAGGATTTTCTCACATAATGGGTTCATAACTTGTTGAAAGGTGTTTCTCAACTCAAGTTGAATCAAAAGATTAAGGAGCTATTCTAAATGATGTAAGTTTGGGTTGGTAACTCTAGTTGTACCTTCTCATGGATAATAAGATGCATTATGATATATGACTAACTCCGTACGATTTATGCTTAGCACCGAGAGGATATTAAGATGGAAGCTCTCCCGTAGTAGAGGCCGGGTCTCTGAAAGCAATCTCTTATCCCATAAACTATGTGCCACCATAGGATGATTGTCTTTAAGTAGACATTAGCTAGTGGATCCACGTAAGCTAGAAGTTTATGGTCTTACCTTGGCAAGTAGGACACGTCTTTTCGATGTGAGGTAGACACCAGATTCCATGTTGGTAGCTCACATGGTCTTATATGTCGGTTAAGGCTACTTCCCACAATAATGAACTAAGTTGCTTTCAAGGTATTCCTCAAGTAAAGTAAAGATGTTTAGTTTGCCTTGATCATGTTTTATGACTTTTGATTTCTAACCCTTTTCTCATATTTTAGCTTGATCATTGCATGATTATGAAAATGTCCCTTTTTAGCATGTTTAAATATTTTCATGCATGGTTATCATACTTGGTACTTGATTGTACTAACGCATACTCTTGCCTACATTGACTTGTTAATGTAGGGCTTGGCGATTCTCCATCTATTCGTGGCTAGAGCTTAGTAGAAGGAATATTGAAGACTTGGTGAATCCTCATCCATTCGAGGACATAGACTTGCTGTTCTTACTTTTATGTTCTTCATTTCAATATTGTATTGAGTTACGTCCCAAATGTTATTTCTCATTCTTATGTTAGATTGGCTTTGAGACATTGATGTAGACTTCCGGTATTTTTTTTCTTAAAAGCTTTGATATGAAATTCTCTTTTGAACTCTTAAATCTCTATGATCTTGTATGTATGTATGCTAAGTGGCTTGTATGAGGCCTTTCGGAGTCTTGTACGCCATGTCACATCTAGGGGGTACCTTGGGTCGTGACAATTTAGTTAGATCAATGTCTGTTAGGCTTTAAGATGGGACGCTAGGCCCCTTTTAGGATGCTAGTGTTATAATTTGTTTAGATCACTCTAGGCCTCTTAATAATAAATGAACCTTAGAAATGGGGGTAGGGGTATTTTGGCCCTTTTTGAAAATGATGAAGGGTGACTCGAGCCAAAAATTGATAAACTCTGATTTGTCTTGATACAGTGAATAAGCCGAGTGCTGATCCAAAAGGGAATATTTTAATTTAGGTTTTCACTTTTCCTTTTCCTTTCTTTTTTATTATTTGTACTTATTTGGGGTAGTTAATTAATTAAAAAAATGCTTTTCCTATATCGAATTGTGTATTTTCTATCTTCTCACTTATCTTATTTTATTTGTTGATGATTAATTATTTATTAAATGTTTTAATGTTTATTTAGTTTAATTAACGATTAATAAAAATCGAACCTTATTTGACAATTTGTGACCCCAATTTAATATATGAGATATGGCCGGAACCCACCTTTTGTGGACCTCGAGGGTTGCTTAACACCTTTCCCTTGAGGTAACTTGAACCCTTACCCGATCTTGGTTTCATTGACCTAAATTGATTATAATTAGTTAGGTTAGATAGGTGCCTTAACGCGCCTTTAATTCATTAGGTGGCAACTCTTCTTTTTAAAATAAACCTAAAAGAGTGGTTAGGTCGTTGCATCACCCGTTTTGCAAAAAAATGGGGCGCAACAATCACCCACTACCCAATTTCTACCTGGGGTACTTAGACTTCCCCCAATCAAAATGAAATCAACAAAATGACGATTAGCCCTTAAGAAAGTCGTCATCCAATCCATCATTGGGAAATTCAAGTCATTTGATAAAATTTGGGTTACTCAGACTTCACCCACAATTAACCCAACAACTAACAAGCACAGTTATAACATCTACCCTGAGATTATAGGACAACAGTGCACAAACATGGGTTATGAACATGCTCAAATTCAAATGAACATACTACGAATCAAAGGACATCAATTTAAGCATGCAAATCAATAAAAACAATCAAGTATTGAATACCCAACAATCATCGCAAAAAAAATTGATACAAGAATCAAGCAATCAAGAAATACCAACATAAAATTGGGCAAATATATGAGCTCGGCAAAGAGGAAAGAGGGATGAGTCCGATCGACACACCGGATGCAATGCAATCGATAAAAATAAAAAATTTGCTACTAATGTTTGTGGGTAAATGGAAGGAATTCAAAATTTTCAAACAAAATGAACGATTTGAATTTAAAAGGAATAAAACCGTTCAGTTCGCGCCAAGGTCGTCGGTGAAACTAATGTCACCGATTCGTTCGGGGATACGCCGAAGGTGCCTTTGCTCACCCAAAGTAACAGAGAAGCCAACCATTCAAGGAGTCCAAAGGGCGAGCAAAATCAGCCTCTCCGAACCACTCGGAGACACGCCGAGTTGACGTTTGGCTCGCCTAAATTTCCAGGAGATCCATCCCTTATGACATTCAATGGTGATGCATTTGGGCAATAATGGGGGCAATTTGGCGACTCGCCAAGTAGTCCAGCCCCCTCTTCTTTCCACATTTTATCCGAAATACGACTCCAACCTGCACAACCAACAAACGTTATTCAAACAACTAAAATTAAAACTTGGGTTGCCTTCCAAGAAGCGCCTTTTTTAACGTCATGGACATGCATTCAAGCATCATCCAAGTACACCACATCAATCAACGTCACATTGGGACACACTCCAAAGTAGAGCTTAAGTCGTTGCCCATTCACCTTGAACATCGACCCATCCTCCTTTTCAACTTCTATTGCCTTATTTGCAAACACACGGTGCACTTTAAACGGATCTGACCACTTTGACTTGAGTTTTCCTGGAAAGAGTCTCAGACGAGAGTTGTAAAGCAACACAAGATCACCAATTTAAAATTCATGGTGAAGGATTTTGGCATCATGCCACTTCTTCATTTTCTCCTTATAAAGAGCCGAACTCTCATAAACTCGAAGCCGAAACTCTTCTAAAGCATGTAGTTGGTCAACTCGATCCTTGGATGCATCTTCCCAATTCAAGTCCATGGCCTTCAAGGCCCACAATGCCTTATGCTCAAGCTCAACCGGTAGATGACACGATTTACCAAACACCAATTGGTACGGGGACATGCCAATCGGGGTCTTGAAAGTAGTTCTATAAGCCCAAAGAGCATCATCTAACTTCTGAGACCAATCAGTTCAATTTGTATTAACAGTCTTAGCCAAAATTCCCTTTATCTTCCGGTTCGACAACTCGACTTGCCCACTAGTTTGTGCATTATAAGGGGTAGCAACCTTATGCTTAACTCCACACTTGCTCAATAATGAATCAAACATTCGGTTTCAAAAATGAGAACCCCCATCACTAATAATTGCACGTGGAATGCCGAACCTTATGATTATGTATTGCTTGAGGAATTTAACCACGCTTCTCCCTTCATTGTAAGGTAAAGCTACAACCTCCACCCATTTATAAACAAAGTCAACAACCATCAAGATATACTTGTTCCTGTAGGAACTCACAAAAGGCCCCATGAAATTGATTCCCCATATATCAAACAACTAAACTTCGAGAATCGGAGTGAGAGGTAATTCATGCTTCCGTGACACCCCTCCTTTCTTTTTACGTTGAACACACTTTCTGACAAAGGAGTTTGCATCTTGATACAACATCGGCCAATAATAACCACTTTGCAATACCTTTGCAGCAGTGCGTACCCCACTATGGTGTCCATCAACCGGCGATGCATGTCAAGCATCAAGAATAGGATTCACCTCGACTTTCGAGACACATCTCCTATTCATATGATTTGCAAATTCCTGGAATAAATAAGGCTCATCCCAAAAATACTTCTTCATATCAGAAAGGAACCTCTTCCGGTTGTAAAAGTTCAGCCCATCGGGAAGAATCCAACACAACACATAATTGGCAAAATCAGCATACCAAGGTGTGTTACCCATTGACACAACCATCACGGACTCATCGGGGAATGCTTCTTCAATATCTTTTTCACCGGAAACAACCACATTCATTTCAAGCTTTGACAAATGGTCCGCCACTTGATTATCACACCCTTTTCGATCTTTGACTTCAAAGTCAAATTTTTGCAACAATAATACCCATCTAATCAATCTTGGTGTTGCATCCTTTTTGGCCATCAAGTAACGTATAGCTACATGGTCGGTGTGTACAACCACCTTGGTCCACAACGGATAGGCTCTAAACTTCTCAAAAGCATACACCATAGCCAACAACTCTTGCTCGGTGATGGTGTAATTCTTTTGAACTACATTCAAGGCCTTGCTTGAATAATAGACAGGGTGAAACAACTTCCCTTTTCGTTGGCCAAGTACAGCCCCCAAGGTTACATCGCTAGAATCACACATTAGCTCAAATGGAATGCTCCGATCCGGAGCAACAATGATCGAAGCCGACACTAACTTCTCATTTAGGCACAAGAATGCTTTGACACATGCCTCATTAAACTCGAAGACACTCTCTTTCTCAAGTAGCTTACAAAGAGGATAAGCTATCTTAGAAGAGTCTTTTATGAACCTCCGGTAGAAACCCGCGTGGCTCAAGAAACTTCTAACACCTTTAAATGAAATAGGACAATACCTTCCTTGACCATGAAGTGACATTTTTCCCAATTTAACACATGATTCATTTCAACACATCTTTGCAAGACTCTACCAAGGTGTTCAAGGAATGATTCAAATGTATCCCCCACAACTGAAAAGTCATCCATGAAGACTTCTATCGAGTCCTCTACCATATCGACAAAAATAGAGAGCATCCATCGTTGGAATGTCGCCGGAGCATTACACAAACTGAAAGGCATTCTTTTAAAAGCAAACGTCCCATAAAGGCATGTGAAAGTTGTCTTCTCTTGATCTTTCGGTGCAATGGATATTTGATTATAATCGGAGTAACCATCCAAAAAGCAATACCATCCACGACCCGCCAAGGGATAGTGAATGCCCCTGGATCATCTTTCTTGACAACCACGTTTGACATAATGGCACTACAACTGTGAGATACTTCAACCGTTTCGAAGTCCATACTTCTCTTCTTTGTGACCAACTCTTTCATAAACTTTGCATAACCTGGCATCTCTAGCAACGCCTCCACCAATAGAAGATTAATAGAAAGAGTTTTGAAGACGGAGAGAAATTTTTGAAACTTCGTGTCCTCAACCCTCTTCTTTAATCTTTGAGGAAATGGTGGAGTAACTTTGGGCAACGGATTTGGAGGTACCGAGGGAGGAACAACCACCACCTTTGGCTTCTTAGCTTCACCGGGATCAACATTTTTCGGTGATTCATCAACCTCATAGGAAGATTCATTGTTCACTTCATCGGCGAGTTCATCACCCTCAAGAACAACAACTTTCCTTTTACTTAGACTAGCTTTATCATCATCTAGCACATCACCTCCCACAACCTTACCACTCCAAGTCAAGATTGCCATGCATTAGGCATTGTCATTCTTTGAATTTGCCAAGGTATCGCTCGGAAGGCCCCCTTTTGGTCTTGGATTTAAGTGGGCTGAGATTTGACCCATTTGGGTCTCAAGTTGCTTGATAGAAACCAAATGAGAGCTCACCATTTGATTCAAAGAGGAAAAGTTGGCCTTCCTCTCCTTGAGCACTTTGTCTGACCGTTCTACCTTGTTTAGAATGTGGGCAAGCATATCCTCGGTCCGAAAGCTTTTGGGATCGGCATGAGGTTCCTTTGTTTTTGGACGATCATGTGGAGGAACATAATGGTCTCTATCACCATCCTTATCTCTCCAATTTGTACCCCTATCATTCCAATAACAATCTCTATCTCTCCAACCACCATCACGATCTTTGTTCCAACCTTGATTGCTGCCCAGCCTTGGATAGCTTGGACGAGAAACCTTCACTTGGTTCCACAAAAATTGTACCTCTTCATTATACATGGCTTCAAATTGTGCATCATCCGTACTCATTCCACCACTAGTGCCAACCGCATTCACATCCTTATAACCACCTCCCATAACATGTTTCGACAACAAATCAATTTGGGTCATCATCTTGGCCAAATTTTTCATCACGATCTTGGTTTTTCTCCATTTGTTCCTTAGTCAGCCAAACATTTAGAGGAAACACTTGATCCTCTCTTGTATGCCTTGCTCGATCAATCTTGGTCATCTCATCAAGCAAGGCCGATGCCACGACAAATGGTTGTCTTATAAATCCTCCCCTAATAAGATGATCAACAACAACCTTGTTAATGGAGTCAAGGCTCCGGTAGAAATATTGTAACAGCACATTATTTGGCAACCCATGAGTAAGACATTGGGCGAGTAGCTTTTGAAACCTCAACCAAGTTTCATGAATGGGTTCACCATCAATTCGCTTAAAATTTTGAATGCCATCCCTCAACTTCACCATCTTCGAGGGAGGAAAGAATCTTTCATAGAATTCCTCGGTGAGCTCCTCCCAAGAAGTAATAGAGTCTCTTGCTAGTTCAGCCAGCCACTTCGTAGCATCCCCCATTAGAGAGAAGGGAAATAAACGTAGCCGAATTGACTGTTGAGAGATATTCCTGAAAGTGAATGGTCCACACACATCCACAAAGTTGCGAATGTGATCATGAGGGTCCTCACGAGCAAGTCCCCCAAAGAGCCCTTTCATTTGCAGCAGCTAGAGCATGGTTTCAGTCACATGAAAAATAGCATTACTCACAGCTGGGGGTAACCGTATAGCTCCAGCACTTCCCATTTGTTCCGCATTGACATCGTTCAAGTTTCTGATGTCGTCATCATGTCCTAACTGACTGCCAGTATTACTCCCGATTACGCTCATTTATTCACCTATTGAAAGCAACAACAACAACAAACTAATAAGAACGTTCTACTACAACAAAATTAGTTCACAAGAATACTTCAATAAAAGAATTCTAAATGCCACTCCCCGACAACGGCACCATTTTTTGATAACGCTCAACTACACCTCTTATAATTCAAAGTGTAGGCTGTCGCTAGCAACTATAAACCCAACAAAGAGTTGGGGTAGATCCCACAAGGAGTTGTACGGGAAAGAATTCAAGTACGAAGTGCAAAAGTGTTCTAATCTTTTGTAGGCTAGGCAAAACGCAACATAAAGTAAATTATCAAATTTTAATTGTCAATATTAAGAGAGTTTAGTTACATATTTCTAACGAAGATGAGTAATACGGGGTTTTAATCAATAGAGAGTGGGGACTTAGGAGTGTGTGAGCAATCAGATACTAATTTGTCCCAATGGGTGATAACTAATTGCTTTAATTTTTTGAATCTCAATGGGTAGGATGGGTCACAACGATAATAGTTATTTTTAATCAACTATCATGAATCAAGTGAGTTCTATCGAACCTCAACAAGCTTTCAATACAAAATGACCCAATTCCTTAATTTAACCCACTTTATCAAGCTGGGTTGTAGGGACTCACGTCACTACAATCATCAATCATCTATTCCACTCTACACTTCTTTCACAAGCAAGCAATAGAGATATAATCTAGAACTAAATTTAACTTCAGTTCTTAAATGAAAATATGAATAAACAACTGAACCCATTTCGAAACAACAATAAGTATAGCAATTAGAAACACCCATAGGCTAATTCATGTATCCGATTACATATTCACACCCCTAAGGACAAGGGTTTTAGCCAATCATAGCAAATAGTAAAACATAGTTACCAAAAAGATTTTCCATCCAAAATGGCAAAGTCTTCAATACTCAAATGCTAAGAATTAAGATTAAACCGTCAAAACCCAAAGTCTAAGATCAAAACCCTCTCAAGAATGTTATAGAACTCAAAAGCACGAATGTGTTCTTCAGTCTGGTATAGCTTGATGCCTTTCTCTCTCTTCAAACTTCAATTTATACATTCCCAAAATTTTTCACACATTGGAGCACGTGGGGCCACTCGGTGAAGTAAGTCGGGATCGCCAATTGACTCGGCGAAGTAAGTCAGGATCGCCGATTGACTCGACGATACGCCCTTTTACTCCTTCTTGGCTTTTTATAATTGATTTCTTTCTCAAATGGTTCTAGAAATTTAGGCGGTCTGGTTCGAGCTCGCAGTTCCATTTGGCGATACACGGAAGTGCTCCTATTTGTCGCCGAGTTGGTTTGGTTCATAGGTCACTATGATGGAACTTTAGGCGAGGTAGGGGCTCACTCGGCGAGTCACCGAGTGGCTTTTTATGAGCTACAACCTTCCTTTTCTTCAGCTTTTCAACTTTTTCGCTTCTCTTCGCAAAATAATGTCCTTACCTTGTTTTTGAACCTCCATTGCTGCACATAAGCAAATTAACATCAATTTAAGCACAAAAAAAGCATTGAGGATACTAAATCATTAAATATCAAGCCCTAAATGAGTTAAAATTCCCGACTCATCATGGTATCCCACCGAAATGGACAGATGTAAGGTCTAAATTAGTAAAGTCAAATGGGCGAAGAAGAGACATCAGTGATCCACCAAGTGGAGAAGAACAACATGTTGTTCATTGATAACACTCAACTACACCCCTTATAATTCAAAGTGTAGGCGGTCGCTGACAAGTATATACCCAATAGAGAGTTGGGATCGATCCCACGAGGAGCGGTACTGAAAATAATTCAATTGTGAAGTATGAGTGTGTTCTAATCTTTGTAGAATATAAATACACAAAACGCAACATGAAATAAATCATCGAGTTTTAATTAACAATATCAAGAGAGTTTAGTAACCAATTTTTAACAAGAACGATTAACACGGGGCTTTAATCAATAGAGGAGGGGACCTTAATCAATAGAGGATGAGACCTTAGGAGATACTAATTTCGCTTAATGGGTGATTGCTAATTGCTTTAAGTTGTTGAATCTCAATGGGTAGGATGGATTATAACTACAACAATTATTTATCAATCAGCTATCATGTATCAAGAGAGTTCTATCGAACCTCAACAAGCATTCAATACAAAACAACCCAATTCCTTAATTAAACCCACTTTACCAATCTAGGTTGTATCGGCAAGAATCAATACAACTATCAGTTATAAACCCCACTCTATTACATCTATCACAAGCAAGCATATAGATATAAAGTAGAACTAAATTTGCAACTTCAGCTCATAATTGAAAATATGGATAAAGTACTAAACCCATTTCCAAACAGCATTAAATACAACAATTAGAAACACCCATAAGCTAATTTATGTATCCTACTATATAATTAAACCCCTAAGGCCAGGGTTTTAGCCAACCATAGCAAAAAGTTAGAGATAGTTACCAAAATAGTTTTCCATCCGAATGACAAAGTCTTTAATATTCAAATGCTAAAAAATTGGATTAAACCTTCAAAACCCAAAATACAAGATCAAAACCCTCTAAAAAATGTTCAATAGTTCAAAAGTATCAAAAGTATGAATGTTCTCTTCAGTCTTGTTCAACTTGATGCCTTTCTCTCTTCAAACTTCAATTTATACGTTCCTTAAAATTTCCACACATTTCAGCATGCGGGTCCATTTGGTGAAATAATTCGGGCTCACCAAGTGACTCGGCGATCCGCCGAAGTGCTTTACCTCGCTTTTTTGCACTTGATTTCTACCTCAATTGGTCTGGTAGTTTAGGCGATCTAAGTCGAGTTCACCGCTTGGTTCGGCGTGTCACCGAAATGCTCCTTTTGTTTGCCGACTTGGCTTGGTTCATGAGCCACTTTGCTGGAACTTTAGGTGAGCTAGAAACTCACTCGGCGAGTCACCGAGTGGCTTTTGCGAGCTCCAACCTTCCTTTTCTTCAACTTTTCAAATGTTTTCACTTCTTTTCACAATTTAATGTCCTTGCCTTGTTCTTGGGTCTCCATGACTGCATATAAACAATTTAACATAAGTTTTTGACACAAACTAGGCATTGATGACACTATTTCATTAAATAAGAAGCCCTAAATGAGTCAAAACTCCCGACTCATCAACACTCCCAACTTAAACTTTTGCTTGTCCTCAAGTAAAACATGAAATCAATCAGTTCAACAGGGATGTCTATAAATAGTGCTCCTGAGTATCAACATGCGAACGCACACAAGGTTCAATTCAAACATGCAATGTTCAAATGTTCACTCAAAGTTTCAAACTCTGACTAGTCCTCATCAATTAGAGCTCATGCTCACAATGCTCTCTTCAAACACAAATTCATGCCCAACAAAAGTATTTGAATGCCCTCACATCAAGAATGATTCCATGCTCTCATAACCCCAATCAAAGACTAGAATTAACGAATCAAAATCAACGCTCACACTCTCAAATGATAAAAACATGCATAACTTTACCCATAAGCTTGCCCATATTTTCCAACCAATACATCACTAGGCTTATGTAGGATCAAAAAGGTATTTCAAGGCTTGTAATGGGGCTGAGGGTTATGGTATGATCATTTTGGCTTAGTGACTCTACCTTCATGAAGCATGGCTTGAATTTCACTTCTTTTCCTTTTCTTTCATTCTTTTCATATTCACAACTCATCCTTGGCCTATTCATAGCACACAAACATTTTTTTTTACACCCCTTTTTATTTCCACCACAATCCACAATGGATACAACTTATTCAAATCTCTTTCTTTCTCTTCTTTCTTTAATATGGAGGGGTTCCATCAATTTTTACAAGATTCTTTCCAAGGAATGAGTTCATGAACCTATTGCTCAGTTTCTTTCTTCATTCTTACCACACCCCCAACTTAGGCTCAAGGCGAAACTTGGCTATTCAAACAAACCAATGCTTCATGAAGGTTATAGGTGGGAAAGACATAGCAATTTCAACAACCGGCCTAAACAAATATGTTCATGTTTTATCCAAAGCAAAAGGGTAGGCTCAAATGGTGCCAAGTTGGGTTCACACACTTACAAAGTGGTAAAACAAAGGTTATAGCAGTTAGGTTCACTCTAAAAAATTTATGCCTAAGATCATTTCCTTCATTCACCAATGCTAGTAAATTGGACCAACAGGGCAAGTTCTAGGTATCATCATGCACACCTTTAAAGTAAAGCTAACCACACATGGCATCCAAACACAATTGTGGATCATAACTCTACGAGACAAGCCGGAGTGCAACGGTCATTGCAAGACTCACTTCGACATTCAACTAGTCACAATGAGATGCTAAGAGTTCACACAAGATTATGCAGCTCAAATTTCCTCGTTGGACGCACACAAACATATCGTTCATCAAGAGCATTATTTAAGTCATCCATATTGATCACAATCGATACTCGAATATACAAAAGAACAGCCACCAATCATTCGCACAAACATACATCAACAAGCAATCAATGGATAGAGAGAAGTCAAAAGAAATCACGACATTCATTCCAAATGGAATCAACAATACCAAAATAACAATATCTCAAAAATGACACAATCAACACAACATCAAAACAACATACAAACAAAGAGGGTAGGTAGCTAGATGCCTTCACCCCACCAAAAAGAAACAAGTGTTGTCCTCAATGGATGAAAAATACACTAAAAGTATTAACAAGGCATGAAATGGAGGGAGAGAAAAGATCCCCCTTTCAGGCTAGGTCTGAGGTGAGCTCCGGTGTGGTAATGTAGGCTTGACCTGGGCATCAGTGCCCAGCTTTAACTCTAGAGGGTTGTACGACATCCTCAGCAGTGGGCTTAGACCAACTCGACCCAATCTTAGATGTATCGCAAAATTACGCTACGATGGCCACCTGTATCAGATCACCCTCGAGATCCTTCAAGTCATCATAAATATCTCCCTCACGAACCAAATCCTCCTAATCCATCTCGGGGGTGTCGGCCTCCATGGCATCATCAATTGCAACAGTGGTCATAGTAGCCAGAGGGTCCTCAGGGATATAGACACTACCCCACAACATAGATATATTAGTGGACTTCAGCTCATCCACATCTCAGCGTAACTCAACAATATCAGCCTTCACACCTGTTAACTTAGTAGTGCTGCCATCCTTCTCCTCGCATACCACAACCCGTGGCGTGAGTGCATCCAAAGTAAGCCCATGGGCAGTGATCAACCTACGCTGCTCCCCCAACTCCTCCCGAATAGGAGCAAGTACCGTAGCAATGGCACGCTCAATCATCGTAGGGACAGCCGCCTCAATTCGCGAAGCCAGCACATCGGCCGAATGGGAAAGGTGCCCATTTTAATGAGCATGGCCTATGTCAATGGAGGGCAGGATCTAGGAATGGGGAAAGGAATAGGAGTAGGATAAGACGAGGAGGTAGGTATACCGGAGGGCTCAACTATAGGAGAAGGAGAAATAGGACCAGTCTCCATAGTGTCCACATTAATTACCGGGGAAGTATCCATTGGGGGTCTCTTCCTCCTCTCCGCTTCATCCTTGAGGTACTCCTCTTCAATCCTTTGGATGTCACAAGATGAGGTCGGAGTGACCTCAACATTCGTCTTTGCCTCGAAAGGCACACCCACACACCAACATAAGTCACTAATCAAGATCGGGAAGGGTAATGAGGTCTGATTTTGTTTTGCCCTCATCAATATTTCCTGTTCAATGATTGAGCCCAGATTCAACATCTTCCAACTCGTAATACATCCTAGAAGTGCAGCCTTCGGGTGCCTAATGATAGACTCATTTTGGGACGGCATCAGGGTGCTGCTTATGAACCCGAACCAATACCGCGCTGTGATGTTCAGGTCCTTCTTTTCGATAATGTCTCCCGCCTCAATCCATGGGGGCGTTGCATCACTCAGCAATGGGGCCAACCACCCCTTCAAATCATCAGATTCTTTGTCTTGATTTTGTCGGCCAACGAATGCCGAAACTGGACTATACAGTTTAGTGCATCATTTTTATCGATTTGACTGCACTTCACTTTCTTGCCCCGGACCATCATAATCTCAACTGGTGCCATCAACTGCTCCTTCTTTTCCCTTTTGGGATTAACTTAGCATTTGCGACATAAAACTCTCGGACCCATGTAGGCACGTAGTGGCTCCGAGGCTTTGTGAATTGTTGGAACTTGTGATATTTTAGCATTTCCCAGACAACCGGATACCTTTCCACTACACCATCTGTGGACAACCGCTTCTCCTCGAGAATGGTCCTCAAACCCTCAGCCTTTAATCTGTTCATTAATCGCAGAGGATTGACTGGAACCGAAGGCACAGGTGCTGCCTGTGTAGCCACTGGTGCTGGTGATGTAAATGGTACTGATGAAGCTGCCAATGTGTCATGAGCCGCTTTTGAACGCAACTCAGATCGCTTCCTCTAGATTAGTTCAGCTATGGAATCCCTAGATTCCCCTGCTTCCTCACCCTCGGAGTCAGTGGATGTAAACTGAATTGCAGACTCACTCCTATCCGAGCTAGAGTTGTCCACTAATTGTTGTTTACCCTTTCCCCTCACCTATGAAGTTTGACAGCGAGTGGGTCAGGGTTGTTCAATCTTCTCAGCTACTCCACCAATTTTTCCCTCTTGTGGGGTGGTGGGCCTCTAGTGAGAACCTTGGGTCTAGCCATATACTGCAAAGGCACACAAACCAGAACAAAATTTGATCGCAAACGGGTTAGAAAGCAGGTTTTACAAAAAAGTACAGAAAAGTTTACCGAACAAATCGATGAATCACTGAGTCAGTTCGGCGAGGCACAGAGACATCGCCAAAAGTTCTAGAATAAATCATAAAAAAATCATGTCAGAAAGGGCGACAACGAGTCCAATCGGCAAGTCGCCGAGTTCATTCGGCGAACTGAATGGACGTCACCAAATGTTACAGAATCAATTAGCACAGAAACAGGTTAAGAAAGCGATGGAGAGGACATTTGACGACACACCGAACCAACTCGGCTAGCTCGATGTAGCTCGCCGAACTGACTCAACGCATCACCTCCCCACTTTGATTTTAATTTTGAACTAACAGCCCACGGCACATCAATTAAAACACAATTATCAACAATTGGCAATGACCCACTACCTAATTTCTACCTGGGGTACTCAGACTTCCCCAAATCGATTTGAAATCAACCGAACGATGAATTTTCCCTTAAGAAAGTTGTCACCCAATCCATCATTGGGCAATTTCATGTCATTCGATCGAATTCGGGCTACTCAGACTTCACCCACACATAACCCAACAATCAACAACCCCAATTTTATCATCTATCCTAAGGATTTAGAACAAAATTACTCACACACTAGGATTAATCATGCGCGAATTCAAATTAACAACAAACAAAGCAATGGGCATCAATTTAAATATACAATTCAATAAATCAATCAAACCATATTATCAATTTTGCACATCAAAAACAGCATGAAAATTACTTAAGCACGAAAGACCAACCTCGAAGTACATGACTAAGATGGACACAGAAAAGAGGAAGGCAAAACGATCCACTCGACACGCCGAAATCAACACACACGATAAAAATTATGAAAAGTAACTCTAAAGTATGATGGAATGAATAATTAAGTCAAAAATTTCAAAATAAATGAGATATTTGAATTTAAAAGGATTAAAACCGTTCAGTTCACACCCAAGTCGGCGAGGGAACTAATATCGCTGATCCAATTGGTGACGCACCGACTGGGCTTTATCTCACCAAAATTAGTAGACTTCCAGCCCTTAAGTAGGTCCAAAGGACGAGCTCAATCGGGCTCGCCGAACCGACTCAGTGTGTCGCCAAGTTGACTTTAAGCACGCCCAAATTTCTAGTAGTCTCTTCATTTTTTATCTTCAAGGGTGATGCACTTGGGCGATGGTGGGGGCAATTTGGTGACTCGCTATGTAGTTCAGCTCCTCGCCCTTTTGCATTTTGTCCAAAATACGACTCCAAACTACACATCCAACAAACATTATTCAAACAACTAAATATAAAACTTGGGTTGCCTCCCAAGAAGTACCTTCGTTAACGTCGTGGCACGGCGTGGACATGACTTCAAGCATCGTCCAAATACACCACATCAATCACGGTCACATTTGGACGCTCTCCAAAGTAAAGCTTAAGTCACTACCTATTCACCTTGAACATTGACCCAACCTCGTTTTCAACTTCTATTGCCCCATTTGTAAACACACGATGCACTTTAAAAGGACCCGACCATTTTGACTTGTGTTTACCCAGAAAAAGTCTCAGACGAGATTTGTAAAGCAACACAAGATCACCAACTTTAAATTCTCGATGAAGGATTTTGGTGTCATGCCACTTCTTTATTTTCTCCTTATAAACGCTGAACTCTCATAAGCTTGAAGTCGAAACTCCTCCAAAACATGGAGTCGGTCAACTTGATCCTTAGACACATCTGCCCAATTCAAGTTCATGGCCTTCAAGGCCCACAATGCCTTATGCTCGAGCTCAACCGGTAGATGACAAGATTTTCCAAACACCAATTGGTATGGGGACATACCAATCAGAGTCTTGAATGCAGTTCTATACTCCCAAAAAATGTCATCTAATTTTCGGGACCAATCAGTTCGATTTGCATTAACGTTCTTGGCTAATATCCCTTTGATTCTCGATTTGACACCTCGACTTGCCCACTTGTTTGCATATGATAAGGGGTAGCAACCTTATGCTTGACTCCATATTTGATCAATAACGAAGAAATCATCTGGTTACAAAATTGAGAGCCCCCATCACTTATAATTGCACGTGGAGTGCCAAATCGTGTGAAAATGTACCGCATGAGGAATTGAACCACGCTTCTCCCTTTCATTATTAGGTAAGGCCACCGCCTCTACCAATTTAGAGACATAGTCAACAACCACCAAGATGTATTTGTTCACATAAGAACTCACAAAAGGCCCCATGAAATCGATTCCCCATACATCAAACAACTCAACCTTCAAAATCAGAGTGAGAGGTAATTCATGCCTTCATGACACTCCTCCTTGCTTTTGACATTGAACACACTTTCTGATGAAGGAGTTTGTATCTTGATACAACGTTGGCCAATAATAACCACTTCTCAACACCTTTGCAGCAGTACACACTCAACTATGGTGTCCACCAACCGGTGATGCATGGCAAGCGTCAAGAATAGCAGCTACCTCAATTTCTGGAGCACATATCATATAATCTGCACACTCCCGGAATAAATAAAGTTTATCCCAAAAATACGTCTTCACATAAAACAGAAACCTCTTTCGTTGGTAAAATTTCAGCCCATCGGGAAGAATCCCACACACTACATAATTTGAAAAATCAGCATACCAAGGTGTGGTACAATTCGACACAACCATCACCGACTCATCCGGAAAGGCTTTCTCGATATCTTTTTAATTGGAAGTGACCAAATTCGTTTCAAGCCTCGACAAGTGATCTGCCACCTGGTTTGCACACCCTTTTCAATCTTTTACTTCAAAGTCAAACTCTTGCAACAACAACACCCATCGGATAAACCTTGGCTTTGCATCCTTTTTGACCATCAAGTAACGTATAGAAGCATGGTCGGTGTGCACCACCACCTTGGTCCCTAATAAATATGCTCTAAACTTCTCAAAAGCATACACCACGGATAATAACTCTTGCTCGGTGACGATGTAGTTCGTTTGAGCTACATTCAAAGTCCTACTTGCATAATAGATTGGGTGAAATAATGTTCTCTTGCGTTGGCCAAGTACAGCCTCCAAGGCCACACCACTAGCATCACACATGAGCTCAAATGGAACACTCCAATCCGGAGCAATAATGATCGGAGCCAAAACTAACTTCTCTTTTAGACACAAAAATGCCTTGACACAAGCTTCATCAAATTCGAATACACTTTCTTTTTAAAGTAACTTGCAAAGAGGATACACTATCTTAGAGAAGTCTTTTATGAACCTTCGGTAGAAACCCGCATGACTTAAGAAGCTTCTAACACCTTTCACCGAAATTGGAGGAGGCAACTTGGCTATAACTTTAACTTTTTCTTGATCAACTTGTATGCCTTCTCCCAAAATTTTGTGCCCCAACACAATACCTTACTTGACCATAAAGTGACATTTTTCCCAATTGAGCACTAGGTTTGTTTCAACATATCTTTGCAAGACTCTACCAAGGTTCTCAAGGAACGCTTCAAATGTGTCCCCAACAACCGAAAAGTCATCCACTAAGACCTCCATAGAATCCTCTACTATATCGGCAAAAATGGATAGCATACACCTTTGAAATGTTGCCGGTGCATTGCACAATCCGAAAGGCATTCTTTTAAAAGCAAACGTTCCATAGGGACATGTGAAGGTTGTCTTTTCTTGATTCTCCTGTACAATGGAGATTTGATTATAACCGGAGTAACCATCCAAGAAGCAATACCATCCACGCCCCGCAAGTCGATCAAGCATCTGATCCATAAAGGGCATTGGAAAATGGTCCTTTTCAGTCCATGTTTTTAATTTATGATATTCCATACATACATGCCAACCGGTGACCGATCGCAGTGGGACAAGCTCACCTTTTTCATTTGGGACCATGGTCATACAACCTTTCTTTGGGACGCATTGAACGGGGCTCACCCACTTGCTATCCGCAATAGGGTAAACCACTCCCGCATCAAGCCACTTGATGATCTCCTTTTTGACGACTTCTTCTATTGGAGGATTCAACCTCCTTTGATGTTCAACACTCAGCTTACAATCATTATCCAATTGAATTTTATGGGTACAAATACCGGGAGAAATTCCCACAATGTCGGCAATCTCCATCCAATAGCCTTGATGACATTTTTCAACACACTAACAAGTGCTTGTATTTTCCATTCAAGCAAATAAGCGGCAATAATCAAGGGTAGAGTGTAGGTAGCTCCCAAAAACACATAACGAAGGTGCGGTGGAAGTACCTTCAACTCAAGCTTTGGCGGTTCTTCAATGGATGGTTTTGCGAGAGGACTTTCCCTATTTTTCAAATCAATGTCAAGCTTCACGGGGTTCTTAGGATAAGACCCTAAACCCGATAAAGCAACCACTACCTCATCATAATCTTGAATTTCTTCACCATCATAATTCAAAAGGACGGCGGCCAAAGATTCACCAATACGTAAACTTTAACCCACACTAGCAATCATTTCATCAATCACATCAATAACTGATATCACATGGAGGTCACTTGGTTGCTTCATAGATTTGCATACGTCGAAAGTAACTCCTCATCGTTAACCTGAAATTTCAAATCACCACTTTCCACATCAACAAGAGCTCTCCCAGTAGCCAAAAATGGCCTACCAAGAATAATAGGAACCTCGACATCAATCTTGCAATCAAGGATCACAAAATCTGCCGGAAATATAAACTTGTCCACCTTCACCAAAATATCATAGAGAATGCCAATAGGGCACTTGATAGAACGGTCGGCCATGAGAAGGCCCATAGTTGTGGACTTAGGCTAACCTAGCCCAAGTTACTTGTAAATGGCATAGGGCATTAAGTTTATACTTTCACCCAAATCACACAATGCTTTAGAAAATTGAAACATCGCTATAGTGCAAGGGATAATGAATGCCCCTGGTCATCCTTCTTGACAACCACATTTGACATAATGGCACTACAACTATGAGATACTTCAACCGTCTCGAAATCCACGCTTCTCTTCTTTGTGACCAACTCTTTTATAAACTTTACATAACCCGACATCTCTAGCAATGCCTCCACCAATGGAAGATTAATAGAAAGAGTTTTCAAGACGGAGAGAAATTTTTGAGACTTTGCGTCCTCGTTCCTCCTTTTCAATCTTTGAGGAAAGGGTGGAGTAGCTTTGGGCAATGAATTTGGAGGTATCGGGGGAGGAACAGCCCCCTCCTTTGAATTCTTAGCTTCACCGGAAACAACATTTTTCGGTGCATTATCAACCTCATCGGAAGTATCATTGTTCAATTCTTTGGCAAGTCCATCACCCTCAAAATCAATAGCTTTACCTTTACTTGGACTAGCCTTATCATCATTAATCACATCACTTACCAAAACCTTACCGCTCCGGGTCAAAATTGCCATGCATTGGCCATTTTCATTCTTCAGATTTGCCAAGGTGTCACTAGGAAGACCCCCTTTTTGCCTTGGGTGTAAATTAGCTGACATTTGACCCATTTGGGTCTCAAGTTGCTTTATCGAAACTGAATGAGAGGTCACCATTTGATTCAAAGAGGAGAAGTTGGCTTTCATCTCCTTGAGCACTTTATCCGATTCTTCTACCTTGTTTATGATGCGGGCAAGCATATCCTCGGTATGAAAACTCTCAGGATCGGCATTTGGTTCTTTCAGTTTTGGACGGTCATGGGGAGGCACATAGAGATCTCTATCACCATCTCTATCTCTCCAATTTGCACACCTATCATGCCAATCCCGGTCTCGATCTCTCCAACCACCATCATGATCTTTGTTCCAACCTTGATTCCTTCCCTGCCTTGGATAGCTCGGACGAGAACCCCTACTTGGTTTGACAAAAATTGTACCTCTTCATTATACATGGCTTCAAATTGTGCGTCATCCGAACTCATTCCGTCACTAGTGCCAACCGCATTCACAACCTTTTAACCACCTCCCATGACATGTTTTGTAAACAAATCCATTTGGGTCATCATCTTGGCCATGTTTTCATCGTGCTCTTGGTTCTTCTCCATTTGTTCTTTGGTCAGCCCAACATTTAGAGGAGACACTTGATCCTCTCTCGTGTGCCATGCTCGATTAATCTCGGTCATCTCATCAAGCAAAGCCGATGCCACCATAAATGGTTGTCTCATGATTCCACCCCGAATAAGATGATTAGTGACAGCTTTGTTGATGGAATCAAGACTCCGGTAGAAATATTGCAAGAGCACATTTTCAGGCAACCCATGAGTAGGACATTGGATGAGTAGCTTTTGAAACCTCAACAAAGTTTCATGAATGGGTTCACCATCCATTCGCTTCAAATTTTGAATGCCATCCCTCAACTTCACCATCTTCGAGGGAGGAAAGAATCAATCATAGAATGCCTCTGTGAGCTCTTCCCAAGAAGTAATAGAGTCTCTTGGTAGTTTAGCCAGCCACTTCGTAGCATCCCCCATTAGAGGGAAGGGAAACAAACTAATCCGGATTGACTCTTGTGAGATATTTCTGAAAGTGATTGATCCGCACACAATCACGAAGTTGCGAATGTGATCATGAGGGTCCTCATGAGCAAGTCCTCCAAAGAACCCTTTCATTTGCTGCAACTGGAGCATAGTTCCGGTGACATGAAAAATAGTGTTACCCACAGCTGGGGGTAAACGTATAGTTTCAGTACTTCCCATTTGATCCACATTGACATCGTTCAAGTTCCCAATGTCATCATCATGCCCAAGTTGACTGCCAGTATTACTCCCAATCACACTCATTTATTCACCTATTGAGAGCAATAACAACAATAAACTAATAAGAACGTTCTACTACAACCAAATTAGTTCACAAAAACACTTCAATAAATGAATTCTAGACACCACTCCCTGGCAGCGGAGCCATTTTTGATAACGCTCAACTACACCCCTTATAATTCGAAGTGTAGGCAGTGTCTAACAAGGATAAACCCAACAGAGAGTTCGGGTCGATCCCACGAGGAGCGGTACAGAAAAGAATTCAATTGCGAAGTATGAGAATATTCTAATCTTTTGTAGAATCAAAATACGCAAAACGCAACACTAAATAAATCATCGAGTTTTAATTATCAATATCAAGAGAGTTTAGTAACCAATTTTTAATAAGAACGATTAACACGGGGTTTTAATCAATAGAGGATGGGACCTTAGGAGTGTGTGAGCAATCAGATACTAATTTCGCTTAATGGTGATTACTAATTGCTTTAACTTGTTGAATCTCAATGGGTAGGATGGAATATAACTACGACAACTATTTATCAATCAGGTATCATGTATCAAGAGAGTTCTATCGAACCTCAACAAGCATTCAATTCAAAATAACCCAATTCCTTAATTAAACCCACTTTACCAAGCTGAGTTGTATCGACAAGAATCAATACAACTATCAGTTATAAACCCCACTTTAATACATCTATCACAAGCAAGCATAGAGATATAAAGTAGAACTAAATTTGCAACTTTAGCTCAAAATTGAAAACAAGGATAAACAACTGAACCCATTTCCAAACAACATTAAATACATCAATTAGAAACACCCATAAGCTAATTTATGTATCCGATTACATAATCACACCCCTAAGGGCAAGGGTTTTAGCCAACCATAGCAAAAAATAAGAAATAGTTACCAAGATGGTTTTCCATCCAAATGAAAAAGTCTTCAATACTCAAATGCTAAAAAATTCAGATTAAACCTTCAAAACCCAAAGTCCAAGATCAAAACCCTCTAAAAAATGTTCAATAGCTCAAACGTATCAAAAGTATGAATTTTATCTTCAGTCTGGTTCAGCTTGATGACTTTCTCTCTCTTCAAACTTCAATTTATACGTTCCCAAAAATTTCCACACATTTCAATACGTGGGTCCATTCGGTGATATAAGTCGGGTTCGCCAACTGACTCGACGATTCGTCAAAGTGCTTTACCTCACGCTTTTGCACTTGATTTCTACCTCAATTAGTTCTGGTACTTTAGGCGATCTAAGTCGAGTTTGCCGTTTGGTTCGGCATGTCGCTGAAATGCTCCTTTTTTTCGCCGACTTGGCTTGCTTCATGAGCCAATTCTCTAGAACTTTAGGCAAGCTAGAAGCTCACTCGGAAAGTCGCCAAGTGACTTTTGCGAGCTCCAGCCTTCCTTTTCTTCAACTTTTAAAACTTTTTTCTTCTTTTCACAATTTAATGTCCTTGCCTTGTTCTTGAGCCTCCATGACTGCACATAAAAATTTTAACATCAGTTTTGGACACAAAATAGGCATTGAGGACACTATTTCATTAAATAAGAAGTCCTAAATGAGTCAAAACTCCCGACTCATCACTAATCGTTGAATTTGACAATGCTCGTAAGAAAAGTGAAGGTTCATAAGGTGAAAAATAGTCATAATGGGTGATCCACCGAATGTGAAAGGCGTATTCCATCGATTCTGCCTTCCGAGGTCACACACATGAAGCCTAGAGCCAGTAAAGGGCGAGCTGAACGACAAGAATGGTGATCCGCCAAATTGGTTCGGCGAGCCCGATTAATGTCGCCCATTGGGATACGAAAGAATCTTTTTGAAAAGTATAAATAGTTGGGAAGAGAGAGAAAATGTATGAAGCTAATTTTTATCAATTTTTGCAATTTAGAAACTAGTGAGAGAAACTTTAAGAACACAATTTCTAGTGTGGGTTTTAAACATCACTCTTGTAATTAACAATTTGAGGGTGAAATCGAAGTGGGTATTGATTATACTTGCTTAAATTAGTTGTACCCATGACTGCTATCATGTAAGATATAATTTCTGCACTTTTTGTGATGGGTGGCTAAACCCCCAACTTCTAGGGGTGTAATTATGGGATTGGGTGTTGATATAAATTAGTTGGTATGTTGTATTGCTATGTTTTCTTGCTGATTTCTATGAATTTGAGCTGTTAGCATGTGGGTAATTTAGGAATTAAGGTAACCAACTTAATTCTATCTTAGATCTCTAATGGGTGCTTGAAAAAGACCAATAGGAGTTGGTAATTGTCTCAATGTTTGCAATCTCTATAAATTTAGGTGATTGAAGCGAGGTATTGGGTTGGTTAATTTTGCACATAAATGAGACCTAAAGGAGATTCTATGAACTGATGCTATGAGATCGATCGAAAGAATATTAGCGTCATCAAAGATGACCCGGCTTATTCATAGTTGGTGAGCATTACTGAGCAATGCAAATTTACCCCTAATTAATATCAATGCACTCCCTTACACCCCTATATCTACTCAATCTCATTTAACCCCTGTTCTATTTAGTTTGTGTTTCCTACTTGATTTCAAAACTACTTAATGATCCACCCAAGTTTACTTTTACTACAGCTAGA
Organism: Solanum appendiculatum; assembly: GCA_018342035.1. Lineage (NCBI taxonomy): Eukaryota > Viridiplantae > Streptophyta > Magnoliopsida > Solanales > Solanaceae > Solanum > Solanum appendiculatum. The sequence goes on along the minus strand of JAGDQO010002284.1, from coordinate 95,751 downwards.
TTAGTTGCATTTTAATTCATTGATTAGATCCTTGACGTCACACTACTCCTTGTGGGATTCGATCCCGACTCTTAGTTAGGTATTTTTATTGACAATGATCGCTTACTCTTTTAATTGATTTTGAAGAGTACTTTGAGCGTTATCACGTATGCCCTTTGGACTTAGCAATGCACCTGCTACTTTTCATAGATGCATGATGGCGATATTTCATGACACAGTGGAGGACTTTGTTGAAGTGTTCATGGATAATTTCTCAGTCTTCGGAACTCTTTTGATTTATTTTTGAAATATATTTATAGGGTTTTTCCAAATGTGAGGAGACTAATCTAGTGTTGAACTACGGAAAATGTCACTTCTTGGTTAGAAAGGGTATAGTTCTGGGCCACAAGGTTTTGAAGCATGGGTTAGAAGTTGACAGAGCCAAATTGAAGTGATAGAGAAGCCTCTATCTCTGGTATCAGTGAAAAGGGTAAGAAGTTTTGTTGGGCATGCTGGTTTCTAAAGGAGATTCATCAAGGACTTCTCCAAGAAAGATAGACCTATGCGTAGTCTTTTGGAGAAGGAGATAAAGTTTTAATTTGATGAAAACTGTGTTAGGGAATTTTAGGTTCTTAAGAGGAATCTAATTGAATCTCCAATATAGATTGCCCCTAATTGGGAGTTTCCATTTGAACTCATGTGTGATGCCAGTGATGTAGAAATGGGGGCGGTTGATGAGTCAGAGATTTTGACTCATTTGAGGCTTTTTAGTTCCACAAATAGCATCCTCAATGCCTTTTTATATTCATATATGATGATTTATTATTTTTTTTTGTAGCTATGAAGGCTTAAGGACAAGGAAAAGATGATATAATGCAAAAAGAGGCTAAAAACATTTTAAAATGAATGAAAATGTGAAGTTGATGCTCGCCAAAGGCACTTGGTAACTCGCTAAACGAGCTAGACCTCACCGATAATGACAGAGTCTTCAAATAAAAAGCTCAAGGTAGGTCGGCGAGAAGAAGGACCAAATGGCAACTCGTCGAACCCTATCGGTGAGATGACTGTTGGTCACCAAAATTGATAGAACACTTAGGATAAATTGAAGGCCAAAAAAGCAAGCATAAGTGGTGATCGATGACTCACCAAATGTGAACGGTGAGCTCTATCAAGTTCACCAACTGCAGTTCAAACACCTGAAGTATGAAGCCAAGAAAAGCCAAGGAAAAGATCAAGTCGATGACTTGCCGATTGAGTTAACTAATGAAATTTTGGCTGAGCTTTGGGGAAAATATAAATAGTTGAAAAGAAAGAGAAAAATACATCCTTCATCATACATTTTGGATCTTAGACTTTCTGAAATTAGAGTACAATAGAACTTTTCCTTTTCTTATGTGTGAAGCAAGCTTGTAACCCATCTTTTGGGTCGAATTCGAAAGTATGTCTCTAGATTCGAAGTTGTAAATCAACAATTCCATGGCTTAGAATGTTTTCGGTATAATTTCTTTTACTTCTAGCATGATTGGCTAAAACCCTAATTTTAGAGGTGTGCAAATGAAGATGGGTTTTTATTAAATTGGTTAAATTTTGTGTATTTCTCTATTTTACTTTAATTTCCATGGATTCAAACTAATTATTATGTGTTAATTTGTGAATTGAGGTTCCAAACTAAATTCTACTTTAGATCTTCATGTATTGTTTGAGAAAGGTTACATGAAGTGGGTAATTATTTTGATTCTTGCATATTAGCGTTGAATTCCTTATTTGCTTGAGAAAGAAATTTGGGGTTTCAACTCAAAATGCTAGACTTGCTCGAGAAAGAAGATTTATGTCAAGGTAATGGGTTGTTTAGTAGATTGTACATGGGAGTGTTTGAGAAGAACTCCTATGATAGGCATGTTATGATTGAGAAATGCAATGTGTGTTTGAGATTCACCCAGCCTATCCATGGATAATTAATGTTATTGAGAAATCACATTGATCCACCTTATGAAATCGATACCCACTTCGGCACACTTCCAGATTGTTACTTCACCTGCTTGCTAAACACTCATTGTTCCTATTGACACTCATGGGCAGAATGATGATGTTGGGAATTTTGATGATGTGAACTTTAATGAAATATGGAGTACAGGAGCTATCCGATTATCCCTACTTTGGGGAATGCTATATTTCACGTAACCAAAACCATGCTTCAATTACTCTAAATGAAGGAAATGTTTGGGGTCCTAGCTCATAAGGATACCCATGAGTGCATTCAAAACTTTGTGGATGTATGTGGTTCATTTACTTTCAAGAATATCAACCAAGAGTCCATTCGGTTGAGGTTGTTCCCCTTCTCTATAATGGGAGAAGCTTCGAAATGGTTGGCTGAATTACCAAGAGACTCAATTACTTCTTGGGAAGAAGTAATTGAGGTGTTCTTTGAAAGATTCTTTCCTCCTTTGAGGATGGTGAAGCTTGGGACAGCATCCAATATTTCAAACGAGTTGAAGATGAACCTATCCATGAGACATGGTTAAGGTTCCAAAAGTTGGTGTTACAATGCCCTAATCATGAGTTCCCAGATAAAGTGTTGTTACAATATTTTAACCGGATTCTTGATACTGTGAACAAAGGTATAGTTGGCCAACTCATCCGAGGTGGAATCACGAGACAACCCTTTGAAGTTGCTTCAGCTTTGCTTGATGAGATGACCAAAATCAACCGTGCATGGCATATAAGGGAAGATCAAGTATCTCCCCTCAATCTGGGTTTATTTAACACCATGGAATTAGGAAGTTTGAAGTTGAAAAGAAAAGTTTCATTTTGGCTATTGGACTAGTCTACATGGCCTATCTACGGATCGTAGAAAGTTCTACGGTCCGTAGGAAGCACTCATAGGAATGGCCCTTAGAGTTTCATGTCTTTGCGACTATGGGAAGGACCTACGGGTCTGTTCAACGGTTTGTAGAAGGTGTTTGTAGAACGGTTCCAGACTTAGCATAAAATTAACTGATTTTTTATTCTATGCTTGGTATTTACGGCCCGTAGAATGCCCTAAGGACCGTAGTAAGTAGAAATTGACTAACTTTTAGGCCCCCAGTACCCTGATCTACAGACCAATAGGATGGTCCATAGAAGCTTCCTCCCAGAATGAGTCCATTCTTAGGCAACCCAAGGTAGCACTTGTTGGGTGCCTTATTGCATGCGAGCATATTTGCATGGGCAGAATCATCGAGGATTAGATCCTTACGAAGGAACGACAGCGTAAGACAGGATTTCCTTTCTCGATATTGATCACCCATTTATGTGAGTTTGCAAAGGTGCCATTTAGAGAGGCTACTGATAAGAGGATCACCCTGACCTACTCTATTGACATCCGAAGGATAGAGGAAGGGGTGATGCGGCTAGGAAACTGCCTCCAGTTGACACCACACCGGTAGTTGATCTAGCTACCTTAGAGTCAGAGTATGTTCATCCCACTCCTAAAGTACTTCTCCTCCTCCTACTTCTAGGTTAGTTGTGCCTGCTCCTATATCCCAGCCCCCATTGACATAGGATTTTATTTATCGGATGGGGAGTGTCACGCCCCAAACTAAGGGAGGCGTGACTGGTACTCGATACCTTATTCAATCGAGTTAGCCACTAAACATACTAACTGGCTCAACTGTAGGCCTAGAAGGTCAGACAGCATAACATCTAAAATAGTAAGCCTAGACCGTTAAGGTCATAACCTGAATAACAACAAGTCATATAGATGACAAAAATAATAAAGTAGTAGCTGGCCGATGAGGCCGCAACTTAAGACATTCATGTGTACATAAATATATATACATATCAAGCCTATGGGGCTTGAGACTGGAAGGTGTAGAAAGAAACCCAGAATATCATGTCCACAATAGCCTCTAAGAGTGTCATAAGCAATGGTCGGGACAAGGCCCCGACTATACCCAAACTTTATAACAAAAGTAAACATCCTATGAAAGCTCTAGGAAGAGGTGGAGCTTACCAACTCACAACTGAACCCTGAATCCTATCGGAGGGGTCAATCAAAATCCCTACCTGGACCTGCACGTACTAAACAAAAATGCAGCGTCCCCAGGAAATGAGACATCAGTACGAATAAAAAATGTACTGGTATGTAAGGCAGAAAGTAGAATCATAAATATCTGCTGTAAAAAGGGTAATAAAGATGCCATCTAAACAGAAACTCTGATTGACCTCCGTGGCTGATATCCAACGTTATATAAATTAAATATGCATGGTTGCTCGTGTGATCGTATGTTGTGAATACATATATATAGATGCAAATGCATGTCATACCCAATCAAGAGCTAGCAATGGTGGTGCCTTCCGGTAGCTAACCAGCATCATATTCGCCAACTTGTAGCCATCTGTGTCACATACGTATAAATATAGGCAATAGGCCCCATACCTCCCGATTATAGCTTGGGAGTAGAATGCATAGCATGTCATGTCATGAATTTAGAATGAATATATGTTATCAATTATCATGTTGCCAATCTTGGCCCGTTGGTACTCTTGTTCTCATAATTTCGCAATCTCTTATGTATCAAATGTAAGTGCCTCGTAGAACCTCATATGCTTGTAGATTAAACTAGAACACTTAGCTCGAATTTAGAAAGGTAACTTACACCTGATGATGTTCATAAAGAGCTTAAGTTTCTTCACTTAGTTTCCATATATGTTTCCTTAGTAGTTTGTAAAAGAAAGTATTTCGAAAAAACATGTCCTTTAGTAGTTTAAACATACCAGTTACACTTAAGAGTTTTTGAAATTGACGTATTATTTTAAAGTTTTTTTAAAAATAAATTTAAAAAAAAATTAGCGAGGAAAGAGGGCTGATTGTGAATTCTTAATGTTCCTCCATAATTTTTTAAAGTTATAACACCTAAAGAAGAATAAGAACTTATACAAATGGACCTATAGTTAAGGGAATCGACAAAATGACATAAGACACCGAGTACCCTATGTAACCGAACCAGTGGAATATCAACATAATGGAGTCACAAAAATACTTCTGCTGCAATCCCAATGCTTTTCACAGAAGGTCTTTCTAGTATTAGATTAGTGAAACAACATTTGACGATTTAGGTCTCTAAAATTCGTGCTCAAAGGAAGTACAAAGCTTAGCCTTAACATACCTCAATTTTGGGCCTTGCGGTTTTAATATGGAATGTATCCCTTCCTTACGATATGTAATCTACACAAGATCATGTGACACAACCATTACAGATAGAATATTAACACGGCAGAGTCAAAGTAAAAATTTAGAGATTACTAGGAGAGTGATTAGCTCGTCAGACCCTTTCTAACCGTATGCTTCATTACATTTTCTTCTCCAAATTACAACCACAAATTAATGACATAACATACATTTTTGCAGCAGCTATTAACAAGTGGACGCCTATGGAATAGTTCATCACAACCAAATAGAGTATGCCTGCACAACAATAAAAACTCGGCGTATTGCCACACTCCTTCTTTCCAACCCCAAAATAACCATAACCAAACCCCAACCATGAGTCTTCAAACCATTAAAGCCATAAATATATATATAATAAAGTCCTATAATTGTTCAACATAATCATAATAACTCGAACTCACGGCTTTCGATCACCATCCTGTGAGTTCGTCCAATAATTACATTTGGAATAATGTCTTTCTCCTCATACGCAATAAGAGGTTAAGAGGGAAGAACCTTAACTTAAACTAAAGGAATTTATAGTAATTTAACATGTCCCCTCAAATAACAAACACTCTCCTCAAACATAAGACCTTGAACCCAGAAGAAAACATTTGAAAATCACAATGCAATAATATAACTAATCTTACGCTAATTTATCTTACAATTCAGTACCCATCTTTACTTCTTCTTCTCTCCCAGATTCATATCAACAATAACAACACACATACAAATCATTTCTAAAAATTCCAGCAACAACAGTATCAGAAAATACATCAAACCAGCCCAACATCACATAACTATCCAAATACGATTTTCCAACCGTCTATTTGTGTGTTCTTGCTTATATAGCTTAGCTATAACTTGGATTCACTCAATAAAATGAAGGGTGAGAAATATTACCTCCAAACAGAAGCAACACCACCTAAATACAAGACTCCTTCACCATGAAGAATCCTTCAATTCACAACAAACAAGGAGGAAAGAAGTAACACAATCTCTATGAACATTCCGAGGATGAAACCATGTTGAAATCTTATAGATGTTATCTTGGATGGCTGGGGAACTCTTAGAGAGGATTTAGGACTATTTTTATTCATATTTGTGTGAAAAAAATGAGATAAAACGAAGGGATATCCACTTTTATAAAGCTAAACCGACATAGGAGCTATGGGCCCACCTTCACGTGCCTGTTTGTGCAATCTCACAAAAATATTAATATCTCTCTATTCTGAAGTCTTATGCTTGAACGGTTTAGTGCATTGGAAAATAGACTCATAGACCTTCAATTTGGAATATTGGGGTCCTTTTTAAGCTTTATATATTTGGAGAAGAGCTCCAAGACATTTAACTCAAATTTCAGAAAGTTTATCAAGAAAACTTACTCTAACTTTTGCCTACTTTTATTTCACAACTTGCTTGACTTCCAAAACTTAACTTACGACCATTGCCGACTATATTACCTTATAAAACACCATTCTTAGCATATAATACACTCTTAGTCTTACCCCGAAGGTACTGGTTAATTTAAACCTTTCGAACGGGTGGGGTGTTACAAGAGGCATTCTTTAACTCGAACTTGTTTAAGGGCATCCTTGACCCACAACTTTAGTCTAATTCTTTGATCTTACAACCCCTTTGCAACCTTATTCTCCCAACATGATAAACAAAGTTATATATACCTCATATACTCATGCCTTGCTATGTATATTATGTGAAAGAACCACGGGGTCTCACATTCTCCCCCCCCCCTTAGGAACATTCGTCTGTGAATGGATCCAAACAATTTCTTGGTTGCATTTCTTTGCTGCTACTTTGTTATTTGCGAGGCTATATTTGCTATGTTCGCAAATCTTAAGTCCAATTCTGAAAATTTCACTTACAAGGCTTCGTATAGCTACCTCGCCACAAGCCATATAAATTACATTTTTAAGTTATTTAAAATCCAATTAAGTTGGTGTACAGGAATAATTGTCAATTATTGAAATGCAACTCACCTTAAGTCATCAATACTTCTTCCTTATTTCCCCTCGGATTTTAAAATTATTTCCTCGACGTTGTTATTCCACCATAACACTTTCACAGAAACCACTTCTTTAATCCAAATCTTTCTTACCTGCTGATAAAACATAGCCACTAACACCATAGCATAAGACCACTTCTTTAATCCAAATCTTTCTTACCTGCTGATAAAACATAGCCACTAACACCACAGCATAAGGAAAGTTTTTGGGACACAAATATCCTCAACAAGCATAATCCGCAAAGCATTTCCAATTCATTTCTACAACATAGATACATGGACCACTGGATGAACCACTTTCAATTCTGAAGTCAAATCAAGCTCGTACGCCACCCTACCAATTCTCTGAATAATCTTATATGGCCCTACATACCTTGAACTCAGCTTCCCTTTCTTGACGAATCGCATGATACCCTTCAGAGGCAATACTTTCAAGAAAACTCAATCTTCTACATCAAACTCTAAGTCTCGTCATCAAACATCTGCATAAGACTTTTGCTGACTCTATGTTATCTACAATCGATCTCTAATAAGCTTTACCTTCTCTATCACTTGTTGGAGTAGATCGGGACCTAGAAACTCTACTTCCCTGATCATAAACCAATCAATTGGTGACATACACTTCAGCCCATATAGTGCTTCATAAGGAGCTATCTGAATACTTGCTTGGAAGCTGTTATTATAAGCAAACTCAATCAGCGACACATGATCATACCAATTCTCACTAAAATCTAGCACACATAGCCATAAAATTTCCTTGAGGATCTGGATCATACGTTCGGCTTGGCCCTCAATCTGAAGATGAAAAGTCGTATTGTGATTAACTTGAGTCCCCAAACCCTTCAACAAAGACCTCCATAGCTGTTCTATAAATTGTGCCCCTCTATCTGACTGGATAGAAATGGGCTGATTTCATCAACCTGTCAATAATCACCCAAATGGAATTGATCTTCCATCGCGAATGAGGCAAACATGTGAAAAAATTCATATTTATCTCCTCCCCTTTCCACAATGGAATAACTATCTCCTGAGTAAGCAAACTAGGCTTCTGATGCTCTACCTCTACATGTTGACAATATAACTCCTTAATACCATGACACATTTTCATGGATCCTATGTGAACAGAGTAGCGAAAATGGTTTGCATGTCCTATAGTTTTCTATAGAAGCCATGTGGCGTTCAGAATAGAACTGATCTCTGAATCTAAAGATTGTATCTTCTACTCTATCAAAGGCTAAAAATGTCTGTTGCTAAGCTTTTCATCTGAGCTGATCTAAGCTAGGATCTTTTTTTTGTTAGGCTTCACCTCCACAACTAGAGATGATATTAATCAGTCCTGAACTATAACTCTAGTATCATTGGCATGTAATAATCTAACCCCAGACCAGCTAGCTGATGGAGCTCTTAGGCCATCTCCCGGTTCTCAGCTTCCAAAGGTGATAGACTTCCCATAGACTTATGATTGAGGGCATCCGCTACTATATTGGTTTTCCTTGGGTAATATAAAATATCAAGATCAAAGACTTTCACCAATTCATGCCATCTGTTCTATCATAAGTTCAACTTTTTCAGTCTAAAAAAATATAATGGGGGTTCTTATGATCTGTATAAATATCAACATTAAAGACATTCAAGTAATGCCTCAAAATCTTCAAGGCATGCATAACTACGATCAACTCAAATCGTGTGTCGGGTAGTTCTTTTAATTCTTCTTTAACTGTCATGAAGCATAAGCAATTACCTTTTTGTGATGTGTCAGAATATAAACCAGCCTAACACTTGAAGCATCATAGTACATTGCATTGCTCTCTGAACCGTCTTGTAAGGTCAGTACTGGTGCTGAAGTCTATCTATCTCTCAGCTCTTGGAATCTTCCCTCATAGGCTAGTGTCAATTGAAACCTAGCTTCTTTCTGAGTCAACTTTGTTAGGAGTGGTGAAAGTGAAAAAAAATATCCTTCCACAAACCTTCTGTAATACTCTACTAACCCCTAGAAGGCTTCAAACTTCTACCAGGTTCATAGGTCTAGGCCAAGTCTTCACGACCTTAATCTTATGTAAGTCAAATACCAGCATCTAATACAATATGGCCACCCTAAAAAACCCAGTGAACACAACCAGAACTTATACTTCGAGAGCTTAGCATACAACCTCTAACCTTGGAGTATCTGAAGCACTACTTGGAGATATTCTCTATGCTTTGTCTCTAAATGAGAATGTACTAGAAAATCATTAACTAAAACAATTACGAACAAGTCTAAAAATTACATTGATATATTATTCATCAAGTTCATAATTACTGTTGGGGCATTCGTCAATATAGAAGACATTACAAGAAACTTAAAATGTCCATATCTAATCTTGAAGGTTGTCTTCGAAATATTACTCTCTTGAAGAAGTACCTAGTGGTACCCAAAATGTAAATCAATCTTTTGGAAACATCCGACATCAGATAGTTGGTCAAAAAACCCATCTATCCTTTGTAGTAGATATTTGTTCTTTATAGTCACCTTATTCAATTTTTGGTAGTCTATACACTTCTGCAATGAGTCATCTTTCTTCTACAAAAACAACATTGGTGCACCGTTCGGTGATGTACTAGGCCTGATTAAGCCCTTATCTAATATATCCTTTAGTTATTTTTTCAATACCTTTAATTTTTCTGGTGCAATTCTAAATGGGGGAATTCATATCTGTCGGCCATCTAGTACTGTATCAGTAGAAAAATTAGTCTCCTGCTCTAGGGGAATACCAAGAAACTCACATGGAAATACATCTAGAAACACATTGACCACTAGAATAACTGAAGAGTCGATGGCTTAGCATCAATATCTTAAACTCGCTCGGACAATATGATAAATGCAGCCTTTGGTAACCATTTCTTTTCCTGAAGATTAGAAATAAACTTGCCTTTCAGTGTTGATGCATTTGCCTTCCATTCTCATAATACTTCCCCTAGGAATGAAAATATAACAGTTTTGTCTCAGTAGTCGACATTGTCATAACAAGGTTTTAACCAATCCATGCCCATATTAATAATAAAGTCGAGCATCTCTAGCTCTATCAGGTCTACCAATTTCTGACGACCCACAATCTCTACCTTAAAACCTCAGTAAATCCTCTTGAGCATAAGTACTCAGTCAAATAAGAAACACAGAACATGATTTAGATTTCGTATGAACTTATAACTCTGCTCTATAGCACGATCTATAAATTGAAAGAATTGTAACCAGTCCTAAATGCCTTATAGCCTCTTGACTATAAGTATGGTGCACAACACACCCATAAACAAGAATCTACAAGACATGGCATGTGGAATCCCTCAGATATGACCTGCTCTGATACCAAGTTTGTCACGCCCCAAACTAGGAGAGGCGTGACTGGCACTCGATACCTTATTCAATTGATTTAGCCACTGAAACATACTAACTGACTCAACAGTGGGCCTAGAAGGTCGGGTAGCATAACATATAAAATACTAAGCCTGGTACATTAAGGTCATAACCTTAATAACAACAAGTCATATACACGAAGGTAGACAAGACAAAAATAATACAGTACTAGCTGGCCGACGAGTCCGCAACTGAAGACATGCATATGTACATACATATATATACATGCCAAGCCTATGGGCCTGGAGACTGGAAGTTGTAGAAAGAAACCCAGAATATCATGTCCACAATAGCCTCTAAGAGTTTCATAAGCAATGGTCGGGACAAGGCCTTGACTATACCCAAACTGTATAACAAAAGTAAACATCTTATAAAAGCTCCAAGAAGAGGTGGAGCTTACCAACTCACAGCTGAACCCTGAATCCTAGTGGAGGGGTCAATCAAAATCCCTACCAGGACCTTCACGCACGAAACAAAAATGCAACGTCCTCAAGCAACGGGACATCAGTATAAATAAAAAATGTACTGGTATGTAAGGCAGAAAGTAGAATCATAAATATATGCTGTAAAAAGGGTAATAAAGATACCACGTGAAATAGAAACTCTGATTGACCTCCGTGGCTGACATCTGACTTTATATAAATTAAATATGCATGGTATGCTCGTGTAATCGTATGTTGTGAATACATATATATAGATGCAAATGCATGTCATACCCAACCAAGTGCTAGCAATGGTGGTGCCTTCCGGTAGCTAACCGACATCATATTCACCAACTTGTGGCCATCTGTGTCACATACGTATAAATATAGGCAATAGGCCTCATACCTCCCGATGATAGCTCGGAAGTAGAATGCATAGCATGTCTTGTCATGAATTCGAAATGTATTTATGTTGCCAATCTTGGCCTATTGGTACTCTTGTTCTTATAATTTCATAATCACTCCCATATCAAATGTAAATGTCTCGTAGAACCTCATATGCTTGTAGATTAAACTGGAACACTTAGCTCGAATTTAGAAAGGTGACTTAAACCTGAGGATGTTCATAAAGAGCTTAAGGTGCTTCGCTTAGTTTCCATACATGTTTCCTTAGTAGTTTGTAAAAGAAAGTATTAAAAAACATGTCCTTTAGTTGCTTAAACATACGAGTTAAACTTAGGAGTTTTGGATATTGACGTATTATTTTAAAGTTTTTTTAAAATAAATAAATTAGCGAGGAAGGAGGACTGATTCAAAATTCTTAATGTTCCTCCATAATCTTAAGTTACAATGCCTAAAGAAGAAAAAGAACTTATACACATGGACCTATAGTCAAGGGAATCGACAAAATGACATAAAGACACCGAGTACCCTATATAACCGAACGAGTGGAATATCAACATAATGGAGTCACAAAAATACTTCAGCTGCAATCTCAATGCCTTTCACAGAAGGTCTTTCTAGCAATATATTAGTGAAACAACATTTGACGATTTAGGTTTCTAAACTTTGTGCTCAATGGAAGTACAAAGCTTAGCCTTAACATACCTCAATTTTGGGCCTTGCGGTATTAATATGCACTGTACCCCTTCCTTACAGTATGTAATCTACACAAACTAATGTGACACAACCATTACAGACAGAATATTAACACGTCAGGGTCAAAGTAGAAATTTAGAGATTACTAGGAAAGTGTTTAGCTCGTCAGACCCTTTCTAACCGTATGCTTCATTACATTTTCTTCTCCAAATTACAACCACAAATTAATGACATAACATACATTTTTGAAGCACCTATTAACAAGTGGAGGCCTATGAAATAGTCCATCACAACCAAATAGAGTAGGTCTGCACAATAATAAAAACTCGGCGTATCGCCACACCCCTCCTTTCCAACCCCAAAATAACCATAACCAAACCCCAACCACAAGTCTTCAAACGATTAAATCTAGAAATATATATAATACAGTCCTATAATTGTTCAACATAATCATAATAACTCAAACTCACGGCTTCCGATCACCATCCTGTGAGTTGATCGAATAATTACATTTGGAATCATGTCTTTCTCCTCATACGCAATAAGAGGTTAAGAGGGCAGAACCTTAACTTAAACTTGATGGAGTTTATAGTAATTTATCATGTCCCCTCAAATAACAAACAGTCTCCTCAAAGACAAGACCTTGAACCCATAAGAAACCATTTGAAAATCACAATGCAATAATAGAACTAATCTTACGCTAAGTTATCTTACAATTCAATACCCATCTTTACTTATTATTCTCTCCCAGATTCATATCAACAACAACAACACATATACAAATCATTTCTAAAAATTCTAGCAACAACAGTATCAGAAATTACATCAAAACAGCCCAACATCACGTAACTATCCAATTACGATTTTCCAACCGTCTATTCATGTGTTCTTGCTTATATAGCTTAGCTATAACTTAAATTCACTCAATAAAATGAAGGGTGATAAATATTACCTCAAAACAATGGCAACACCACCTAAATACGAGACTCCTTCACCATGAAGAATCCTCCAATTCACAACCAACAAGGAGGAAAGAAGTAACACAATCTCTATGTACATTCCGAGGGTGAAACCACGTTAAAATCTTATAGATCTTGTCTTGGATGGATAGGGAACTCTTAGAGAAGATTTAGGAGTGTTTTTATTCTTATTTTTGTGAAAAAAAATGAGATAAAACGAAGGGATATCCACTCTTATAAAGTTAAACCGACATAGGAGCTATAGGCCTACCTTCACGTGCGTGCATGTGCAGTCTCAGAAAAAATTTAATATCTCTCTATTCTGAAGTCGTATGCATGAAAGGTTTAATGCGTTGAAAAATAGAATCGTAGACCTTCGATTTGGTATATTGGGATCCTTCTAAAGCTTTATATATTGGGAGAAAAGCTCCAAGACACTTAACCCAAATTTCAGAAAGTTTATCAAAGAAACTTACTCTAACTTTTGCCCACTTTTATTTCACAACATGCTTGACTTCAAACACTTAACTTACGATCATTGCCGACTATATTACCTTATAAAACATCCTTTTTAGCATATAATACACTCTTAGTCTTACCCCGAATGTACTGGTTAATTTAAACCTTTCGAACGGACGAGGTGTTACAAGTGGCATTCTTTAACTCGAACTTGTTTAAGGGCATCCTTGACCCACAACTTTAGTCTCATTCTTTTATCTTACAACCCCTTTGCAACCTTATTCTCCCGATGTGATACACCAAGTTATATACTCCTCATACACTCATGCCATGCTATGTATATTATGTGAAAGAACCACGGGGTCTTATAGGGAGACTTGCCCACTCGATGAATGTTAGGGCTTCTCATAGAGAAGGAGATGTCTGGTAGAATTGCTACAACTATTGAGGCTGCCATGGCCCCCATGAGGACTAAGTTGGCTGATAAGAGGATTCTTTTGAAAGACTATGGATTGAGACTACAGACCCTCACCGCTAGGATTGATAAGCATGAGAAAGTGGAGGGTGTGACACCCGACTTGACATCCTTAAAGGTTGATTTAGCAGGGCTGAGGAAGGATGTGGATCACCTGAAATCCACAATCATCTCCATGTTTTGGGGTAGGGTACCCCTACCTGAGATTCTAGGATCTGACCCACATACCATGCCTTGAGTGGATGTGGCTTCAATTGAGACCGAGAGAGTGGCAGATGAGGCTGATGAGAACTCCACTACGGAGATGGATGACGGGGAGTTTTGTAATGATGAGCAGCTGAGTGTAGAGGCCATTGTAGAGCTATAGAGAATGGAGGAGTTGATCATGCATGCTACCATGGAGTGATCCCTTAATGAGACCTCCGAGATTGGTCAGAGTGGGACCTATCCTTCGGACTCGACCCCTCCTCCAGCTTCACTGAGCACTGATGACGTGGTTGAAGCCACCACAGTTGAGCCATAGGATTAGAGGTTATCGCAGGCATAGCCTTCTAGGGGGGATTTTTCTTATCCAGTTCATTTACGCACTTTATATCCAAATTGAGGATGTTGCATTATATTTTTTAATGGGGTGCGGTAATTTTCCTATACCCTTTTGATTGTATTGTTTTAAGTTGACATTTTTTTGGGTTGTAGTTGATATTATCTTTATACATATTTTTGAGTTGATGGTTTGTGCTTCTGATGAAATATGAGTAAATGGTCATTTTCTCTTATCTATCAACTACCCTAAGGTGTTGAAATGATTGAAGAGCTTGTGCACTCATTGTTAATATTCAAGTATCAACCATGATCAATATATATATATATATATGTCTTGGATAGTTCTTTTAATGAGAGATATGGTTGTATTGTTGTTGGTGTTGGTGTTGTAAGGAAACTCATGTTGTACGACTCTTGCATGATCTTCTAGCATCTTGTGGTGACTAGTCTTGAATTTATGTGAATCTTGCAATGAACATTGCACGCATGCTTAATTTTGTAGAATTGTGCACAATGATAGTGTTCAAAGTGTCTTGTGTGGTGAGGTCTTACTTGAAAGCATGTGTGTAAATTCCTAGAATTTGCCATATTGATCTAATTGTTAAGCTTTGGTGAATGCAAGAAATGATCTTAAGCACAAGTTTTGAGAGTAAGCCTAAATCTTCATGCCTATTTTGTGACTACCTTGTGAGGCTCTGCAACCATTTGGGCACCATTTGAGCCTAAAACATTTGTTGTCAACCTTGTCGAAACCTCTTGAACCAAAAACGTCCCTACTATATCACCCTTAAATCCTTTATGAAGCGTTGAATTGGTTGAATAGACAACTTAGCCTTGGGGATGTGGTGAAGTGGGAGAAATGATCCCAAATGAAAAAGAGAGAAACATGAGACTCTTTGTTAAAAAGTTGAAAAAGTGGGGACCCTTCCCTATAAAAAAGAGTGAAAAGATTGTGAAAGGAAAAAGAATTTGTGCAAATGCAATGCCTTGATTATCTTAGTGGCATGAGGGAATAAAATGGAGTTCCCAAAGAACTGAATAAGAATTGAATGGTGTGAATTGTTTAAGTTGAGTCTCTTGGTCAAAATAGGAAATAGTATGAGATGAGGTCAAATTGAAAACATCAATGTTTTGAAGAGATGAAGTCACTGAGCCAAATTGACCATACATTTACCCTCAGCCACATTACAAGCTTGACAAAGACCTTTGAGATCTTGCTAAAACTAGGTGATGTGATGATTGGAAAAGGGTAAACCTATGGGATGAAACATACAGGTATTTCTCTTTGAGAGAGTGAGACTATATAGTGAATCCTTAACTTTATTAACGATATGATTTGTGAGTGCATGAAATTGTCTTTTGTTTTTAGGGTACTAGAATACATGTATTGATGAATAATTTTGCATTTTGAGTGAGCATTCGTGAGGTTACACTTACATTGATAAATGCTAGTCATCATTTGAGGCTTTTTGAACATAATTTCTTCATCCTAACTCTCATATAAAAATATCTAAATAGTTTATTTTACTTTGTATTATCATTTTGCATTGTTGGATCACGTTCTTGTATGGATTCCTTTATGCCTAACCCTTTCCCTTGTTGTTTTTGCTTGTTCAATCTAAAGGTTGGTTTTTCTTGTTATATTTAGTTTCTTATGCCTAGTTTATGGTGATTATAATAGAATTGAAACTTGTACTTGTGTTGCCTTATGCTTGAATGAATGATAATGCCCTTTGTGTTTAAATGATGTTCCCATTGTTCGTAAATTTTGAATCATGTCTATGGGTTTAACTTTGTGGGTGTCTGGTTAATGTTGAATGAAATTGCCTATTGATTATCTGTGGGGCTTGCCTATATACTGTATAGGTGAAGTCTGAGTGGCCCAAACTCAACAAAATGGCTTGAATTTTCTCGATGATAGATTAGGTGACGCCATTCTTAGGGGCAAATCATCATTTTGTTGTTTATTACTGAAATTGAGGGGCAGTTTGAGAGGTTTTATCTTCGTTGATAAATTTTCTCATGGATGGATGATGATGGTTCTACTACTTTGTTACATAGACCGGGGGGGTTGATGGAGGGATTGTTGGTTCTACTACTCTGGTACATAGACCAAGGGCAGACATAAATGTGCTCCAAAGCCATACATGATCCCTTAGCTAATATTGTACCTCAAGTGGTTCCCGTAGTCGCTCCTTGGGCTATGAACAGATTGAAAGTTGTCGGGTTGTGAACTATATTTGAGGAGAAGTGTCTTTCCACTGATGGGGTTGTGGATAGGTATCTGGTTGTTTGGGATACCCTCTGTTATCACGGTTTTGGGAGATTCACCCAAGCGAAGGAGCCATATGTCCCTACTTAGGTATGAGAGTTTTATGAAGGTTATGGCGATTTCATCCAAAAAAGAGAAAGACGGTTGTTTACAAGCAAGTTGAAGAAGTGGAAGTTCGGAGAAAGAAGGTCCAATGTGGGCCAGCCGCAATCAATGAGGCACTTGGCTGCAAAGCAAGGGACACAAATTCATACACAGAGAGAATGAGATATCCTCTTGATGAGTTGAGGGGATGGCTTGCCCCACTATTAGCTTATGTTACCCCTCCCTGGATTGTGTACGGGGTTGAGATTAAGAAGATGGATTTGAATGTGGCTGTTGACATCAGCAACACACTGATGTCGTCCTTGAATGAGTCGATCCTCTAACATCCCAAGGTTGTCTTATTAGGATGCATCATTGCTAGAGAGGGACTGAGCCTCAGGTCTATTATCATTGAGGAGAAAATTTGAGAGTGAGGCAGCAGGAGACCTTGTTACCATTCCCGGTATTGACTACATAGTTGTGCTAGTTGTCTGGGGTACTATTTGTGGAGGCTACTGGTATGAGAGTTACTCCGTCCTCTTCTAGTGACATTCGATGGATCGATTCAAACTATTTAAGAGATGATGTGACTAGCAGAAAGCCAGCATCAGTTGACACTACTCCGGTGGTTGATCATGCTATCTAGGAGGTAGATTATACACTTCCCGCCCCTGCTACAGAGCCTTCAGGTATAGTTGTACCCTTCTCTTCTACTTTGCCTCCCTCTGCATCCCAACTTCTATTGATATAGGCCACACTTTATCGAATAGGCAACCTTTCCTATTCGGCAGATGTTAGAGCCTCTCATCTTGAGAGAGAGATATCCCTACCATGATTATCATAGCCATTTAGGCTGCTCTTGCCCCTCTTCAGGTTGAAGTAGCGGACCAGCGCACCTTGTTGATTGACTATGAGTTGAGATTGGACACCTTTATTGCTCAAGTTGAGAAGCGTAAGAAAATTGAGGATGATTCTATTGAGATAGCGGCTTTAAAGACTTCTCTTGATGGGTTGGGGAAGGATGTGGATGAGCTAAAGTCAACATACATCTCTATGCTATGGGGCGATGTACTCATTCCTATATTCTTGAGACTGAGCCTCCATTAGCCCAGACTGGGAGTGAGCCTGTGCTTTCAGTTGAGAGAGCACCTGTGATTGCTGATGAGGACTTCTACACTCTGGAGACTAATGAGAAGCAGTTTGATAGAGATGATCTGAGGAGCAAGGACACATATGCAAACTTGGCGTACTTAGATGATGTGCTCCTACAGGTTGCTACAGAGAACTCTCACCAGGAGACCTCTAGCATTGGCTCGAGTGGGACGCATTAGTCAGACATTATTACTCCCGTTAATGCACCGGGCATGATGCCCGGGTTGATGATGGTCCTTTTGAGCCACAGATTCAAACTTCTCCTCAGGCCTAGACTGACAAGGGGATCCTTATCTTATCTTTACTTTCATGCCTTTATTTTATTTCGCATTGAGGACAACGCTTCGTTCTTTTTGGTGGGGTGAGGGCAATACTAGTGCCTAGGTCTTTTTGGTTGTATATAGTTGTTTTGTTTTTCATTCGAGTTAAATTAAATAGTAACTTCTTATTTTGTTTTAATAGTATATAGTATTTGCTGGTCTTAATTTTGGTGATGTTTTGTTCTCCTTTTCTATTGCTCCATAATGGTTGTGACTTGGTGATTTAAAAGCTTGCACACTTATTGTGAAAATTTAAGTATCGATCATAATCAATATCGATGTTATGGAAGTATTTCTTATGAGAAGTGTGTTTGTGTATATGAGGCAATTCAAATCGCAAGATTCTTGCATGAACTTCTACCATTTCGTTGTGACTAGTTGTATATAAATTATGAGACTTGAAATGACCATTGCACGCAAGCTTAAATTTGTAGAGTTATGCCCAATGATTGTGTTTGAAGTGTCATGTGTGGTGAGGTTTACTTGAAAGGCATGTGTGTGGATATCTAGAATTTGTATTGTTGGCCTAATTGTTTAACTTTGGTGAATGCAAAAAATGACCATAGTCACAAGTTTTGACGGTGAACCCATCTATCATACCTATATCGTGACTACATTGTGAGGGTGTGCACCCATTTTGGCACTATTTGAGCTTAATCTGTTTCTTGGAAAACTTGTTGAAATCTCTTGGCCTAAAAATGTCATTCTTGTCTCACCTAAAAATTATTTTGAAGCATTAGTTTGTATGAATAGCCAACTTAGGGGTGTGGCGAGGAAGGAGAAAAGAATCTGGGTGAAAAAGATTGGTGAGACTCATCCTTGTTTCATGTTGCAAAACGATGGAACCCCTCCATACAAAAAATGAGAAAAGAGAAAAGAAAGTGAAATGAAAAAGTATTTCATTCATTGATGTTTTGAGTATCTTTGTTGCGTGATTGAATAAAAGGGGTTTCGAATAAGAAAAGAATATTGTGAATCGAATGAGGATGAGTCCCTATGTCAAAAGGAAGAAATAAAATGAGAAGAGGTGAGGTTGAGTAAAACGATGTTTCAAAAAGGTGAAGTCACTAAACCAAATTGATCATACCCTTAGCCCTCAGCCCTATTACAAGCCTTAAAAGACCTTTAGGATCTTGCTAAAGCCAAAAGATGTGATGATTAGAAACTATGGCCAAACCTATGGGTTGATACATGCATGTCTTTCTCTTTGAGAGTGTGAGAGTTTGTGTTGATTCCTAAAAATGCATTATTGATGTGCTTTGTGAGAGCACGAATCATTATTGATGTGAGGACAATTTAATACTTTTGTTGAAGCATAGCTTTGCATCATGAATGATCATTTGTGAGCATGAACTTAGATTGATAGCGGCTAGTCATCATTTGAGGCTTTTTATGCATAATTGAAAATTGCATGGATTTGAAATTAGCCTTCTGATAGCACTTGAATGTTGGCTCTCAAGAAGCATTGTTTGTAGACACCTTCAATGAACTGATTGAATTCTTGATTTACTTATGGACAAACAATAGTTTATGTCGAGGGTGTTGATGAGTCAGAGTTTTTGGACTCATTTCAAGCATTTTAATTCACCAAATAGTGTCCTCGATGCCATTTTACGTCCATATTTGATGTTTAGCTGTTGATTTGCTGGTGTGAAGGCTTAAGGACAAGGCAAGGAAAAATGCATTTTAAAAAGAAGCCACAAACACAGAAAAACAAAGAAAGTATGAAGATGAAGCTCACAATGAGCACTTGGCGACTCGCTAGATGTCCCCAACCAGACTGAAAGTGACAGAGTCCTAAGCGAAAAATCTCAAAGTAGGTCCGCAAGATGATGTAGAATTTGTTGACTCACCAACTGAGTCGGCGAGGTGATGAGAAATCATCGAAAGTTCTAGAAAGATTTACAAAAATTAGAGAATGAATTGGCGAGAATCAGTGGCATTCAGCGACTCACCGATTGTGAATGACGAGGCCCATCGGCTCGTCAACTGTGGTTCAAACACTTGAAGCTTGAAACCAAAAAAAAGAATGGTGAGAAGCTGAGTTAGTCGGTGACTCACCGAGTGTGTCAACGGGCCCCACTAATGTCATCAAATGGGTTCGAAAGTAAATTTTTTGCTGAATTTTGAGAAGTTATAAATAGTTGAGAAAAGAGAGAAAACTCATCTTTCATGCTCTGAAATTACTGTAAACAAGAACATCTTGAATTTTTGAGTGTGAGACAAGTTTGTAAGTAACTTTTGAGGGGTTTTTATTAGGGTTTCTTGACATTTAAAGTTTAAGCCTACCAACCTAGATGGCGGATAACATTTTTGGTATAATTTCTGTTAATTTCATTATGAGTAGTTAAAATCCCAATTCTAAGGGTGTGTAAATGAAGTTGGTTGATGATTAAAATAGTGGGTTTTGTGTATTACTCA
Source organism: Solanum appendiculatum (assembly GCA_018342035.1). Classification (NCBI taxonomy): domain Eukaryota; kingdom Viridiplantae; phylum Streptophyta; class Magnoliopsida; order Solanales; family Solanaceae; genus Solanum; species Solanum appendiculatum. The sequence continues at coordinate 74,965 of JAGDQO010002284.1, read as the reverse complement.
GTTTTATATTGATTTCCATGAATTCAAACTGATTATCATGTTTTAATGTATGATTTGAGGTTGCAAACTCGAATCTAGGCTATATCTTCATGTGTTGCTTGAAAAAGGTTACATGAAGTGAATGGCTAGTTTGATACTTGCATATTTGTTATGGATTCTAAGTTTTCTTGAAATAAGGAATGTGGGATTTCATTGATAAATGCTTGATATTCTTGAAATAAAAAAGATTTATGCTAAAGTATTAGATTGTTTTGTATGTTCGACTTGAGAGGCTTGAAAAGAGCTCTTATGATAAACAATTTTGTTACTGAGAAATAATTTTTTGTGCTTGAAATTGATCTTGACTATCCATGAGAGATTAATATTGTTGAGGAATTGCATTGACGCCTATTTGAAATCGATACCCACTTCCACACACTCCTAGATTACTTCTCTACTTGCAAATAACTTGTGTTAACTCGCACTTGTTAAACAATTGGTTACTAAATCCTCTTAAATTGATAATTTGAAAAGTCTTGATTTATATTATGTTAAGCATTGGTTACTACCTCTCTACGAGATATTAGCTCGTGATTTCACTTCGTAATTGAATTCTTACTTAGGCCACTCCCTGTGGGATTTGACACCAACCCTCATTAGGTTCTTTATGATCGATGACCGCTTACTTGTTGACTTGTAAGACGAGTAATCTAAGCATTATCAGATAGTTCTAGAGAACATCAAATGTAGACTAGACCAAACTCTATCTATGTATTAATCAATTTGGTTCCTATTAAACCTTTCCTATTGTGTCAAAACCCCATCATAATATACACACCCCTTGATTTTGATAATATTTAGTTGTTCCCTAAATTCCCCCCATTTTATATGCTTGTTGAGGATACAATTTGCAAGTTTTTTTGGGGTTGAGAAACCAATTCAAGAGTAATCACACTTGTCGATCCTTGTCGTTTGACCAAGACCTCAAAAGTTGAGTATTGTTTTGCATATGACCTCTAATTCCTTAAAAATGGGACATAGTTGGGTGTTTACCACCACTCACTGCCATTTACATCATGACAAAGTTAGTATCAAAACACTAGGTTTGGGAATCCCATCGTACAATAACTGGTCTAGTAGAGTCTTACGAAATGATACAAGATGTCTGCACTTTTCTTAGAAAAGCTATAGGAAATTGGAAAACATTCATTTCTTTTTTCCTGTGTGCTATTACTTTATTCCAAATTGTATCTTGTGATCCAAATTTGTATATGACTTTTTATTTTTCTTTCGTATATGGTGAGGACATGCGCATCAAGGGCAAGAGTTGAAATGCCAAGGGATAAAGTATCTACACCAGCCATTGGGACTATAGTTCATGGACGACGTAGGACAAGGGGTCGAGCTAGAGGTAGAGGATGATGTGTCACACCTATTAGGGGCCGAGCTCAGGAAAATAAAGTATCGGCTGGAAAAAGGTCCAAATGTCCTCTCTTATATGAGGATTCTTTTGCGGTAGCGGAGGAGGAAGTGGTTCAGGTGCAGGAAGAGCAGACTCCAATTTAAGGTGGTGTTATTCCGAATTAGATGTCTCCCGAGATCTTCAACTACTAGTGGGTTTCCTGGCTTGGTTGGCCAGTACTGGAACTACCCCCACACATCCTGGAGTTTAGGATCCAAGAGCGCAACATATTGTAGCCATGGCTCCATAGATTGATGAGGTGAAAAAATGCGTATAGTTTCATAATAGGTGATTGGTCTGGTGATGACCGTAGATGAGCATGACTTATCTGTAAGTTTGTTAGAATAAAGCATCCCACCTTTAAGGGCTTTGAATTAGAGAATACATATGAGTTTATTATTGGTTGCGATGAGACACTTCACAAAATGAGAGTAGTGGAGAAATACAGGGGTGAATTTATGACTTTCCAGCTTTAGGGTGATGTGAAGATGTGGTGGATGGATTGTGTAGAGTGTATAATTGTTGGGTCTCTTCAACTATCATGGACTCAATTCTACGCAGAATTCCTAAAGAAGTATTTTCCATGCACTTTGTAGGATTAGAAGAGAGAAGACTTCATCAGTATTGAGTAGGGCAATTCATATAACACTGTCTATTTATCTAGATTTCACTCACTATTTTGGTATTCTTTACAAGATTTCACACACTATGTTTGTATTCTTTACAACTGCTTTATTTCGAAGAAAAGCGGATCTACCATTTCATCAAGGGTCTGAATACTGCACTACATCTTCTAGCCTTATAAATGGTATCCTTTGGTAGTTCTTTTAGGGTGGTAATTGATTTTGTAAAGAGTGTTGAGGGTGTTAGGAAGAAAGGTTATGCCAAGACGATATAGAAAAAGGTTAGGAGAGTGGGAATCTTCAGAAGATCTTAATCCACGGGCCATAGTTCACAGGGATAGTCGACTGTCACTTTTTATTTTATGGTACTAGTTTGGTTTGGGGCTAATTAGGCTCTAGTCGACTGTCACTTCTATGTTTTTTTAGGCAGGCCTGAGGCGGAGACGTCAGATATGGTCATTATAGGTACTATTCTTATGTTTGACTTGATGGATAGCGTCTTATTTGATCCTTGATCCACTTTTTCATGTGCATCTGCTAAATTTTCTATGGGAATAGACATGGTCTATGATTTCCTTGATGCCCTTATTCATGTATCTACCCATGTTGGCTGCTCAATTATTATAGATAAGGTGTATCGTTCTTGTCATATAATGATTATTAGATATCTGACCTAGGCATATTTAGTTATCCTGTAAATGGTGGATTTTCACATTATCCTAGGTATGAGTTGGTTATATCCTTACCATGCTATTCTAGACTATTATGTGAAAATAGTGATTATAGCCATACCCGGAATGGCTAGACTTAAGCGGGAAAGTGATTATCATCCTAGCCTTATGAAACTCATCTTCTTCATTTGTTACAAGAGTTTGATTTTGAGGGTGTGTTTGACGTTCTTATCCCATCTTTACGATACTAGTACAGCGGCTCCTCCATAGAGTCAATTCTAGTGGTATGTAACTTCCTAAAGGTCTTTCTTGTTAATTTTCATGGCATGCCGCTAGGCCATGATATTGATTTTTGTATAGATTTAGAGTCAGGAACTCATCCTGTTTCCAATCCTCCTTACATAATGGCACCAACTGAGCTGAGAGAACTAAAGTCTCAATTGTAGGAATTGCTAAATAAAGGGTCCATCCATCCAAGGGTTTCTCTGTGGGGTGCTTATTTATTGTTTGTTAAAAAAAGGATGGTAGTGTGCATATGTGCATAGACTACCGGCAATTGAATAAGGTTATGACTCGTAACAAATACCTTTTTCCAAGGAGAGATAATTTGTTTGACTAGTTACAGGGTGCTTTTGTTTTCTCCAAGATTTAATTAGGGTTCGAGTACCATGAGTTAATAATTCAGGATGAAGATATTCCTAAGACTGCTTTCCAAACCCATTATGGACATTATGAGTTCTTGATGATGTCATTTAGGCTAACCAATTCCCCGATCGCCTTCATGGGTTTGATGAATGAGGTGTTTAAGCCTTATCTGAACTCCTTCATGATTGTCTTTATGGATGACATACTAGTTCATTCTAAGAGTAAGAAGGACCATTTGAGGATAGTGTTGAGTTTTCTCAAGGAAAAATAACTTTATGCTAACTATTCTAAGTGTGAGTTTTCGTTCCCTTTAGTGTCTTTTTTAGGTCATGTGGTTTTGAAAGGATTTATGGTGGATTTGAAAAAGATTGAGGCGATTAAGGATTGGACTAGTACTACTTCCATGATAGAGGTTTGTAGTTTTATGGGGTTGGCTAGTTACTACTCCAGGTTTGTGAAGGAATTCGCCTCCATTGCTTCTCAACTGACCCATGTGACTCAGAAAGATTTGTCCTTCCTTTAGCGTAATTAATATAAGGATATCTTCCAACACCTCAAGATCTTCTTGATTCCTTATCCTATTCTTGCCTTACCACTGGATGGTAAGGATTTAATTATTTATTATGATGCCTCACGTTATGGGTTAAGTGTTGTGTTAATGGAGGAAAAGAATGGTATTGTCTATGATTCCAAAAAGCTGAAGGTGCATTACAAGAACTATCCTATTCATGAATTGGAGTTGGCCGTCGTGATTTTTTCACATAAAATATAGAGGCATTACTTGTATAGAGTTCCCTGCTAAGTGTTTACTAACCACTATAGTCTGCAAGATATCTTCATGCAGAAAGAGTTAAATTTTAGATAGCGTAGATGGATAGCGCTGTTGAAAGATTATGATATTACTATTCTTTACCATCCAGGAAAGGCTAATGCAGCGGCTGATGCATTGTGTATAAAGGCAGAGAGTATCAGTATCTTGGCTTGTCTGGGAGTTACCAAACGTCTGTTAGCTAGGGAGATGCAAACCTTGGAAAAAACTTAATGCGACTTAAGAGATCCAAAAGGGGTATAGAAACAAGGTCTACCAACCTAGACAAAATTGACGCTAGGAAATTGAAAGATGTAAAGTTGGGTAAAATTCATGATAAGGTGGCGAAAAGGGAGGCCAAAGAAGTTTTTCTTGATGGTGAAGGTGTCTTGTGTATCAAAGGGAAAGTTTGTGTTCCCCATTTTTGTGATTTGATTCCTATTATCCTTATGCACATTCATACTCAAGATACTCGGTACACCCCTGCACAACCAAGGTGTATCGCAATCTGAGACAACACTATTGGTGGGGTCAAATGACGCGATACATAGTGGATTTTGTGGCTAAGTGTCAAAACTGCCAGGAGGTGAAGTATGGGCATCAGAAATTGGGTAGTACTCTTAAGTTGATGCCAATTACTTAATGGAAGTGGGAAAAAACAGCTCTTGACTTTGTTGTGGAACTTTCAAGGACCTTGGCAACGTTTGATTCAATTTGGGGTATTATGGATAGGTTGATTAAGTCTACACACTTCATAGTTCATACTATTAAAGTGATTTATACTATAGAAAAGTAAGCTTAACTGTACCTCAAGTAGGTTGTGAGACATGGGGTTCCCATTTTGATCATCTTTGTTAGGGATACACAATTTACCTCTAGCTTTTGGGCAAAGTTGCATGAAGAGTTGGGAACAATATTGGATCTTAGCATAGCGTTTCACTCTCAGACTAATGGCCAATCTAAGTGAATAATTTAGGTATTGGAAGACATGTTTCATGCTTGTGTCATGAATATTTGAGGCCATTGGGATCATTTTCTATCATTGGTCAAGTTTTTTTAAAATAATAGCTACTATTGGAGCACTGATATGGCGCCTTTGAGGCCTTCTATTAGAGGATATGTCGATCTCCCATTGGTTTGTTTAATACTTTTCATGTGAGACATTAAGGTATTGATTTTTTGAAGGACTCATTGGAGAAGGTAAAGTTTATCCAGGAAAAGCTTGTGGAAGCTCAGAGCTAGTAAAAAGAGTATGTAGATCATAAGGTAAGGGACATGCAATTTATGAAGGGTGAACAAGTATTGCTCAAGGTTTCACCGATAAAAGGCGTCATGTGGTTTTTTAAGAAGAGGAAACTTAGTCCAAGGTATATTGGATCGTTCAAAATTCTTAAGCATGTAGGGTTGGTAGCCTATCAATTAGTGTTGCCTCTCAGTTTGTTTGGAGTTCACCCCCTGTTCCATGTATCTATGTTGAAGAAGTTCCATGACGATGATAATTACATCATCCATTGAGATTGTGTGTTGTTGGATGAGAACTTATCTTATGAAGAGGAACCTAACGTTGTTCTTGAAATAGTTGTTCGTAAGTTGAGGACATAAAATATTGCATATGTCAAGGTCCATAGGAAGAACCATCTGATTGAGGAGGCCACTTGGGAGACCAAAGCTTGCATGTGTAGCAAGTATCCACAATTCTTCATCAATTCGGGTAATGCCTCACCTATTTTTCCCTTTTTCCTTCTTTTGTTGTTTGGGAATGGATAGTTATTTAATTGGTATTTGATGTAATGACTCATTCCGTTGTAGAAATTTTTAAAATTGAAGTGTGTGGGTAGAGTTTGTCTAGGATGAGATATGGTAAAAATATTCAGGCTAGGTCAGTTTTTCTTTAAAATAAGGTATTATGGGGTTTAGGGATCGTCTCTTATATGTGGTGTAGTGTTTAATGATTTTGATCTTAAATTATATTAGTTGATAGAAACTTTTGAAATGAGACATGAATTAGTAGAACTCCAATTATGGAGATTTCCGTAGTTTGAGATATTTTTACATTGTCCAAAAATTATGAGTGTGTTATAAAATGGGGGAGTTTGGAAAGACCCCCTGAGTTACTATTAGTATTCATCATAGAGGTACCCACCACCGCCATGGCATTATCGCTACAGAGAAAGGGTTTCGCTATATCAGCCTCAACCAAGTTGAGGACCACTATAGTTGTCAGTTGCCCATCGTAGAGGCCTTAGCCAATATGAGGTCCACTATAGAAGCTAACTTTCAACCATAGTGGATCCACCGTAGAGGGTTAGGCCTCGCCGTAGCGGCTTTTGACAACATTTTAAGTTCAGGTCATGTCTTTGGACGCTATTTTCTCCCTAACATCCAAAGACTCGTCCCTAAGCTTGAGAGAGGCTATTTTCAACCTTTTGGGTCTCTCCTATCATCAAGGTAAATTCATTACTCCTTGTTGACGTCGTTTAATACGTTAAGTTCATGTAATCTTTAGACTGGAAAATCCTTGGACAAGACCCTAAGACGTTGTTGAATGATGGGGATTCTTACCTCTAATCTGGATTATGGGGATTTTGGGGAAGTTGATGGGTGAAAAATCCTAACTAGAGGATTTAGGTTATGAACAAGGTAAAATCAATGGGGTTTAGTCCCTAAGGCCTAGAATTAATGAATGAGTTATTAAATATGTTATTTTTATGTATTTAGATCATGAACGAATCGAAGTTTTGGGAAAGGGAAAGTCTCCTATGGAATATCTTGCATTTGGGATCCTTAATTGAAGTAGGTTATGATAAATTAGAGTTAGACTAGACTTACATTCACGTATACTCTTGAGTTAAATGCTTTTGATTTTGGGTTCTCGATGCACCATGATGATAAAATTTGGATCTTGATACACTATGATGGTAAGATTTTGGGTCATGCCCCCATCGAATTATGGCCTAAAACACCTTCTTATGGGTAAGGTGTTGGGTTCAAGTTCCAATGCAATATAGTGATGACTGAGAAAATAGATATGCTCTTGAATTTTGAAACCAGTGTCACTGAATTTGCTTCATTCTTTTATGAGAATGCGGTAGCACTGCATAATATGTCTGAAAGATGACAACTGGTTGAATGTATGAATATGAGCATCGTAAAATGTTAATGGTCATCATTGAGGTAGTTAAAAGGAAGAACATTATGAGTTCTTAAGATGGTCCTTCACATATGAAGGTAATTTTTGGCCATCAAAGTGGTATGAAAGGTTATTGGGCACATTGTTGTTCTTGCAATCCAATTTGAAAGTTTTGTAAATCCTCCATCAAAATAAAGAAATACAAAGTGGTAGTACATTTAGTACTTTTAAAGTGATGTTGAGGTGGGTCAAATAAATTTGATAATGCCAAAGTATGACATGAGTTTCTAATAAAAACTTATGGAGCATATACAAATGGTGATGGTCATTTCTTGAAGGAATGTGACTTGTGTTCGTATGGATAAGGACATGCTCATGTATGGTTGGATAAATGTCACATCTCACCTCTAGGGGAGGTTTGAGAGGTTGAAAAGAAACATTTTGACATAAATGGTCATTTGGTCATATACTTTGAATACATCACAAATATTTTTGTATATTTAATTATGAACTATTTAAGAACAAAAGAAAGAAATAATTATTTCCTATAAAGGTTGTGGCCATGACCAAAAATAAATATTATTGTGTGGCAACACCGATTTGTCATTGGTAGTCAAGAAACAAGTCTTGTCTGTAATAATTTAAACCATGTCAATAAGAATAATTTTCTCCTTGAAGGAGATGGTCACCATACGAATGGTGTTGTGAAATTTGTGGTAGTACACAAAATTAATTGAGAGCTCCGAAAAGGCTAATATTTTACTACTCAAAGAAATGAAATTGTTCATAATATTGGGGTTGTAGTAAGTCTCAAAAGAAACTTTTTAAGTTTTGGAGGAATTGAAAATAAAAATTATTATATTGAGACTATAAATTATGAGAAGAATTAATATCTTCATATTACTACAATCGAAGAGAGATACAAATATTTCCGTAAAAGATTATCCATTTTTTCCTCTTGTTTGTTGTATACAAATATAGGCATGATGATGATATCACATGCAAAAATAAACTAGAAGTTTACTAGAATAAGTATCATTTGGCATAATTGACTGGCCATTCCTATTCTAATGTGATGTGAAAGAAATTGAAAATTCACGTGGCTATATGTTGAAGAAATAAAAGATTCTTCAAAAATTCTTTTGTGTTGCTTGTTCTCATGATAATGATCATTGTACCAGTTAAGGTAGGGATTGTATCCCCTGAAATTATTTGGAACATATAAAAAGGTGAATATGGCCCGTTCACCTACCATGTGGACCGCTTACTATTGTGATTTAATAGACACATCTATGGTACGGTCACATGTGTGTTTGTTATCAACTTACAAATTGGTTTTTGTAAGGTTGTATACTCAAATTGCTAAATTAAGAGCATAGTTCAAAACAATAAAATTATGTTGATAATCGTCACGACCCAAAGTACACCCTAGACATGACATGGCGAATAGGACCCCGAGAGGCCCCACTCAAGCCACTTAGCATACATCATACTAGATAATAGAAATAGAAGAGTTTAAAAGTATTATTTCATATAAAAGAGTTTGAGAAGAGGAAGTCTAAACATAGGTCTCAATATGCCATCTACTACATCAATAGAAGGGATTTGGGGCGTAACCCATACAAAGTCTGAGAACTGATGTAGCACCTCAGAATTGGAAAAGAAGAAACATAAAATTTTTGGGTTACAGGCCTGACCTACGACTCCAACCTACGATTGGTAGGAGTATTTACGAACCATAGGTGGCAGTCATAGGTGGAGGGGAAAGTTTTCTCAGAAATCAAGTTTCAATAACCTATCAATGGTTCGACAGGACGGTCCGTCGTTTGACCTACGGACCGTAGGTGGGTCCCGTAACTCACTCCCAAACTTGGTGAAATTTTGAAAGTTTAATATGAGAATGACTGTTTGTATGTACGGTCCGTAAGTGGACCAATGGACCGTAAATGGGGTCCGTCATTGTTGCATCCAGGTTGGCAGTCTGTGAACCTATCTACGGTAGGACAGGACGGTCTGTAGGTTGGCTTACGGACCGTAGGTTCAACCATAGGTAGGGGTCCGACAGTTATTTTTAAAGGGCTTTTTGGTCTTTTTCCTAAATGGTTAGTGCCTAATCTAAGTCAATTTCACCATTAACCTAGACCCTATAAAAACCTTTTAAGCCTAATTCTACCCATTCCTAATCATTCCCAAAACACTCCTCTCCCAAATATTTCTCTTTCTAGAATCAAGAAGAAGAAGAAGTCAAGCTAGGGTTCTTCAAGTTCAAGTCCTCATTCTTCATCATTGTTTAGGGTTTCAATTGAGGTATGTAGGGAGTTCATCAATGGGTTCCATTCACCCATTGAGCCCCCAAGGTTTTCTTCAACTTTCCAATTCAATTTCCCAAAATTGATTAAGGTCTTGACTTCATTCTTCATGGGTTCTATTTGTATGGATTTAATTAATTTAATTTGATTTAATTTGATGATTTTGACTTAATTACATGTTTTTCAACTAATTCCATGTGAACCCATGTATTGATCTATGAATTTGACTATCAACCCTAACCTTCTAAGTGAGGATTGTTCAATCAAAAACTAGGTTTTCTTCTATGATGTGGGTTCTTTCAATTATGATCAAATTACTTCCAATTATGGTTTTCTAAGCATAAATTGAGTTGAATTGCATGATTTAAGATGAATCCCCATGAACCACTATGAATTCCCCTAATTTCGAAATGTATGCGTTGATGATGGGTTGAATTATGAAGAAGATGGATTTTAATGAAGTTACATGAACTCATGCATGTTTTAATGATTTCTAAAGCTATGATTTATGATGAATTGATGAATATTGAAGAGATGGGTTTTATGATAGTATGCATGCTCAATTATGAAATTGATGATGACTTAAAGATGCTTTGAGGTTGAGATCTCAATGTTGATAATTGATGAATGTGAAAGATTTTCTCACGTAAAAAGAATTCATAACATGTTGAAAGGTCTTCCTCAACTAAGCTTGAATCTAAGGTTAAGGATCTATCATAATGATAAGATAAGAGAAGACCACCCATGTCTTCTAATGATATGAAAAGTTAAGACTATGACTAATCTGTGGGAATTATGCTTAGCACCGAGTGGATATTGAGATGGAAGCTCTCCCGTAGTAGAGGCCGGGTTTCTAGTAAAAGCTCTCCCGTAGTAGAGGCCGGATTTTCTAGTGAAAGCTCCCCCGTAGTAGAGGCCGAGTTTTCTAGATGGAGCTCTCCCGTAGTAGAGGTCGGGTCTCCAAAAGCAATCTCTTATCCCATAAACTATTGTACCACCATAGGATGATTTTCTTTAAGTAGACATTAGCTAGTGGATCCACGTAAGCTAGAAGTTAAGGTCTTACCTTGGCAAGTAAGGCAACCCTTTTTTGGTGTAGGGAGAACACCAGATTCCATGTTATAGCTCACATGGTCTATTTCGGTTAAGGCTCACTTCCCACAAAAATAAATTAAAGCTACTCTTGGTTAGTATTTCACAAGTGTTTTAAGTATGTTTAACGTGCATTGACTATGATTTACAACTTATGTTTTCTAACCCTTTTTCTCATGTTTTAACTTGGTCAATGCATGTCATGAAAATGTTCCCTTGTAGCATGATTCAATGTTTTATTGCATTCCCCTCATACTGGGTACATTTCGTACTAACACATACTCTTTCCTACATTTTCTTATAAGTGTAGGGCTTGGTGATTCTCCTCATTCCGCTCATGGCTAGTGGGTACTTAGAGACTTGAAGACTTGGAGAGTCCTCATACATTCGAGGACGTTGCCTTGTTATTCTTTATATGTTCTTTACATTCGGACTTGTAATGGGTTACGTCCCAACGTTCTTTCTATTCCACTTGTTAATTGGCTTTGAGACTATATGTAGACTTTCGCTATGCTTGTAAACTCTTTTGATAATGAATTATCTTTTAAACTCTTAAATTGCTATTATCTTGTATGATGTATGCTAAGTGGCTTGTATGAGGCATTTCGGGGTCTTGTATGCCATGTCACGGCTAGGGGTTACTTTGGGTCGTGACAAACTTGGTATTCAGAGCACAATGTTTTAGAAAGATCCTACGATGTCTCATAAGCCACGTCGAGTAGAGTCTTGTTCATAAATGTGAAGCGCGCCACATTTATGAATGAGAGGCTACAAGATGATTAGGAAACTCCACTTCTTTCATTACTCTTAAGTCGTGCGATAGAGTGTAACTTCATAGGTCTTTCTCTCCTAATCCCTATCCTATGCATTTCAGGATATGGCTACCCGAAGGGCTTATGTGAGAAGAAATACGGGAGACAATGGGGAACAAGAAGCTCCTCCTCAAGTTTCGGCCAACCCTTTGGCCAAACAAGTGACTAATGCAGAGTTTAGGGCTACTTTTCAAGTGTTGGTTCAAGCCAATAGGGAGATTGTGGCTCCCGTAAACTCGAATGTGGGTACAAAAAATACTAGAGTAAAGGACTTTACTAGAATGAATCCAATGGAGTTTTATGGGTCCAAGGTTGAGGAAGATCCTCAAGAGTTCATTGATAAGGTGTATAAAGTGTTGATAATCATGGGACTGATGCCGGTGGAAAAGGCAGAATTGGCCGCTTACCAACTCAAGGGTGTGGCTCAAGTGTGGTTTGAGCATTGGAAGAGTGAGAGGGTGGAAGATGAGGGTCCTCTTGATTGGGAGAAATTCAAGGTTGCTTTTCTTGATAGGTTCTTTCCCCTTGAGATGAGGGAGGCAAAGGTACTTGAGTTCATTAACCTCGTCAAGGAGATATGAGTGTGAAGGAGTATTCTTTGAAGTTCACACGATTGTCTCGACATGCTCCTATTATGGTGGCCGGTCCAAGGGCAATGATAAGTAGATTCGTGTCGGGTGGTTCCGAATTGGTGGTCAAAGAATGCCTAACCGCCATGCTTGTTAAGGATATGGATGTCTCCCATTTGATGGTTCATGCTCAACAAATAGAAGAGGAGAAACCCAAGGAAAATTCTAGAGAGGCAAAGAGAGCTAGGACCGGTGATGATAACTTTTCACACTGAAGGTCCTATTGACAAGGTTGTTTTAAGTCTCAACAAAGGTTTTCTGATTCAGGTTCCTCTAATGCTACTCCTAATACCAACAAAGATAGGGTGTCTAACCCTAAGCCTCAAGGGGGAAATGGTGGTGGATTCTCATTGGCTACTTGTGCTAAGTGTGGGAGGAAACATGAGGGCAAATATCTAGCTGGTTCTAATGTATGCTTTGGTTGTGGCAACACAGACCACAAGATAAGGAATTGTCCCGTAGTGGCTAAGAAGGAAGGAGATAATCGTCAGCGGACTCAACCCCAATATATGTCGGGTTCTAGTGAGAGTCAAAAGCAAAATCGATCCCATGCACTTCAAGCTCATCATGAGCAAGAGAGTTCTCCCGATTTGGTTACCGGTATGTTGAAAGTCTTTCACTTTGATGTCTATGCTTTGCTTGATCCCGGTGCTACTTTGTTTCTTGTGACGCCACATGTGGTGATGAGGTTTGATGTTCTTCTAGATGAATTGCTATATCCTTATTGTGACCCTACTCCTATTGGTGAATCTCTTATGGCTAAGAGAGTCTATAGAAATTGTCCTGTCTCCTTATCCCATAGAGTCACTCATGTTGATCTTGTCGAGCTTAATATGTTAGATTTTGATGTTATCTTTGGGATGGATTGGTTGCATTCTTGTTATGCTTCTATTGATTGTAGGACCCAAGTGGTCAAGTTTCAATTTACAAATGAGTCTATCCTAGAGTGGAAGGGGGAAATTCTATGCCTAAAGATCAGTTTGTTTCTTGTCTTAAAGCTAGAAAGATGATTTCTAAGGGTTGCTTATACAATATTGTTAGGGTGAGGGATGTGGATTCAAAAATCCCTACTCTTGAGTCGTTCCCCGTTGTTAATGAGTTTCTGGAAATGTTTCCCGATGATCTACCCGGTGTTCCTCCCGAAAAGGAAATAGACTTCGGTATTGACCTTCTCCCCGATACGCAACCTACTTCTATTCCTCCTTACCGAATGGCTTTTGCAGAACTTAAGGAATTAAAGGAGCAATTGAAATATTTGTTGGATAAGGGTTTCATCCGACCAAGTATCTCTCCATGGGGTGCTTCAGTCTTGTTTGTTCGAAAGAAGGAGGGTTCCCTTCGAATGTGCACTGATTATCGGCAATTGAATAAAGTCACCATTAAGAATAAGTATCCTCTTCCAAGGGTCGATGACTTGTTTGATCAACTCCAAGGGGCTACTTACTTTGCTAAGATCGACCTTCGTTCAGGCTATCACCAATTGAGGGTAAAGGAAAATGACATCCCTAAGACGGCTTTTCGGACTAGGTATGGTCACTACGAGTTCTTGGTCATGTCGTTTGGGTTGACAAATGCTCCGGCCACATTTATGGATTTGATGAATAGGGTGTTTAGGCAATACCTTACCTTGATATGTTTGTGATCGTGTTCATTGATGAAATCTTGAGTTATTCAAGGAGTGAGGATGAGCATACCAATCATTTGAGGATTGTGTTGCAAGTCCTCAAAGACCAACAACTCTTTGCAAAGTTTAGTAAATGTAAGTTATGACCTTTTTGATTGTGGTTATGCATTGTTTGAGGTTGAGTGCTACTTTGGCTATGGTATGACACCATGTGTGGTTAGTGTGTATAAGGTCAACTTTGAAATCCTTGTGGAAACTTCTTAAGTGTTTACTTGTATCAATGGTTCCGTGGTTGTTAAGGTTTTTGGTACTATGTTTGGATTGAGGGAGATGGATTCGGAAGGATTTGAGAGGTTTTCTCCCAAGGGGGAGATAGTGTGTTTCATGATTGGTGAGTGTGGGACTATTTAAGTTGTCGGGAAGAGTTCCTTGTTATGGTTTGGTAAGTGAAAATTTGGAGGCGATGCGATGTGATGTCTTAGTATCCCTATCTACTCCTTCTATCTTTGGGTCTAGCTTGAGGACTTAGCCCCTCATGGTTCACTCTTTAAGATTCTTGTGTCTTGGTCATTCTCATGTCTCCTCATGCATTCACGCTCATGAAAATTTGATTTTTTGAAGATATGACTTAGTATGATTGATTTATCTATGATTATGTGCATTTGAGTACGAGTTGCATAAAGTCTTCATGAAATGATGTTGTAAACATGCTTTAGCTAGGAGCTGATGTTTTCCTCCTTGGATATGTGCATTTATGTGATTGCATTCATGTTGGGCTGCTAGATTAAGTTCCTATCCTTCCTTATGATGTCTTGAGTTCCATTCGAGGATGAATGTTCCCAAGGGGAGATATTGTAACACCTCAGATTTGGAAAAGAAGGAACATAAAATTTTTGGGTTACAGGCCTGACCTACGGCTCAAACCTACGATTGGTAGGAGTATTTACGGACCGTAGATGGCAGTCGTAGGTGGAGGGGAAAGTTTTCTCACAAATCAAGTTTCAGTAACCAATCGACGGTTCGACAGTACGGTCCGTCGTTTGACCTACGGACCATAGGTAGGTCCCGTAAGTCACTCCCAAACTTGGTGAAATTTTGAAAGTTTAAGATGGGATAGACGGTTGGTATGTCCAGTCCGTAAGTGAACCAACGGACCATACATGGGGTCCGTCATTGTGGGTACAAGGTTGGCAGTCTCTGAACCTATCTATGGTAGGACAGGACGATCCGTAGGTTGACTTACGGACCGTAGGTTCAACCATAGGTAGGGGTCTGACATTTATTTTTAAAGGGCTTTTTGGTCTTTTTCCTAAATGTTTAGAGCTTAATCTAAGTCGGTTTGACCATTAACATACACCCTATATAAACCTTTTAAGCCTAATTCTACCCATTCCTAATCATTCCCAAAACACTCCTCTCCCAAATATTTCTCTCTCTAGAATCAAGAAGAAGAAGAAGTCAAGTTAGGGTTTTTCAAGTTCAAGTCTCCATTCTTCATCACTGTTTAGGGCTTCAATTGAGGTATGTAGGGAGTTCATCAATGGGTTCCATTCACCCATTGAGCCCCCAAGGTTTTCTTCAACTTTCCAATTCAATTTCCCAAAATTTATTAAGGTCTTGATTTCATTCTTCATGGGTTCTATTTGAATGGATTCAATTGATTGACTTTGATTTTAATTTGATGATTTAGACTTGATTGCATATTTTTCAACTAATTCCATGTGAACCCATGTATTGATCTATAAATTTGACTATTAACCCTAACTTTCTAAGTGAGGATTGTTTAATCGAAAACTAGGTTTTCTTCTATGATGTGGGTTCTTTCAATTATAATCAAATTACTTCCAATTATCGTTTTCTAAGCATGAATTGAGTTAAATTGCATGATTTAAGATGAATCCCCATGAACCACTATGAATTCCCCTGATTTTGAAATCTATGCATTGATGATGAATTATGAAGAAGATGGATTTTAATGAAGTTACATGAACTCATGCATGTTTTAATGATTTCTAAAGCTATGATTTATGATGACTTGTTGAATGATGAAGAGATGTGTTTTATGAAAGTATGCATGCTCAATTATGAAATTGATGATAACTTAAAGATGCTTTGAGGTTGAGGTCTCAATGTTGATAATTGATGAATGTGAAAGGTTTTCTCACGTAAAAAGAATTCATAACATGTTGAAAGGTCTTTCTCAACTAAGCTTTTATCTAAGGTTAAGGAGCTATCCTAATGATAAGATAAGAGAAGACCACCCATTTCTTCTAATGATATGAAAAGTTAAGACTATGACTAATCCGTGGTAATTATGCTTAGCACCGAGTGGATATTGAGATGGAAGCTCTCATGTAGTAGAGGCCGGGTTTCTAGTTAAAGCTCTCCTGTAGTAGAGGCCGAGTTTTCTAGTGAAAGTTCTCCCGTAGTAGAGGCCGGTTTTCTAGATGGAGCTCTCCCGTAGTAGAGGCCGGGTCTCCAAAAGCAATCTCTTATCCCATAAACTATGTGCCACCATAGGATGATTGTCTTTAAGTAGACATTAGCTAGTGGATCCACGTAAGCTAGAAGTTAAGGTCTTACCTTGTCAAGTAAGGCAACCCTTTTTTGGTGTAGGGAGAACACAGGATTCCATGTTATAGCTCACATGATCTATGTCGGTTAAGGCTCACTTCCCACAATAATGAACTAAAGCTACTCGTGGTTAGTATTTCACAACTGTTTTAAGTATGTTTAACTTGCATTGACTATGATTTACGACTTATGTTTTCTAACCCTTTTTCTCGTGTTTTAACTTGGTCATTGCATGTCCTGAAAATTTTCCCTTTTAGTATGATTCAATGTTATATTGCATTCCCCTCATACTTGGCACATTTTGTACTAACGCATACTGTTGCCTACATTTTCTTATAAGTGTCTCCTCATTCCGCTCATGGCTAGTGGGTACTTAGAGACTTGAAGACTTGGTGATTCCTCATACATTCGAGGATGTTGCCTTGTTATTCTTTATATGTTCTTTACTTTCAGACTTGTAGTGGGTTACGTCCCAACATTCTTTCTATTCCACTTGTTAGATGGCTTTGAGACTATGTGTAGACTTCCACTATGCTTGTAAACTCTTTTGATTATGAATTGTCTTTTAAACTCTTAAATTGCTATTATCTTGCACAATGTATGCTAAGTGGATTGTATGAAGCCTTTCAGGGTCTTGTACACCATCCCTTCCCTTAGTACTAAGCAATGGGCAATCTCTCATTTTGTGACCACTCTTTCTAGCCCCAAAGCATGCATTTGAACTAGCTAGACACTCACCCCTATGTCTTTTTCCACACTCCCGACACTTGGACACCATTTACTCACTAGCACCATTAAATTGAAAACGGTTACTTCCACCGGACCTCGTATGTGAGAAATCACCATTATCCATTCTTGCCCTCTTTGAATCCCTTGCCTTCTCCTTAAGATTTTCTTCTTCAATTTGTTGGGCATGAACCATCAAACGGGAGGCATCCATCTACTTAACAAGCATGGAGATTAGGTATTTTTTGACCACCAAGTCGGAAGTACCCGACACAAACATACTCATCCTTGCCCTTTGATCGGCAACCATAGTTGGAGCATACTTAACCAATTGAGTGAACTTCGAAGCATATTCCTTCACATTCATATTCCCTTGACAAAGGTTGATGAATTCAAGTACCTTTGGTTCCCTCATCTCAAGTGAAAAGAACCTATCAAGAAAAGAAACCTTAAATTTCTCCCAATAAAGAGGACCCACATCAACCGCCCTCTCACTTTTCCATTTTTCTAACCAAACTTGGGCAACACCTTTGAGTTCCTAAGCAGCTAATTCTGCCTTTCCTACCAAAGTGATACCCATGATTCCCACTATCTTGTAAACCTCATCAATGAACTCTTGAGGATCTTCCTCAACTTTAGACCCATGAAATTCTTGAGGATTCATCCTAGTAAAGTCCCTCACGCTTGTTGCTTCCGTACCCACCCTTGGGTTCATGGGAGCCACAACTTCCCTATTTTCTTTAGTCGTCATAGCTTGGGACAATGTGTTAAATGCAGCTCGAAACTTATCATTAGTCGCTCACTTAGCCAAAGGGTTGACCGGTACTTGAGGAACCTCTTGTCTCACATTTTCACGAACATTTCTTCTCACAGGATTCCTTCATGGAGACATATTCTGAAAAGCATAAACAGGGGTTAGGAGAGGAGAACCCTTATAGAGATATACTCTATGGCACGACTTTAGAGTGATGAAAGAAGCCTCATAAAACATTGTAATTATCTTAGTTCATTTTGTGGGAAATTTACCATTAACCGACATGGACTATGTGAGCTATAACATGGAATCCAATGTCTATCCCACATCGAAAAGAGATTGTCCTACTTGCCAATGTAAGAACCATGAACTTGAGCTAAAGTGGATCCACTAGCTAATGTCTATCTAAGACCAACCTATGGTGGCACATAGTTATGAGACACGGGTAATCGCTGCTTTTCCACTCAGTGCTAAACATAAATCCCATGGAATAGTCATTAATCATAATCATCATATTATCCATAAAAAGGCACAATTTAGTAGTCAATCCAAGCTTAAGTTCATTAGGATAGCTCCTTAGACCATGCATGAGAAAATCTTTCACCATCCATGATCTTTTCATAATACTTTTATAAGGCCCATAGACATTTACTTCATACTAAAAATGCCCTACTACTAATGGAAATAGTTTCAAAAGCGTGATCTATCATCATTGCTGGCATATCTGGATACCATACTAATTAAGACCTAAATTGGGAAAATAGCCCAAAAGCATTGAGGGCAAATCTAGATTTCATTCATGTCATGTGGCCAAGCTTCATAGAACATATAGACACCCTCACTTATAAGCTTACTTTAGTCATAAATATTGTTTTCATAAAAACATGCAAAATTTCATAAAACATATTCATAAATTCAAGCTTCTTCATAAATTGATGTAAATTAGGGTTCATAGTCAAAATTCATAGATCAGTGCATTATTTCACATGGAATTACTTAAAAAGCATGTAATTAAGTCTAAATCATCAAAATAAGATCAAAGTCAATCAATTGAATCCATATAAATAGAACCTATGAAGAATTGAAGAAAACCTAATCAATTTTGGGAAATTAAATTTGAGAATTGGAGAAACCTTGGGGACTCAATAGGTAAAGGGAACCCATTGATGAACTCCCTACATACCTTGGTTGAAGTCATTAGCAATGATGAAGAAACGAGACTTGAATGGAACCCTAGCTCTAATTTTTCTTCCTTAGACTTGAGAGGATTTGGAAGGATGAATTTGGTCAAGTTTTGAGAAATTAGGAGAATGAGTTGAGAAAGTTAATTTCGGGGTTAAAATCCTTTATATGGGGCTTAGGGTAGAAGACAAAATGACATAGTATTGGGTTAAAACAATTAGGAAAAGACCCAAAATCCCCTTTAAAAATTACTGTCGAGACTCACCTAGGGTTCAGACCTACGGTTTGTAGGTCCTACTACAGACCATCCTAGTCAACCGTAGGTAACTTCAGAAACATGATTTTTGGACCATCCAATGATGGACCTATGTACGGTTTGTAGGTCTACCTACGGACATACATGGACACCGTAGGTCCTAACCTTACCCCTTAAATTTTCACTAAGTATAGAAGTGACCTACGAGACCTACCTATGACTTGTACATAGGGTGACGAACCATCTTGGTGAACCGTAAAAAGGTTTCTGAGACTTGATTTTAGAAAATTATATCTCCACTACCTACGGATGCCATCTAAGGTCCGTAGGTTCTTCTACCAACCATAGGTGGGAATCGTAGGTCATGCCTGAAATCCAAAATCTGCATTTTCCTTCTTTTCCAAGTTTGAGGTGTTAAATAATTCTGGTTGGTGTAGCAGAAATT
The DNA here is from genome assembly GCA_018342035.1 of Solanum appendiculatum. NCBI lineage: Eukaryota > Viridiplantae > Streptophyta > Magnoliopsida > Solanales > Solanaceae > Solanum > Solanum appendiculatum. Next base: position 55,244 of record JAGDQO010002284.1, on the reverse strand, counting down.
GTATGCCTCCAATTATAGTTAGACCATTGATTATGAGAAAAAATCTCTCAAATAAAATTTGGTATGAGATGAGTTTATTTAACATGTGCACATCAAGCCAACGAGGTTCTCCAATCGTAATTGGTCCAGGATCAGAAATCAAATAATTTCCATCAAAAAATTCAATATATGCACATATGATTTTATTGCTCCAACACGCACAAAGATAGATCCCCAAATGAGGTTGGAGGTAAATGTTAGATTTACGAACATTAGGGGGAGATATGATTAGCAGCTGAAAATTATGTGTGGGGTGAATTATCTAGATCCTCATAAAAAATGTGAACCTGAAGTTCAAGAAATAATTCATCTGCAAAATGTTGAAAATAATTTGCCAGATGTATTTGTTGACCCGCTATTTTAATTAAGCTGCAAATCCTCCAATAAACTATGATATGTCAGAAGCGTAATTGACCAATCAATTCCCAACGTAAAACTCCTTGAGAAAGGAGAGAAGCAAATTATCAAAATGATCATGATAATGACACAAGTGTTTTAAAAGAGCACCGTGACATAACACTTTATAAAACCTTGAAAAAGGTTCAAGTACCTGAAAATGATTTTAAAAAAATGAAGAGATCATGATAAGTTATGTCGTATTGGAATTGAGTCAAATGACCGTTGACGGTATCTTTGATATGAAGTAGCACTCTGTCACGACCTTATTTCTCAAGTCATGATAGCGCCTACCAACCTGCCAGTAGGCAAGCCAAACCCTATCCCGGAACTTGACAGTAATGGAACTGAGGGTGGAAACTAAATCTCAACTAAGCGATAGCATAAATAAAGGAACACATAGGAGAAAGGCGGAAGCGATCCCAAACTATATACAATAAACGATACCTCCAGGAACCTGGAAGTCACAAGTACAGAGCTACTACGAAATGAGTACAAGTCCCAAAAGTGGACCACCAAAACAAGTCTGTCTCAAATGCAAAAGACAAGCCAAAATATATAAACAAAAGGAGACAGGTAATAGCAGAACGCCATGTGCTCACCCTCGCCTCCGGAACAGACTGCAGCAAGCTCGACCTCAACGCTTATTGTTGGTACTCGGACCTGCATCACGAAAACAGATGCAGAGTGTAGCATGAGTACCAACACAATAGGTACCCAGTAGGCATCATAGGCCGACTGAGCAAGGAAGGTAAAAACAGACTGAAAGGATAGAATCTACAATAACAAAGGTCAAAGGAAATAAGCACAAAACTAACCGACAGCAAATCTAAGAATACCTAAACTAGACCTAACTGGGGCCCCCATAAGACACAAAAGGTGCACTCAAGCACAGATAAACAAAACCTGAATGGACCCCCATAAGCCCGACAGGTACACAAAGAAGCTAAATATACGAGACCGAAGGAAAATCCAACTACGAACCGAAACCACCAACCAACTCAGCCGAAACAACCAGCCAACTCAACCCAGTCAACGATCTGACTTCCACATCGAGTTGCCCAGCCAGATAGTGACTCCCGGAGGCCCTGCCCTAGCCAGTAGAGTGCAAAGGGGGCATAACGACTCCTCCAAAGGCCCTAATATCAAATCGCCCAATCAGTTAACACTCCGGGGGCCCTGCCATAGCCAGACGAGTGCGCGGGATGTGTCAACTCCAAAGAGGACCTCAATAACTCATATCCAATTGCCCAACCGGCTAACACTCCGGGGACCCTGTCCCAGCCAAACGAATGAGCCAGCTAACACTCCGGGGGCCCTGTCCCAGCTAGACGAGTGCACGGGGCATATCAAATCTGTAGAGGATCTCAAGTACCAACCCAATATGGATCGCCATCCACCACCAACCACATCACCACAGAACCGATCTCAAAACACCTGAAATCAAAAACACCACGACTCCGACGACATATCGGCACCACAGAAATGGGGAGAGAAGCCAGAAGATCACAACAATACAAAGCCAAAAGTAGGCTCTACTATCAGATCAGAGTCTGCAATTCCGGTCTACAAGGACATAGTCCATCCGAATCGACGTCGGATACATACCAGAGTCAAATAGGTGCATGGGTGTAAGGCAAAACTAGTCTAACCTAGACTATGGCCAGAAACATGCTCCAACATAAATAAACAACCAACAAGATAAACCACATGCATCAACACCCAAAAAACCCCTCCGATAGCATGGTACTGCCTCCAAAAAAGCCAGAAAATCAAGCCTAAAAAAAGATTTCTTAGAAGAAGAGAAGAAATACTAGAACCCCACCCCAGATTCACACAAATCAGCATGCATTCACACAATCTAGCTCAATCTAAAAAGAAGGGAAGTCGTAACCTACCTAAAGGCCGATCGCGCAGGCTCTAAATCACTCCATCGGAGCTTTTCCCTTCTGAACGGCCTCAGAATGCTTCCACGCTATCAAAAATAGAATCACAGCATCAGTACGGTCGTTTAGACACTAAAATCATAAAATCAGAGACAGACCAATTTCGAAGTCAAAATTGGGAAATGTGGGACCCGCTCTGGAAATCCCTGAATTGACTTTATGAAAAGGTCCCAAACCCTCCCCCGAGCTTGTGTTCCAAAATGGAACACCTCTCGGGGCTCGGAACAGCCGACAACCCAAGAAAACAAAACACGCAAAACTTTACACAATAAGCCTATGGCAGCCACTTACGCCTCAAATTCATGAGAATCGAAGGTCACCCAATTCTATCCGAGTAATAACCCACGAAGCCTATACAATTCCAAACACTTAGGACTTTGAATCACCGAAAATCGACTAAAAATAAAAAAGATATCAATTTTCCAACTTCCCACAACAATGAACCCGACTGCCCCTTTTAAACTAACTGCCAGCCACGCTGACCTCTGTGAACGCGGAAGGAGGCCCGCAAACACGGAGGGAAAGAAAAAGACCGCAAACACAGCCAGGGGCCCACGAATGCGGAGAGAAAGAATCCACACCTCCACGAACGCGGAGGCCTATCCGTGAACGCGGAGAGAAAGGTTCCAAGTCCTCCGCGAATGCATAGCCCTATCCGCGAACACAGAGAAGAGAAACACAGACCTCCGCAAACGTGGAGCCAGGACCACGAACGTGGAGAAGGAATGGGTCTGCAACTCAATTGTTTCACCAGCTGAGTTTGGCTTTCCAAAAACTCCGACGGGGTGCTCAGAATTCGTTCGAAACCCCGTGCACACAAACGATATATGCTACCCCATCAAATTCGACGTTCTGGACTCAATGGCGCAGTCCAAATTTCAATACGAGGTCATTTCGACAAAAAGTGGATCCCACATCAAAGCGCCATTTTAGCCAAATTCCACCAAGGGCCTTAGAATTAGATTGAAAGCCCCGGGAATCATACGAAGGGTCAAACTAGACCAAACTCGGCATTCCAAAACTAACCGTGCTGACGGAATTCTCATCCGAGCGTGTTTATGAAGAATGTTGACCAAAGTCAACCTTAAGCCAAAATTCAAAGGCTAAAGCACCAAATGGCCCCAAAGTCACATCGAAAGCCTCGGGACTCGTGCCAACCATGCTTTTTGCCTAATTTGGCAGCTCCGGAGCTGATGGAACTGTTAGAATCATATTCTAAGGTTGTTTACTTGAGGTTATGACCGAAATTAACTTTTCAAGTTTCCAAAGCTCCAAAACAGGGAAATGGGCATAAAACCCTGACGAACGACCAGGAGACCAAACAGCCAGTGCCAGCAAGTCATAAATGACTTGGGGTCTCTACAGGAATGCTCTAAGCAACGGAAAGAAGGCATTACCATACAAATGACCTGGAGGGTCATTACACACTAAATGCAATAAATGGTGACGAGGATCATGAATTCAAATTTATCATATAGTATGGACAAATAAATGACTGGCCAAATAAAATATACTATTTAAGTATATTTTATTTTACTTAGAAAAGTAATATTTTTGAACTTATAGTTCATAGATCAAGATATAATGTCAGTGGGATACAAATGAATCATTGTGTGAAAGAATAACTGTAAGATATAAAGTATGGTTTGTGCCGTGGGGCGTAAAGGGTTTTTGCAAAAGTACTGACATTATTAAATTGAGATATATTCTCTAGTGGTGAATGCAATGGGACTTGTTTCAGTCTAGTAATAGATGAAATACTTGAATATGTATAATGAATGATTATTATGTCTAACTAGAGAATGAAGGTTATATCAAAATCCTTGAAGGATTTAAAAGGTCTTAAAGCAATTTCATTGAGTACCCAGTTAGATTGCCACGACCTAAAGTAGACCCCAAATGTGACATGGCGTATAAGACCCCAAGAGGCCCTATACAAGCCACTTAGCATACATCATACAAGATAATAGAGAATCAAGAGATTTAAAAAGACAATTTCAATTCATAAGAGTTTATTGAAAGTAACAGAAGTCTAACATTGTCTAAAATCCATCTAGTACATCAAGAGTGATCGGGACGTAATCCATACATCACATACAATACTGAAAGGAAGTAAAGACAATAAGCAATAAACTTCGGTCCTCGAAATATGGGGACTCACCAATCTTCAATGTCTACTAAGGCAATCTCTAGCCACGGGTGGATGGAGAGGAGTCGTCATGCTCTACATTAGTGAAACAATGTAGGCAAGAGTATGTGTTAGTACAAAGATGTACCAAGTATGATAGCAATGCATAGAGTTATAAAATCATGCTAAAAGGTCCTTTCATGTCATGCAAAGACCAAGTTAAAACCATAAAATAAGAGGTTAGAAAACATCATTGAAATCATGGTCAATGCAAGTAAAACACATCTTTGAACACTTGTGAGATACTCCTTGAAGTAACCTTAGTTCATCATTATTGTGGGAAGTAGCCTTAACCGACATAGAGACCATGTGAGCTATAACATGGAATCTGGTGTCTGCCCCACACCGAAAAGGGGTGTCCTACTTGCCAAGGTAAGACCATGAACTTCTAACTTACGTGGATCCATTAGCTAATGTCTATCTAAGACAATCATCCTATAGGGGCACATAGGTATGGGATAAGGAGATTTCTACTAGAAACCCGGCGTCAAGCTACGGGAGAGCTTCCATCTCAATATCCTCTCGGTGCTAAGCATAAATCCCACTGAATAGTCATAATTCTTATTCATCTTATTATTCATGGAAAGGTACAACTAGAGTTACCAATCCATGCTAAAGTTCATTAGTATTGACGTTTTATCTTCCATGGACTAATCTAAGCTTAAGTCATTTAGAATAGCTCCTTAGTCTTGATTCAAAGTTTAGTTGAGAAAACATTTTCAACTCTAAGAATCCTTATGTGAGAAAATCGTTTCACAACAACAACAACATTTATGCTTTACTCTAAAAGCAATCTTAAATCATTTTCATCACTTTCATAAAGAACAAGCAAAGCATAAACATCAAAATGAAAGACTTTCAACATACCGGTAACCATATCGGGAGAACCCTCTTTCTCATGACGAGTCTAAAGTGCATAAAATTGGTTTTGCTTTGGAGCACTTGAACCCGAACCACTAGGCGGCGCTTGCTTACCTTCTCTTCCCTTAGCCGTAAGTGTTGGAAAATCCCTTATCTTATGGCCACTCTTACCACAACCATAGCAACCATCAATACCGGCTAAGCATTTACCGTCATGCTTCCTTCCACACTTAGCACAAGTAGACAATGAAGATCCACTAATTTCCTCCTTGAAGTTTAGGGTTAGCCACCCTATTTTTGTTAAACTTAGGAGGAGCAATGGAGAACCTTGATCGGAAAACTTTGGTCGGAACCTAGAATGACCATGTCCATCGGACCTTGAACGTGAGAAGTCACCATCACCGGTCTTAGCCCTCTTTGCCTCCCTATTGTTTTCCTTAAGCTTCTCCTCTTCTATTTGTTGAGCATGCACCATTAGGTGAGAAATGTCCATATCATTGATAAGCATGGTGGTATGGCACTCTTTGACCACCATTTCGGACACCTCCAAAACAAACTTACTCATCCTTTCCCTAGGATTAGCAACCATAATAGGAGCATATCTAGACAATTGCATGAACTTCAAAGCATGCTCCTTCACACTCATGTTTCCTTGAAAAAGGTTGATGAATTCAAGTACTTTTCCTCCCTCATCTCAAGAAGAAAGAACCTATCAAGGAAAGCAACCTTAAACTTTTTCTAATCAAGAGGACCCGCATCAGCCACCCTCTCACTCTTCCATTGTTCAAACCACACTTGAGCAACACCCTTAAGTTGATAAGCGGCCAACTCTGTCTTTTTCACCGGCGTCACACCCATGATAATTAGCACCATGTACACCTCATCAATGAACTATTGAGGATCTTCCTCAACCTTAGAACCATGAAACTCAGAGGATTCATTCTAGTGAAGTCCCTCACTCTAGATGCCACCGTACCCATATTTGGATTCATGGGGGCCACAGCCTCCCTACTAGATTGAGCCGTCATGGCTTGAGTTGGTTAGTTGCTCGGCTAAAGGGTCAGCCGAAACATGAGGAGCTTGAGGATGAGCTTCTTGTTCCACATTATCATTCACATTCCTCCTAATATATGCTCTTCGAGGGGCCATTTTCTGAAAAGCATCGAATAGGGATTAGGAGAAAGGACATATATAGTTACACTCTATCACACGACTTAGAGTAATGAAAGAAGTGGAGTTTCCTAATCATCTTATAGCTTCATAATCATAAAATTGGCACGCTTCACACTCATGAACAAGACTCTACTTGACGTGGCTTATGAGACATCCTAGGATCTTTCTAAACCTTGTGCTCTGAATACCAAGTTTCTCACGACCTAAAGTAGACCCCAGATGTGACATGGCGTATAAGACCCCAAGAGGCCCTATACAAGCCACTTAGCATACATCATACAAGATAATAGAAAATCAAGAGATTTAAAAAGACAATTTCAATTCATAAGAGTTTATTGAAAGTAGCAGAAGTCTAACATTGTCTAAAATCCATCTAGTACATCAAGAGTGATCGGGACGTAATCCATGCATCACATACAATACTGAAAGGAAGTAAAAACAATAAGCAATAAACTTCGGTCCTCGAAATATGGGGACTCACCAATCTTCAATGTCTACTAAGGCAATCTCTAGCCACGGGTGGATGGAGAGGAGTCGTCATGCTCTACATTAGTGAAACAATGTAGGCAAGAGTATGTGTTAGTACAAAGATGTACCAAGTATGATAGCAATGCATAGAGCTTTAAAATCATGCTAAAAGGTCCTTTCATGTCATGCAAAGACCAAGTTAAAACCATAAAATAAGAGGTTAGAAAACATCATCGAAATCATGGTCAATGCAAGTAAAACTCATCTTTGAACACTTGTCAGATACTTCTTGAAGTAACCTTAGTTCATCATTATTGTGGGAAGTAGCCTTAACCGACATAGAGACCATGTGAGCTATAACATGGAATCCGGTGTCTGCCCCACACCGAAAAGGGGTGTCCTACTTGCCAAGGTAAGACCATGAACTTCTAGCTTACGTGGATCCACTAGCTAATGTCTATCGAAGACAATCATCCTATGGGGGCACATAGGTATGGGATATGGAGTTTCCTACTAGAAACCCGGCCTCAAAACCAAGGTTAAGAGAGCTAAAACTCAAGGAGCTGCTCTTAACCTTTGTAATGGTTGGCATTTAGCACAAATTTATCACATCATCTGGGTGGTAGAACCTAGTTATTGTGGAAGCCAATGATCTATGAAGTGAATATCACTTTGGTAACCTCATAGATAATGCATTGTGAGGCAAAACATAAAGGTACTGGTAAGCAACTCACTGTGACTATGGTATATGGTTTTAATAATCAAGCGCTAAGAAGGGAGTTATGGAAGGACATGGTCAGTGTGCTAGCTACAATATGTGGGTCATGGGCAGTGATGGGTGATTTCAACTGTGTGGTAAACTGGAATGAAATAATTGGCATACCAGTATGATGCTCTGAAATGAGAGATTTCAAGCAGTGCATAGGGGCATGTGATCTCCACGATCGCAAATCCTCAAGAGCGTTCTTCACACGAAAAAACAAACATACAGATAATAGTAGAGTATATAGTAGAATTGATAGGGTGTTTGTGAATAAAGAATGGATCACAGGCCTACCAGATTCGAAGGTACACTTTGGCATGCCAGGACTGTTTGACCACTGCCCAGCCATAATAAATTGGGTTGGAACTCAGAAAGCTACTCCTAGATTTAAATATTTTAACATGTGGAGCCTAGCTCCTGACTTTGTGAGCAAAGTGAAAGCAAGCTGGGAGAAACCTATAACTGGTACAAGAATGTTTCAGATTGTTGGAAAGTTGAACAGACTCAAGACAGTGCTTCGGATTACGAACAAGGAACATTTTCTTGATGTGGAGAAAAGGGAGGAGAAGGCTCAAAATCACCTAGTCCTATGCCAATTGAAATTACAACAGGATCCAATGAATACATAGCTGATTATCAAAGAAATGGACAATATCAAGGAGCTCCAAAAATGGACTTTAGCTAGAAACAAGTTTATGCAACAAAGAAGCAAGTGCCAGTGGTTGAAACTTGATGATTATAATACCAAATTCTTCCACCAAATGCTCAAAACTAGAAGAAGTAATAATAGAATATTCTCTCTCCAAAACTTAGCAAGGAAAACACAGACATATATGGAGCATATATATTTTTTTCTTAAATCCACCTTCAGGGTGGGGGATTAGGCATGATCCCTACCTCGTATATTAATAACCAATAACAAAATACATGTACAAGAGGTATGAAATACCTATCCTCTTCAAAAGTTTCAAGATTAAGCATGCCCAATCTTTTACAAAAATTAACTTCTAGTTGAGCCATAGCTTTCTTAAAATGTAAATGCATAAAGTATGCTAAAGGATTATAAATGGAGCTCTCCCTCCTTTCAATTTCCTGAAAGTAGAAACAGAGGACTAAACAACTATCAAACCACATCAACATATCTAATTTCAGACATCTTTTTACTCCTAACTAAAAAATTAGGGTAACTGCATTTATCCATATGAAGTAGACCCCTCACTTGTTTTGGTAGCTCTAGAAAGTCATGAAAAATGATTTCATTCTGAATTTCATGACTTAGAGAAACAAGTTTATCCGCCACTTGGTTGGCTTCTCTAAAACAATGTTGTATTGACCAATTTGTGCCTTGAAGAAGACCCTTTATCTCCTTGATAACATGCAAAAGTTGCCATGGTATTTTAAATGCCTCTTTTACCCATTCCATCAGCAATTTAGAATCAGTTTCTATTACCAAACTTGTAACATCATTTTGGATGCACCATTTGAGACAAAAGAGGAGAACTTTAGCCTCGGCCACATTGTTAGATCCTATACCAAAAGGAACTGTGAAAGCCATGATAAATTTTCCATTGCAATCTCTAATTAATCTGCCACCTCCACTAATATTGTTCATAGCACTCCCATAACTGTTAATCTTAAATAAATTAGGAGGGAGGTTTGTCCCAGAAAACAAGTTGTTAGGACCTGAAAGCTAGTTGTTTATTAATCAACATAACAATATCCTCCCAACCAAAATCAGTTTTCATGTTGGGGAATTGCACTCTAGCAATCAACACAATAGTGTTAGAAATTTGGAGAAGCAACCTTGGAAGATAAGTTTTCTTGTTCCCATATTTGCAGCTACCCCTATTCTTCCACAACTCCCAAATAACAACAATAGGGGAGATCTTCACCACCAAAGCATTTAGAGGATTACACGGTACATGATTCCACCAAGAGGAGATAACATCAATCATAGAGCCAAAATTACCTGCAATACGAAAAATGTTAGAAAAATATTTCCAGACAAAAGATGCAATATTACCTGTAAAAAATACATGAGCAAGATCTTCAGGTTGTGGAATCCTACAACAACTACAATTTGGTTAATCGGTGATGCCAAGCCTCAAGAGTCTATCAGCTATGTGAATTTTGTTGTAACCCTCCAAGCTAGAAAGGACATTTTGAAAGGTACAGCTTTATGCCACAATTTAGAAGCTAATATTCTGTTACCTCTAGAATTTCTCAATAGGCTCCATGCACTTCCCATAGAGAAATTACCGGAATTAGTCTTATTCCAATATGGGTAATCATTTTCATCGGATAAAAAAGTGGAAGACCATTAATGTTGATAAAACCAGGGACCCGACCACATCTCCTCCTATTTCACCTAACATTATTGAAGACATCGTTGACTCTGACTTTTTTTGGTTTCTCCTCATCAATAAGCAAAAGATACATGGAACCAAAAGTATACCATCTATCAAACCAAAAGGAAACATCCCCTTTTCCAATGGCCCAACAAATGCTTTATTCTACCTCATTTTTAATAGTGCACATAGCTTTCCATGTATGAGATTGTCCTTTTCTCCATTTGGTTTCAACAGGGTGGGATCGCTGATGTATTTAGCATTAAGAAAATCATACCAGAGAGACTTTTCAGTCCTGAACCTCCACCATTGTTTGGTACAATAAGCAGCACTAGTATTAGATAATTTTCTAAAATTCACGCCTCCTTCATCAAAAGGGAAATATAAATTATCCCAAGACGCCCAATGACACCTCTTGGTACAATCAGAACCACTCTAGAAAAATTTATTAAAAGAAGTTTCAATAATATTAAAAACGGTCTTTGGAGGTTGAATGATGGCTAAAAGATGAGAGGGTATAGCCTGTAGTACACTTTTGATTAAGACGCTCTTGCCTCCGATAGAAAGAAATTTATTGCTCCATCCCTTAGTCCTGTTAATAATCTTTTGAATCATATCAGAAAATAAAGAGATTTTTTTCCCAGATAAAGAGGACAACCCAAATACTTGATAGGAAACTCTTCTTCCCTCATTTCAGTAAGTCTTCTAGCTCTATCACTTCTTTTGGAACTAGACTTAGGCGGAAGGATAAAAGAACTTTTGTGAATATTGATATTTTGACCTGATGCATTCTCATAGGAGCTCAAGAATCTCATAATCCTTTTCAAAGATTTTCTATTACCACTACTGAACAAAATAACATCATCCTCAAAGCAAAGATGGTTGATATAAGGAACTTTCTTGTTCGTATAGAAGTTTCTGAAATTATGAGCTTCCTGAAGTTTATTAAGCATGGTAGACAAAAGCTCAGCACTGAGAACAAAAAGAGAAGGAGATATAGGGTCCCCCTATCTCAAGCCATTCTCTGATTTGAAAAAAACATATCTTCCACTATTGATAATCAAAGAATACCAAATAATAGAAATGAATCTAAAAATAAGGTCAATCCAAGATTCATCAAAACTAAATATTCGCAAAATATTGTATAGATATGGCCAAGATACTCTATCATATGCCTTAGCCATGTCTAATTTAATAACAACATTACCACCTATGATAGGTGTACCCATATCTTTAATAATTTCCTAAACAAGAAGAATACTCTCAGAAATCATCCTACCTTTGATAAAACCACTTTGATTTCTAGAAATGATTCTAGGAAGAATAGAAGAAAGCCTAGCATTCAAGATTTTAGAAATGATTTTACTAGTAACATTAAACAAACGGATAGGTCTTAAATCACAGAATGTTGAGGATGATCCACTTTTGGAAGTAAGACTAAACAAGTATGTGTAAAAAACTTAGGAAGAAAAGCTCCATTAAAAACTATGAATAGCATTAATGAGATCCTGAGATATGATATCCCAGGTTACCTGAAAAAATTTACCATTGAGTCCATCAGGACCCGGAGCACTATCAGAATCAATGAACATAACAGCATCTTTGATTTGTTGGACAGTAGGCAAGGCATTAAAGTTCTCATTGTCTTCTAAAGTGATCACGGGTTCAATAAGATCAGCCAAAGGGTGTTCACCATCGCATTGAGAAGAACAAAATATATCCTGGAAAAATTTAACTCCAGCATCAGCTATTGCTTCTTTTTTGACAATCCAATCACCATTATCATTTTTGATTTGTTGAATATTCAACCTCCTTCTTCTGTCCTTAATAACACTGTGAAAATAAGCTAAGTTAGAGTCTCATTTAGCCATCCATTTGACCATAGCCTTTTGCCTAAGAAAGGCTTCTTTTCGTTTCAGAAGTTGAATGTAGATAGCATTTGCCTGATTAAGCAATGTCCTATTGGCATCTGAATCATCTTGAAGTACATTTTGTTCGAGCATGGAAATCTTGGATTCCATAACCTTAACTTCTTCAAAGACATTTCAAAAAGTAGCCCTTGACCAGACGCTTAGGTTCTTACATGTTCTTTTAATCTGTTGATGTAGGATCCACATAGGATTTCCAGTAATGTTCTCCTCCCAAGACTAGAGGACAACATTAAGGAAGTCTTTGTGTTCCACCCAAAGATTTAAAAATTTAAAGAACTTGATAGGAGACTCCTATTCAGACCCCAGGTTAACAAGGAGAGGGGCATAATCAAAGTCAGTACTAGGCAAATGATTGACTGAAATATGATCAAAGGAAGAAGCCCACTCTGAGTTAAAGAATAGTCTATCCAACCTCTTCCTGATAGCAGCTACTCCTCTATTGTCACACCAAGTGAAAGGAGAACCATGAAAACCAGCATCTTGAAGTCCAGCATCCTCAATACAATTAACAAAATCCAAGCTTTCAGAAATATTAAAGGGCCTGCCTCCTTTCTTTTCAGTAGCACATGTAATCACATTAAAATCTCCTATGACAGACCAAGGATAGACCATACTTCTGGATATATTATCAATAGAATTCCAAAGGTCTTTTCTTAAAAGAATGTCACATTTAGCATAGAAAGCAGTCAAATAACACAAGTTTTGATCACACAGACCCTTAATAGACATAGTTGTCTGCTGATAAGTTTCAGAGAATATATGAACTTCATAAGAGTTTTCCCAGAAAAGCCTAAATTTATTATTAATATTGCTATGACATCCATCCATGCCCAACATATATTTGTACTTTACAATGAAGTCCCCTTAAAAAGGTTCCTGTAAAAAAGGTTCTAAGAGAATAATAAAAGAAAATTTGATTTTTTTCCTTAAGGGCCTTGAGCCTTTCAAAAGCCCCCATAGTTCTCACACTTCTAATATTCCAGGAGAAAATACTAATCATTAGAAACATTGTGAAGTTGATTTGTATTGAGCTTTTGGGCTCTAGTTTTTCTTGGAGAGATGGCACTTTTCATTTCTTGATTTCTGATTCCTCTGGGAGATAAGTTTCCTGCTGAGGAAGTAGTGTTGTCACTTCTTTGATGAGGGAAAACGATGTAGATCATTCTTCTTGCATTTTCATCATCGGACTTGGCATTTTCACCCTCTTCTTCTGAATTTTCTTCTACATGTTTTTTATTCTTCCCTCGATCTGATTGTTCTCCTGGTTCAATAGAAGCACTAGGATATCCTTATTACCTTCCTGTAAAATGTTGAAAACATTACCAAGCTCAACAGATAGGGTACCACCTTTAGTCAGATCTTTAGTGAAAAGCCTTCTAGGAGATTTCCTCTTAGAAATTACTTCCTCAAACATAGGATTCTCTGTTTCAGCAATACTCCTGTCCTCTATTTGAAAATTGCTGGGAGAGTTCTTAGGATTAGAATTATCCAGATTTACCGCTTGTTTCCCAGAAGAAGAATTAGAATGTGAAGCTATAGCTAGTTCCCTACAATTGTTCTTAGGAGAATCATTCTGCATATGGCTTTTAGGACTATCTTGGTGGTCATTTGTATTTTCCGCATCTTCTTTATTTGTATTTGTGTTAGAGTTGGTAACCACTTTAGGATTTTGCTTAGTAGTTTTATGATTCTCAGGCGACTCCTTAGCAACTCCAAAGTTCCCTGTAGTAGACTCAAGAAGGTGTTACCCACTTTTATCTCGGGGATCAGAGTGCATTCGTCGAGTGGAGAGCAACAGCAGAGAATGTACTCATTTGTCAAGATTTGGTCAGGTTATATAATGGAAAGAATACCCCTAGACGCTGCTTAATTAAAATAGATCTGCGGAAGGCATACAACTCAATGGAATGGGAATTTGTAAAGGAGATGCTATATGATGAGTGATAGATTTACACTCATTTGAGGCCTATTTAGTTCAACAATTAGTGTCCTCAATGCCTAATTATACCCTTTTCTGATGATTTGCAGCTATGAAAGCTAAGGGACAAGGCAAGGATGAATACTTGAAAGAAATGTCAAAAATATGAAAAGAAGTGCAAACTCCACATTGTTGATCGCCAAACCAAAAGGGTGGATCACCCAACTGGCACGACCCCGCCTAAAGTGACAATACTAAAGTTGAAAATGTCAAGGTAGGATTGGTTAACTGAATCAAGAATTGGCGACTTGCCGAATGAAATAGGTTTATTGAATGATCATCACCGAAGGTGACAGGGCGTCGATAAAATATGAAAGCTTAAAAGGAGAACAAGGATGGTACTCGGTGATTCACCAAATGTGAAAGGTAGACTCGAACGAGCTCGCTGACTGAGGTTCAAACGCCTGAACCCTAAAGCAAGAGAAGGGAGAGCTAAGGAGCAGACAACGATTTATTGAATCATCTTTGGGAGCACGACTACCGTCGCCGAAGTGGTCACACAGTGAATTTTGGGGGAAATTTTGGAAAACTATAAATAGCCCAAAAGAAAGAGAAAATATAAATTTTGTTTGTGTGAGACTTTTGAGAGAGTTCCTAATTTTGTATGAGCTTTGAAAATATTAGTTTGGGGATTTAACCTTTTCACTCTTGAATTTGACAAATTGAGGTTGAAATCAAATTGGGTGTTTATTATAATTGCTTAATTTCATCACATTCATGGCTGCTCTAATGATAGGTTTAATCTCTTTACTTTTTGTGATGGGTGGCTAAAACCCCAAATCTACGAGTGCAATTATGGAATTGGATGTTGATTTAATGTAGTGAGTATTGTGTTGTGCTCTGTTTTATGTCTATTTATTCATGGATTTAGGCTAATTAGCATGAGGTTAACTCATGGGTTGATTTGTAACTTAATCCTATTTTTTATCTTTGATTGATGCTCGAAAGAGATCGATTGGAGTTGATAATTAGTCTAATGCTTGCAATTTAGGTTTGATGTCTATGATTTGCTTGAAAGAGAAATTATGGGTCAGATCTATTTGCCCAAATCTGCTTGAAAAAGATATTCCGTAAGGTATTGGGTTGTAATTCACATAGATGAGACCAAAAGGAGATTCTATGAAATGATACTATGAGATCGAAAGAAGATTAGTGTCATTGATGATGACCCATCCTATCCATATTTGTTTAGCACTATTGAGCACCACAATTACCCCTATGTGACATTAATTCCAATCCCCGCACCCCTAGATTGATTTTTAAATTATTTGAATTCGTCATATTTTAGTTTAATCTTGACTTATGATAACAAAATCATTTTACGTAGATTTGGTGGAATCATCCACTACTCTCTTAATTGCTATAAATGAATGAGTCTACAATCTAAAGTTATTAATTGAATTCCTTGCCTTACACCATTCTCTGTGGGATTCTATCCCGACTCTTAGTTGGGTATTTTTATTGATAGTGATCGCTTATGCTCTTAATTATTTTGGAGGATAGTTTGAGCATTATCAAAAATGGCATCGTTGCCAGGGAATGGTAGCTAAGAATTCAATTGGAGAAGTTAGTTTGTAAATTTATTTAGTTGTAGTAGATTATTGTTTGTTGTTGTGGCTCGCTAATTTGTAGGTATACAACATGATTGATCATGGTAGTGACAACAATAGTCACTACGGGAAAATTGATAATATGGGTGACTTGAATGATATGCACATGAATATCATACAAACTACGGGTGCTATCTGGTTACCTCCTACAACTGGGAGAGCAGTCTTCCATGTAACCGGAACAATGCTACAGCTACTCCAAATGTGAGGAATGTTCAGGGGACTTGCCCATGAAGATTCTCATGAACACCTCAAGAATTTTGTGGATGTTTGTGGGACATTCACCTTCAAAAACATCTCACAAGAGTCCATCCGGCTGAGATTGTTTCTCTTCTCCTTAACGGGAGAAGCGACTAGATGTCTTGCAGAGTTACCTAATGATTCAATCAATTTATGGGATGAGCTGATAGATTCATTCCTAGGGAAATTTTTCCCTCCCTTGAAGATGATAAAGCTAAGAGGTAGCATCAATAATTTTAAAAGGGTGCCGGGCGAACCTCTTCATAAGACATGGCTGCGATTTCGGAAGCTATTATTTTAATGTCGAACACATGGTGTTCCTGATAACTTGTTGTTGCAATACTTCTATTATAGCTTTGACTCCGTTAACAAAGGCCTAGTCGACCAACTTGTTCAAGGTGGGTTGATGAGGCAGCCATATGATGTTGCGGTATTATTGCTTGATGACATGACAAAGATTAACCGTGCATGGCATACTAGAGAAGATCAGGTGTCTCCTCTACATGTGGGTATGAGCAAAGAACAATTAAAAAAACATCAAGAGAGGGATGAAATTATGACAAAAATGATGACCCAATTGAACAAGCTTTCTAAACATGTCATGGGAGGTGGAGTTAAAGTTGTAAATGTTGTTGGCACAAGTATGGGACAATGCCCAGAAGATATATACCAAGTGTGAGGCATTATACAATGAGGAAGTACAATACTTGGGAAATCAAGTAGGGGGTTCTCACCCAAACTACCAACGATAAGGAGGGAACCAAGGTAGGAACAAGGAGCAAGACGATGGTTTGAAAGATTGAAGAGGTGGAAATTGGAGAAAATGGGGGGTTGAGAAAGATAGGTACATTCCTCCTCATGATCATCCAAGGCCAAAGGAACCAGTTGGACCAGAGGGGAACTGTACCCAAGAAATGCTAACAAGGATCTTCAATAAGCTTGAAGGGTCCGACAAAGTGTTGAAGAATTTGAAAAATGACTTCTCCACTTTAACTCAAACAGTGACATCTCATTCAGTGTCAATCAAACATCTTAAAACTCAGTTGTGTCAACTCTTCACTCATCTCAATCCAAGGCAAAAGGGAGCGCTACCTAGTGACACCATCCTAAATCTCAAAAATAATTATTGATAAATTGAGAACTATGTCGGGCCACAATGTTAAATAAGGTGCTTCTTGGGAGGTAACCCAAGTTTATTTTGTTGTTTTCAATAACGTGTGTTATGAGTGCAAGGAGAAGAGAAGTTAAAATGTGTGAAAGGTTATTTAGCTGATGCCAAGACTAGGTCGGCGATCCGTTGAATGTATTGGGCGAAAATCTTCATGTCCACCTTTTGGGCTGAAAGAAATTGAAAAAGTGTGTAGTCAACTTAGGGATCTGAGCTCCAATTGGCGCTCCACCGAAGTGTACTAAGCCAACTCCATCGGGTTCACCAAATTAGCCTTCAGGTTTGGTATCCATTCAAGCCTCATCAACGAGCTTTAGCTCCTTCGGTGATTAACCGAATGCATTCGGCAACGTTAGTCATAGATCACCGAGTGTGCCTGACATAAATAGGCCAAGAATCTTTTCAAGTTCAAATAGAAACCCTTTCAACTCTTTTTGCTTATTTTCCCTCCTAAGCTCCCAATACCCTCATTTTGATGTTTTGAGTGCCTCTTGTGCATGATTTTGAGTGCTTGGAGTGCTTTGGATTGCTTGCATCTAGATCCCAGCCCTAGTTCCCTCAATTTTGTACTTTGCTACTATCTTTAAGGTTGGTTTTCGATTTCTATCTTGATATTTGTGTGAGAAATTGTTTATATTGATATGGGCTTGTGGTTATTAGTGCTTTATTACTGTTTAATTTGTATGGGTAATGCTAAATGGATCGTATTGAACTGTGCCCATGAGTTAGATAGTTAAGTTTGTGGCCAAAATTGCTAATATTGATTGTGTTGATTAAAATTTGGAATTGAACCCTCATTTGTGTTGGTCTTGGCTGTATTAAGCATGGGTGAAGTCTGATTAGCCCAATGTTGCCTCGATGGCCTGAATTTTCCCAATGATAGATAGAGTGACGACTTTTTAAGGGCAAATCGTTATTTTGGGTAATACTTAGTGATTTTTGGGGGAAGTCTAAGTACCCATGGGTAGAAAATCATGTGAATAGATTGTGAATTTTAGTAGGAATTTTGTATTGTTGCATATTGTGGTTAAATTTATGAAAATAGGCACAATGTTGAACACAACCTGTTCGGCAGGCTTGTCTTAGCTCGCCAAAGAAGTTAGGTGAATCACTAAATAATCCCTAGATCGCCTTTCTTGTTTGAATTTGTGACCAAGGGTACTGTTCCATTCGATGGGCTTGTATTAGTTCACCAAAACCCACTCGGCATACCGCCAAGTGGGAGAGGACATCGCCCTTTTTGTTTGTTCTTTTTAATTTTGCACTGTCACTTTCAGCAGGCTTGTCTTAGTCCGCCAAAACTAATTCGGCGCGTTAGCGAGTTGGAGTTGAGTCCACCCTTCATGCCTGAGTCCAATATCATTGTGCATTGTCAAGTTTGGCGAGCTCAGTTGAGTTCGCCTAACCTGTTAAGCATACCTCCTTCCAAATAGGCGAGCTTCGGAGCATAGATTTGTAATGTGTTCATTTTGGGTTTAATTTCAACCAACCTTTACCAAATTTGTGTTTGAATGATTGTGCATTGCAGGAAATGGCTAAAACAAAAGAAAAAGAGTGGTTACTTCTGATATTGACTCTGACAAAGAATCCTCTCCTCCTCTCCATAAAGGCAAAAAGGAATAGTGATCAATGAGCCATCTCAACAGCAAACCACTTCGCGCTCTTTGATGTGTGAAAATTAGCAACCAAGGAAAGTGGTTGTTAGAAAAAGGACTAATATCCGGTCCAAGTTGATGCAGCCTTCTCAAGACCAGGCACCCACTTCTCGAGTTCTCCCAATCATCACTCCAAGGGCCCTCAATAGGCTCAAGGCTGCTAAAGAACGCACATTTTAGAGGAGAGACGACTCTCCACTAATGGGGTGATAAGTGAGTATCTGGCCATATGGGATATGATTGAATTTCATAGTTTTGAGAGGTTCACGAGAGCTAGACCTCCTTACGTCCCAGCATGGGTACGGGAGTTTTATGCAGCCTACACAGAAGCTTTGCCAAAGAAGAGGAAGGGTACAATTTGGAAACCCTTGCAAGAAGTCAAAGTTCATGGCAAGATGGTACAATGCCACGCAGGAAAAATAAATAAGATATTGGGTACAAAAGGGACTAGCAATGCATATTTCAGGTTCCGAATGAATAAAGGTTTAGAGGCACTGAAAGGATGGTTGGCCCCTCTCATCTTCAATATCTCTCCATCATGGATGACTGAGGGAGACAGGATTGAAAAGAAAGATATGAACATTGCCTCCAGATATTGGTTCGGATTCATCAATAGTAATATCATGCTATCTCAAAATGAGTCCATTCTCTGGGTTCCGAAGGTTGTACTAGTTGGCAGTATAATGGACAGGACAGAGATCGGTGTTGGCGGGTTGATTGTTGAGGAAATATTGATGAGAGCTAGACAAGAGGAGACTTCCCTCCTTTTTTTGATCTTGATCACACAGTTGTGAGAAGTTGCAGGAGTTGCCTTCCGGGGGAAGACTGATGTGCGGATCACCCCTGCCTCCTCCAATGACATCCGAAGGATCGAGGCGGACTAGTTACAGGATTATGCGACTAGGAGAAAGCCACCACTACCAGACATGATGCCCCTAGTTAATCCTGCCACTCTTGAGGCTGAGGCCACTCCATCCGCTCCTTCTGTGGAGCAGTCAGGTACACCCCAGCCTTCCCCCGTGCCCTCTACCTCTACTTTTGTTGTTGATGCACCTGCCCCTACTCCTATCTCCCGACCCTCCTTGACCCAAGCCATGATCTACCAAATGGGCAATCTTTCCCGGTCTGCAGATGTGAGGGCGGCTAGGGTTGAGAAGGAGATACCCTAGTTGATTGATCAGGAAATTGAGGCTGCTTTAGCCCCTTTGAGAGATAGGTTGTCTTGGTGTAAGGCCACTATTGAGGCACATGGTATACGATTGGATAACCTCACGGTGAAGATGGAGGCCCGACAAAAGGTAGAAGGTAGTCCAGATACCTTGATTGAGATGAGGACTGCGATAGGTACTTTAAGGGTTGATGTAGACCAGCTGAGGTCTACGGACATATCTATGCTATGGGACGAGGTTCCTTTGCCCGATGCGCCTGAGTCTTTGCCTACTTCTATGCCGAGTTTTGAGGTTCCTTCTAGTATGGTTCAGCATCCGAGTGTTGTTGGTACCACTATTGATGATATTATTGTGGTTGATGCTGATGGTGATGAGGAGGAGAGGGCCGATGATGATTTGGCCGAAGAGATGGATGAGGAGGAGATTAAGAGAGAGGAGAACGAGCAGCGGATTGCTTTGACACTGATATAGCTGTGGGATCTTGAGGAGACGATGGTCCACATTACATTGGAGAGATCCCTTGAGGAGACTTCGCAGTTGACACTAGTGGGGTCCATTTAGACTCCACCATTCCTCCTCTTGATAGGCCACACCATGATGCCCCGGTTGAGACTTCTTTGCTACCTCTTGTGATTACTTTACCGGGCATTGATGCCCCGAATAATGCCATCCCTCTTGAGACTCCAGAGTCGAGCACTCCACAGGCTTAGCCTGTCGGGGGACTTTTATCTCTCCTCTCATACTCAGTATTTTATTTTGCATTGAGGACACTACTGTTTTATTTTTGTGGGGTGGGGGCATTTGTGCCAATATTCCCCTTTTGATTGTATTTTGTTACTTTCAGCTTTACTTTTGGATAATTGTAGTATTTTATTATTTTTGTTTATTATAGTTATTTTGGTGGTTTAGCTCATTTTGTCTCTCCATTTTCATTAGCCCCATGAGTTTTGTAAGTCTTTGAAATGCTTGAGTTTTCATTGATAATGTTCGAGGATCGATTTTTTTCAATATCGATGTCTTGGATAGTACTCATGATAAGAAGTGTGTTTAGTGTTAAAATTGCAAGAAGAAATCAGTTTGGTTGCATTTTTGAATGATCTTTTTGAATCTTGTGGTGACTAGCTGCATTTTAATGTGAGTCTCGCAATGAACATCACACATAAGATTTTGATCTAGTCGGTCTATGCTAAATATTTATGTTTGAAGTGCCTTGTATGGTGAGGTTTTGTTTGAAATCATGCGCGTGAATCCTAGAATTTCCTTTGTTAGTTCAATGGTCTAACTTTGGTATATGCAAGAAGTAATCTTAAGCACATATTTTGAGAGAAAATCCAAATGTCTATACCTTTTGTGACTACCTTGTGAGGGTGTGCAACCATCTTGGCACCATTTGAGCCTAAACCATTTGTTGGAAACCTTCTGAAACCTCTTGAGTCAAATCATCTCTAACTTCTCATCATAAATACTTTTTGAAGCATTGGTTTGTTTGAATAGCCAACTTAGGCCAAAAGCCTAAGTTGGGGGTATGGAAAGGAAGGAGGAAAGAAAGCCAAGTGGAAGAAAAAAAATAAAAAGAAAGACACAACTTTATAATATATTGCAAAAAAAAAAGGAACCCCTCCTTATAAAAAAAGTGATGAGCAAAGATTTGAATATTGAAATGAAAAAGAAAGTGTGATGAAATAATAAAGGGTGTCCTATAAAATGATTCAAAAGTTTAAGTTTGAGTTTCCAAGTGAAAAGAATGAAAAGAACTTGATAAGAGGTGAAGAAGATTACAACATTGCTTTGAAAAGGTGAAGTCACTAAGCCAAATTGACCATACATTAACCCTTAGCCCCATTACAAGCTTAAAAGACCCTTTAGATCTTGCATGAACTAGGTTGTGTGATGATTGGAAAATATGGACAACCCGATGGGATGAAGCTTGCATGTATTTATCTTTCGAAGAGTGAGAGTTGTATTGATTCCTAACTTCATTATTGATTTGCTTTGTGAGAGCATGGAATCGTTTTTGATGTGAGGGAACTTGAATGCACTTGTTGAAACATGGTGTTGCATAAGTGAAGAAGCAATAGTGACCTTGAGTTTAAATTGAGATCAGTTACTCATCATTTGAAGCCTTTTGATAATGATTGAGTGTTGCATTTGCTTGAAAATAGTCTTTTAATGGCACTTGCATATTAGCTCTCATTGAGAACTGTTGTAGATATCCTTGTTGAACTAATTGTGTTCTTGATTTACTTGAGGATAA
Organism: Solanum appendiculatum; assembly: GCA_018342035.1. Lineage (NCBI taxonomy): Eukaryota > Viridiplantae > Streptophyta > Magnoliopsida > Solanales > Solanaceae > Solanum > Solanum appendiculatum. The sequence continues at coordinate 33,057 of JAGDQO010002284.1, read as the reverse complement.
GTAAAAGTTTAGGTTGGGGGTGTTGATGAGTGGTAAATTTGCACTCATTTGAGACCTATTTAGTTCAACAATTAGTATCCCCAATGCCTAATTATGTCCTTTTCTAATGATATTTTGATGATTTGTAGCTATGAAAGCTAAGGGAAAAGGCAAGGATGAATACTTTAAAGAAAGGCCACAAACATGAAAAGAAGTGCAAACTCCACATTGTTGATCGTCAAACCAAAAGGGAAGATCTCCCAACTGGCACAACCCGGCCTAAAATGTCAGTACTCAAAATTGAAAATATGAAGGCAGGATTGACGAACTGAATCATGAATCGGCGACTCGCCAAATGAAATAGGCAAACTGCATGACGATCACCGAAGGTGACAGGGCGTGGATAAAATATGAAGGCTTAAAAGGCGAACAAAGATGGGACTCGGTGATTCACCGAATGTGAAAGGCAGACTCAAACGAGCTCGTCGACTAAGGTTTAAACACCTTAAGCGTAAAGCATGAGAAGGGAGAGCTAAGAAGCAAACGGTGATCCGCTGAATCAGCTTCGCGAGCCTGACTAACATCACCGAAGTGGTAACACGGTGAATTTTGGGCCAAATTTTGGAAAACTATAAATACCCCAAAGGAGAGAGAAAATATAACTTTTGTTTGGGTGAGACTTTTTGAGAAACTTTTGGAAAAAAACACTTTTGAGAGAGTTCCTAATTTTGTAAGAGCTTTGAAACTCTTAGTTTGGGGTTTTAAACTTTTCACTCTTGAATTTGACAAATTGAGATTGAAATTGAATTGGGTGTTGATTATAATTGCTTAATTTCATCACATACATGGCTGCTCTCATGATAGGTATAATCTCTTTACTTTTTATAATGGATGGCTAAAACCCCAAATCTAGGGTGCAATTATGGGATTGGGTGTTGATTTAATGTAGTGGGTATTGTGTTGCGTTCTGTTTTATGTCTATTCATTCATAGATTTAGGCTAATTAGCATGAGGTTAACTCATGGGTTAAGGTTGCAAACTTAATCCTATTATCAATCTTCGATTGACGCTCGAAAGATATTGATTGGAGTGGGTGATTAGTCTAATGCTTGAAATTTAGGTTTGATGTCTATGATTTGCTTGAAAGATAAATTATGAGTCAGATCTATTTGCCCAAATCTTCTTGAAAAAAGAGATTTCGTAAGGTAGTGGGTTGTTTTGTAATTCACATAGATGAGATCGAAAAGAGATTCTATGAAATGATATTATGAGATCGAAAGAAGATTAGTGTCATTGCTGCTGACCCAACCTATCCATGTTTGTTTAGCACTATTGAACACCACCATTACCCCTATGTGACATTAATTTCAATCTCTACACCCCTAGATTGATTTTTAAATTGTTTGAATTCATGATATTTTAGTTTAATCTTGACTTGTGACAACAAAATCATTTTACATAAATTGGTGGAATCATCCACTACTCTCTTAATTGCTATAAATAAATGAGTTTACAATCTAAAGTTCCTAATTGAATTCCTTGCCTTACACCATTCTCTGTGGGATTCGACCCCGACTCTTAGTTGAGTATTTTTATTGACAGCGATCGCTTATTCTCTTAATTATTTTGGAGGATAGTTTGAGCGTTATCACTATATGCTATGAATTTTCCCTCTTTATTTGTAACTTGGACTATGGAGTGCATAGCAACAACTCAGTACACCATTGCAATTATTAGAGGCCTCTATGGGAACGTATAGGGAAGGAGAGAACTGAGGCAGGGAGACTCAATACCTCCCTTACTCTTTGTAATATGCATGGAATACTTCACCCGACTTATGAATGTAGTTGCTTCCCAGGAGAGGTTTGAATATCACACTTAGTGCAAGAGCCTCAAGCTAACCCATCTTTGTTTTGCAAATGATGTACTTATGCTTTGCAATGGGAAATTTCAATCTATCTTGTTGATGCTAAGGGCATTGAAAAGCTTTTCTAATGTATCTGGGTTGGAGACAAATGCAGCAAAATCAAATATCTATGGAGCGAATATGACAAGCCAATGTGTAAATGATATTTGTGAGTTAACTGGGTACCTAAAAGAGGCTCTACCTTTCAAGTACTTAGGTGTACCAATATCAGCAAGAAAGATCTCTAAGGTTGATTGTGAAATCTTGGAGAATAAGCTGACTGCAAGAGTGCAAAGTTGGGGATCAAGGCACTTATCATATGCGGGGAGGGTGTTGCTTGTGAATACAGTACTCAGGGGCGGATCTAGTAAGCTCGGTGGGGGTGCCACGGCACCCATAGACTTCGATCAAAAGCTTATATATATAGGTATATATACAGAAGTTATAGATAAATAATACAATTGCCACCCAGAGAACCAAAGGACATCAGGGTGCTAGTGGCGAAAGGACAGCACTTCCACCCTCCAAATGCAAGATCGAACCCAGATGACAACGTATTATTTTTGAATTTTAACTTGCTCCATCTAATTTTAACTTAGCGCCTATTTTCTTTTTCTTTTTCATTCTATTTTAGTAATTAGTTGTGAGGTTAGCGCCTATTTTCTCTTTCTTTTTCATTCTATTAATTAGTTGTTTAACTTTAAAACACAAGCTCCCTTCTCTATTATCAGATTAAAAGAAATCATTGTTCTTAATACAAAAGTTATCATCTTACTACTATTCATGTTTTCGTCAATTAATTTCTCTCTAAGAGAGTTCAGAAAATAAAAATATAGTACTTGAAATTTAAACGTCGAACCTTAAGGTGAATTTTGATCTCCCCTTAACTGCTAACTCAACCTTTACTCTTACGTTTAAGATGTTCAAAATATATATATACGTACATAAAAAAAAAAATTGAAAATACCATATATATATATATATATCATGTAATTTTTTGCCGATGGAGTTTGGATGAACCACTCGGTACCCTATAGATCCGACCTGCCCCGCCTCGCCCTGCCTGCGGCACCCTGAAAGTTTAAATCCTAGATCCGCCTCTGACAGTACTATTACACAATCATACCTACTGGTCTTCTATGTTCTTGTTGCCAAAACAAGTCTTGAAGGGCATAACAGAAGTATGTAAAAACTTCATATGGTCTGGGAAGGTGAATACAAATAGAGCTCCATTGGTGGCATGGGATTTGGTGTGTCGGACCAAAAAAGAAGGAGGACTAGGAATCGCTGAATGTGTGATATGGAACGAGGCTGCGGTAGCAAAATACGTTTGGAACACTCAAAAGGCTGATAATCTATGGGTGCGAAGGGTGGATCATGTCTATATCAAGGGCACAAACTGGTGGCAATATGTTATTCTACATGATAGTTGTTGGTATTGGAAAAATATCTATCATATCAGGGATAAATTTGCACCAGGATACAACCAAAATGGATGGCTTAAACCTGGGGGCAAATACACTGTAGCAAGCGGGTATACATGGAGAAGAGGCGAGCTAGAAGAGTGGACATGAAGCAGGTGGATATTGTGTAAGGGAATTCTTCCTAAGCACAGTTTTATATGTAGGTTATCCCTTCATCGAAGATTACTTACCAAAGAGAGGCTCTATAGAATGGGTATCTGCCACGATGACAAATGCCAACTATGTGGGAATGTACCAAAAACAATGGAGCACATTTATTTTGAGTGTCCATTCTCAAAAAGATGCATACTCAAATTACTTCAGTGGCTTGGAAAAGGAACGAGAAAATTGGATTACAGGGGAATATGGAGAAGGCTGGATAGATCCACAAGAGGTAGAGGCTGCAGAGACCTGGTACTGGCAGCATTAGCGGCAGTGGTATACCGGATATGGAAGGCATGTAACTCTTTCCTATGGAATAAAAGCGTCCCACCACCATGGAGGATTATGGAACAAGTTAAACAAGAATGCATGCTACGTAAAACAACATTCTTGGCCAGGAAACAAGGAAGAACACATAGGGAATGGATAGATACAACACTTAAGTAAAATATAGAATTGTATAGAAGTAGGAGACATAGTTACTGGAGTAGATTTAATTTTACTTGGTGCTAAGAGTATGTAAAGACATTGTTGGTTATGGGGATTAATACAATGTTTCTCTTCACCAAAAATCTTGAAATTGCACATATATCTGCTCTCATCATTTTCCATCATATATATTATTTTCTATGGTAAATATTCGATCTTTTGTAGAAAAACACTAACTTGGTTGGTTGTTTACATTTAACCCATTGGTGTTGTTGAAAATTTAATTTGATGTCAAGCCACAATTTGGGCTCGAAATAGAAATTGGTTACTGATAAGGCATATTTTTTTTTTGGTTTTTTCATCCATTGTCTATACATGCATTAAAGCCCGACTATATATTCCGATTATTAATAAGACATGTGATGTGATGGGATAAATAAAATTATTTCATCCTTAATCAGAAATCTTTGTATCATACACACATTGTGTGAATTTGGATTGACCGAGTTAGTGGGTTCCAAACATTAGATGGTTAAACCCTAAACTGAATAACACAAATTGGTTAACTATTGTGCATTCAACTTGTACTTGAAGAGTTATCCTATTTAGCGCAAGATAATATTAGCGGATCGGAGGACTGGGATTTCTCTAATAGAGATAACATGATTTCAACTAAGAAAATTTATTAGTCTTAATTATGAATAAAAAAGAAATATTGTGGAGAGAAATAATTGAAGTGTATGTTGGAGTTGTTCATGTTGACATTTTGGGTGAAGTTCAACATCCAGATGGATGGCCTTGTCCCACTACGGTTCAATTTAATACTTATATAGTAATAGATAGAGATGTCAAAAATGAGCCCAACTATAGGTAACCTACCCAACACCCCTCCCCCAGAATTTTAAGGGTTGGGCTCAAGATAATTTGAATTGGATTCAATCTCAACTCATTCAAGTCTTAATCCACTTTAAGAGAAGGGAAAATTGCGTAGCTAAGCAAACTTATACTACTTAATTATCTACCATAGCTATAGTTTGCATTAATTACAATTCGTAACTAACTTTAAGGTATAATTTCATTCTCTCTCTCGCCTCTCTCCTCTCTTCCTCTCTCTCTCACGCCTCTCCCCCATCTCTCTGGAATTCTCGCTCGCCACTCTCCTCTCCCTGCCCAGTCTCTCTCTCTCTCTTCTCTTCTGCCAATCTCTCTCTCTCACTTTATACAAACACAAATGTATAATTTGTGTTTGTATAAAGCGAGAGAGACGGAATATGCAAATACATATACATATCTCTCCGCCCTATACACTTATAATTATACATATACAAATCTTCCCCTGCCCAGTTCTTTTTTGTCTTTCTCTCTCTCTCGCTTTACACAAAAACAAATGTATAGTTCGTGTTTGTATAAAACGAGAGAGATTGGATCTTGCCCTGCCCAGTTCTCTCTCTTGCTTTATACAAACACAAATGTATAATTTGTGTTTGTATAAAGTGAGAGAGCTTGGATTTTGCCCTGTCCAGTTCTCTTTTGTCTATCTCTCTCTCTCTTGTTTTATACAAACACAAATGTATAATTTGTGTTTGTATAAAGCGAGAGAGATTGGATATACAATACAAATGTTTTAACTCGATTCAATTGTATACGAATTCAAATTATATGTAGATATACAAATACAATACTTGATACATATAAATATATACAATTATTTTGACATATATACATATGTATAATTCGACATATATACATATACAATTCGCCTCTCTCCACTCTCTGCTCTCTCTCACTCGCCTCTCTCCACTCTCTCCCACTCTCGCTCGCCACCCTCCTCCTTATAACATGTAGCTATGAATTGTAATTATCAAACTATAGCTATGGAGCATAATTAAAATATTTTGAGTGGCTATTTGTGAAAGTTACTCTTAAGAGAATCCTCAATTGAGCCCAATTTAATCTCCAATTTCAATTTGTTTTAAGACTCTTTATTTGCATTGATGTAATGTATGTTCCTATATTGAAAGTATGAATTACTATCTATTTAATGTGTTTTAGGATTTATCTATCCATTTGTAACTTTTTTTTTTAAAAATCTTGAGTTGAAATTCAAATTGTGATTATAAAAGTTAATACTAATATGTTAAGATTATTGAGATTAAGCGGGTTAAATTGAGAGGGTTAAGACTCAACCCATTTTTTAGCCCATTTGAGCCCAACCCATTAGAGCCCAAAGTAAACTTGGGCGGGTCAGAACCCAATCTAATTTCTAGTTCAGCTCATTTTAATATCTCCAATTTTAACCCAACCAGCCCATTTAATACCCCTAGAAATAGATAAGAATTTAGCAAAATCTAGACTGAAATATATGTAAAACTAATATCATTTGTATGCGTTCCAAGTTAGCATGATTATTCATAAGTTCAATTTAGATGATATAGTGAATTTGTTTTATGAATGCAAATACAAGCATTCATTCCTCATGATTAGTGTTGAGCTGAGTTTGAGTGCAGAGAGCCTTGGATGATAAGTTGGTGGTATTCATTATCTATGTTTTTTTTTTGGGTGCATAGAGCCTTGGATGATAAGTTGGTGGTAGCATAAGTTATTGCTCATGAGCTATTTGGAATATATGTGCAATTTCGAAAAGTCAGAACAACTTAAATGATGTATTATATATTCCAAATATATAGCTCAGGACATAAGTCTAGTTTTTGGGGTGATTGTATTTATTCATGAGATTAACTTATATCCACTAATCGTGGACAAGAAAATTACACCGTTAGTTTATTTTTAAAAATACTTATTTTTCTTAATTTAACTATTATATTTTCACATTTAAAAGATTAATGATTTTTCAGCTTCTCTTTTTCTTTTTCTTTTTCTTTTTTAAAATACGTTCTACAGGTCTAAGGTCTAAGATTTATTTCTTTGAAATAACGTTCAAATATTTTTGATACTATAGACTTTGAGTATTATTTAAATAAATTGGAGTACATATGATGGTATATGGATCAAAGTTTGTTTTCATTTAATTTTTTGTATTGTTGATTGAATGAACTAAGAAGAGAAAACGCAGTCTAAAGCAATGGAAGCACCTATCCAAAAACCTTTTCATGTTGCAAAGAAGACTTAATAAGTAATGAATAATTTTTTATGAGATTAATGTTGGAAAACTATATACACAGCGGAAACATACCATAATCATACTGCTTACATGAATAATAGATAACCTATACGTTTATGCTAGAACACATAAACTTGCTGAAATTTAATTCAAGAATTACCTCTTGAAGCGTGAGCAGATACCTTCAAGCGAATCCACAAGTTAGTCTGCAGTCCATGGTCTTCTATAGTAATCCCAAGTTCACATCCAAACTCTCTCAATACTTGGGTGGGCAAGTATCAATAGAAAACCCTACTCTCTTTCTAGGTTAGGAAAATCCCTATTTATAGAGATTTTCTCCCAGTCCCAAAGGGAGAAAAAAATCCAGTCTTCTTATATTTCCTTTTCCCATAGAAATAGGATTCTCAATTCTAGTTAAATATGGGCACTATAGGGACCACAGAGATAATTACGGAGGCTTTCCATTATGGAAATAATTCTAAATAATTAATTTAAATTATTCTTACCATAATAAATTAAAAATCATTCCACTAGAAATTCGTAATTGCACTCCACTATATATATTTCAAAATTCCCTATTAAACACTTATGTAATTCCCCATGTTAAGATTACAAATACTAATCAATAAATTAAATTACTGACGAATTTAATTTAATGATTAATTTCCTTTAGAGCACTGCTAATTAACTTATTTCATGTGTCAGATTCATAAATCCACTTGCAAGGTTTGACACGATGAAAACTTATAAGTTTCTCAAAAAGGCATATCAATCAATCTCTATAACGAGACATGGATTTCATCAACTAACTTATTATTTTACCAATATATATTATTATCATCCAATCTACCAAGCATATTGACCTATCTCAGAATCTCACCTTTTAATAAATCAAAACGTTAATTAATATATGCAGATCATAATAGTTATATCAGGATTAAGATTATAAGTACATTTAATAATTTAGAGAATATGCTTTTGTCAGTCAGCCTAAAGCAACTATCTCTACTCGGTCCCATTCAATACATACAAAATGCACTAGCACAAGAAGTTGGAACTATACCGTTCCCATAATCAAGATTAATTATATATAATCTTGTGCTACAATCGTACCAATGGCATGTCCAATTTCCATCCTAGATTGTGAACAAAAAACTTTATACTTATAAGAACCGATGATTTAATCCTCTATGTATAAGCTAAAACTCTATACACTAAATCATCTACTATATAAGTAAACATACACCATAAACGACTATTAAAACTGAATAAATAATTATTCTATAATAAATATTATATCTAAACACATGGTTAATAGTATATATTCCAACAATCTCCCACTTAGACTTTTAACCATCATGATTGTTATGTACTATATCTAAATGCATGGTTAATAGTATATACCCTAACAATCTCCCACTAAGATATTTAATCTTGAAAATTGTTAGAATACTATTTCTGAACACATGATTAATAGTATGTACCCTAACAATCTCCCACTTAGACTCTTAACCATGCATTTACAACTTTCATAGGCATTCCTTTATTTCTTATCGAAAGAAATTTACCTAGTTATTTTCTCATGCAATTTCGTCCAGTAGTGCTAGTGCTTTGTCGTAACAAATCGACTTTGTACTAGATTTTGAGGGACCTTATCATGAAATCCTCCAAGAGTGTACTTCTTTTCAGGAATTCTATCATGAAAGTTCTCTCAAGCATACAAAACAAATCAATCTTCGTTATGATTCTCCTACTACGACTAAGTACTACTACTATAATCAAACTTTCATGTTCTTGAGTCTTAATATTTTCTTCAAAATCTTTCGATATTGAAATATTAATAACTTTTCATGTAGTGTTCTTTAATTTGCTCAACATCACTCCCACTACTTGATGTAGTAGATTTTCTTATGTCTAGTAACATTTCTCCCACTACTTAAATGCAATGAAACTTCAATTATGACATACAAATTAGATGTTCTTGAGCTTCTGAATTTACAACTGACTCATTTGTTATTTCTTTGTTCAGTTCCAGTAAATTTAGTTTACTTCTAGGAACATGGTTTACTAAATGATCCTTTTCTAGAAATCTGACAGTTGTGTCAACAATTGCCTTATTTTCTTTAGGTTAGTAAAATAAACCTTCTTTCATTCTTTAGGATATCCAATTAACACACACATTTCTTTCTTAATTCTAATTTGCTTATTCTCCCTCTCGGCATATGTTCTGGATAATTCTATATCTGAATATGACACAGATTAGACTTACGTCAAATTCAACTAGTTCTATAGTTGTCCAAGGTACTAATTTGAAAGGAATTAAATTCAGAATGTGATATGTAGTTCTCAGAACATATCCTGAAAGAAACAAAACAACTACGAATAAGTGAAACATTAATCTTATCATCTTCATAAGAGTTTATTTCTTTTCTCTTTTACACCAATCTATTATAGAGTGTCTGGTGTACACAATTGAAATGTAATTATTCTATCAAATAAGTGACTCATGAGCTTTGCAGAGAGGTATACGCCATTACAATCAGATTGCAGTGGCTTCATATATATTTCATGATGCTATTTTAATTTTTGTCTTAAATATTTTGAGTTTATCAAGACATTCAAACTTACAAAACATCAAAAATCTATATTCATATCATGAGTAACCTTCTGAAAATATCAGAATACTCAAATTCACCTCTTGCATGAATGTTCATTTACCACACAGATCAGAATAGATTAATTCTAACTTATCACTATCTCTATTTCCTTTTTAAGAGGAGAGGTCTCTTAGTCATTTTTCCTTCTAAACAGGACTCACATGTTGGTAGTGACTTCACTTTCAATGAACCGTTATGTCCATCCTTCAATCAACCATGAAGTTCTATCTAGAATAAATGACGTAGACACTAGTGTATAGATAAGTTTCGTTCAATTTGAAAGATATTTTCTCTTATGAGATAAATTAATATTATTCAATTCAAGGGAGAAAAAAAATCATGCATCAATATACAATAAGAAATAAATATTTATCAAACTCAATAATAGAAGAGTTACTTGAAAAATATATTAAGCATCCATCTCTTATCTAGTTAGAAGCTGAAAATAATTTCTTCTAATATAAGGTACGTGTACAATGCATTCGTTGAATTAATATCTTATTTCTATAGAAAAAAAAATGCTTGAGTAGTACTAAGTGGGTCCATAAAGTCTATTGAGAATTTGAGATATAATACATTAAATAGATCATAATATATCGAACAATCCCAAATAATAAAATTCAAGGCTCATTTTATACATATATATCCACACATCTCGAATATCCAATCGATGAGATTGGAGAACTATTCATGCAATACACATGTACAATGACCGATTATTCACTCCTTAAACGTATACAGACCTAACTCAGATGGAGAGTCCACTGTTAATTTAAGTCAAGCGAAAATCCTCTAGTTACATTGATCCAATCATATATTACTCAGTTTAGGAGAGTTAATACAGATTATCAAAACTAGCGATTAAATACATAGTGACTTGCATTAATTTCATCCGATATGGAGGAAGGTCTAAGACATCACATGAAATTAATACTTCACTATTATTTAATCTTGGCAATTAAGAGAGGGATCCCTATAACCAAATATGACCAAAAACTCATATAACGATCCCAAAAAAATATTTCGTATTCGGTCGTTCTTATGAATCTACCAAATTTCAGATCAATCAGAGTCCTTTTTTTTTTAATTCCAAAATTATGATCAATTTGGTTGAAAATGTTGTTTGGCCAAAATAGAATTTAAGATTTATTCCGTTCAATAATTCTTATCACATATCATCATTTGTGAAATAGTTACACGAATCAAGAACAAAGAATAAAATTCTAAAAACTATTTACATTATCTGAGTACTATTTTCCAAAAATCAGCATGTTTATATATGCATTGAACATTAAAATTCAAAACACATCTCATGGATATCCATACATCTTGAACGATAAATTTTGATGAAAAATAACTACTCATGCAACATACATATGTGATGTCAGATATTCACTCCAACAAATTTAAAACAAAAGCTAACTCAGATGGAGAGTATATGTTAATTTATGCCAAGTGAATATCATTATCCCTATATCCATTGATCCAATCAAATATTACTCAGATAGGGAGAGTCAATACTGATCATAAAACTAGAGATTAAATTTTAATTACTTGTATTAATTTCATCCAATATGGAGGAAGGTCTAAGCCAACACATGAACTTAATACTTCACTAAAATTTAGTCATGAAGACCATAGAGAACTATCTCTATCACCACTATATCATAGTCGAGTAATTTTTCGTTAAAATTCATTTTCAAGATACAAAAAAATATCTAAACGACCTCAAATTGCCAAATCACTTCATAGCTATGAGTATTTTTAATTTGATCGTTTTTTATGAGCCTACCGAATTTCAGATCACTCAGAGTTCAATAATAATATTTATCTCCGAAGCTATGATCAAATTCAGATTCAAACGATTTAAGGAGAAATAATCATATCTATATCCTTATCATATATCAATTCATGTTAACTATCACGTGTAATTATGTACCATATTTAACACAAATAAAACTGATATAAAGGATTATATTCATACTAAATCACATTTTAATTCAAAGAACAACTTTAAAATAATTTTAATGACCTCAAAAATCAAAACCACATAGCAATGAGTACTTCTTCCTAGGCCGTTTCCAATGAACTTACCAAATTTCTGGTCAATTGAAGTCTATTAAAATCTTTATTTTCAAAGCTATGACCAAATTCAAATTCAAATGGTTTAAGCATCTTTAGGAATCAAAACAATATGACATACATTCTTATCACATATCAATTCATGTTAAATCACCATGTGTAACCATATTCCAAATTTAACATAAACATAATTGACATAAAGAATGACATTATCATATCCAAATCAAATTTTAATCCGACAAACTACCTAAAATCCATCTAAATAATTTTTGATGGCACCGTCAAATTTCAATTCAATCAGAGATCATAAAATTCATGATCATCTAAACAATGACCAAATTTTAAAAATAATTGTTTTACGCATAATTAAAGATTAAAATAGCCTGATTCAGATTTTCATTCTCCTTTAATAATTATCTTATGAGAATAAGGAATACATTATGTGTCTTTTCTTTAGCTAAGACACACAACACCTTTTTATTGCAAATTGTCCTTTTGATTAATGCATCCGAGAATTCAAAACATTATGTTTTTCCGTTTCAAACGGGTGAAAATCTTTAACATCTCTTCTCATGAATTAATTAAGTGTTTCTAATATCTAAGGTAAATCTCCTTTTGAGTAAACAAACCTTTACTAGTATACATTTATGGAGGACAGTTTATACCTGATACATTGAACATATATTAATGACTCAAATAAATAACCACATCAGTGAATTCTATTTATTAATCATAATTCTCAATTTATGTATTGTAATCTCATATATATAAAATATTAAGAACTTTTAGTAATTCCAAACAAACAAACCACTTTAATGGTAACCATTTATTAATTATAAAATTCTTAATATATACAAATTATATATCCATGTGAGAAAATTTATGACTATGGATATAACTATTGTCGCCGACCCATGTAAAATTGCACTTCACAATTAATAAGTTACAACCACCGGTAAAACCTAACTAATCAAAAAGAGATTAATTACGCTATTTATTGCCCTTCCTTATTGATTTCTAGTTTTGCTAACAAGATAAAGCCTTTTTTTGTAATTATAAGAAATCCTTGTATCCCACTTTATTGGAATATTCTTACAGCCACCACCAATTCTTTTTCACATAATCAGCCTTTATTTAAAAAAACTCACATGAGCTCTTTAATAATCAACAAGGCACAAAGCTATACGGAACCAATTTAGTATTGGGGTAGGCGACATCTTTATAAAAGACTCGACGACTTCTTTACATGAAACATATACAATCCTACATTATATATATATATATATATTTCAATCTAGGTTATATAAATAGATGTAAGCAAGGCTCTGATATCAATTGTTGGAAAACTATATGCACAGCAGAAGCATATCATAATCATACTGCTTACATGAATAATAGATAATATATATGTTTATGCTAGAACACATAAAATTATGCTAGAACACATAAACTTGCTGAAATTTAATTCAAGAATTACCTCTTGAAGTGTGAGCAGATATCTTTAAGCGAATCCACAAGTTAGACTGTAGTTCCATGGTCTTCTACCATGATACCAAGTTCACATCCGAACTCTCTCAATACTTGTGTGGGCAAGTATCAATAGAAAACTTTATTCTCTTTCTAGGTTAGGAGAATCCCTATTTATAGAGATTTCCTCCCAGTCTAAAAGGGAGAAGAAAACTCAGTCGTCTTATAATTCCTTTTCCCATAGAAATATGATTCTGAGTTCTACTTAAATATGGGCACTATAGGGACCACATAATTAATTACTGAGGCTTCCTATTTTGGAAATAATTTTAAATAATTAATCTAAATTATTCTTACTATAATAAACTACAAATCATTCCACTAGAAATTCGTAATTGCACTCCTCTATTTATATTTCGAAATTCTCCATTAAACACTTATGTGATTTTTCATATTAAGATTACATATACTAATCAATAAATTAAATTACTGATAAATTTAATTTAATTATTAATTTTCTTTAGAGCACTGCTTAATTTATTTCATGTGTCGAATTCATAAATCCACTTGCAAGGTTTGACACGATGAAAACTTATAAGCTTCTCAAAAAGGCACATCAATCAATCTCTATGACGAGACATGGATTCCATCAACTAACTTATTATTTCACCAATATATATATTATTATCATCCAATCTACCAGGCACATTGATCCATCTAAGAATCTGACATTTTAATAAATCAAAATGATAATTAATATATACAGATCATAATAGTTATATCAGGATTAAGAATATAAGTACATTTAACAGTTTAGAGAATATGCTTTTGTCAGTCAGTCTAAAGCAACTATCTCTACTCGGTCCCGTTCAATACATATAAAATTCACTAGCACAAGAAGTTGGAACTTACCGTTCCCATAATCAAGATAAATTATATATAATCTTGTGCTACAATCGTACCGATGGCATGTCCAATTTCCATCCTAGATTGTAAACAAAAAACTTTATACTTATAAGAACCGATGATTTAATTAATCCTCTGTGTATAAGCTAAAATTCTATATACTAAATCATCTACTATATAAGTAAACAGACACCATAAACGAGTATGTGATCTATTAAAACTGAATAAATAATTATTCTATCATAAATATTATATCTAAACACATGGTTAATAGTATATATCCCAACAATTAATTAGTCTAGATTTTTTAAGAAAAAATGAAGTAAAAAGTTACCATTGATGATTGTCTCAATTGACTTCAATGGTGTTGATAGAGAACGAGGTGAAAATAATGAGGACAAGAAAGCGGTGAAAGAATCCTTCTTATTTTTGACAACCAAATAAGAATCCTAGACAAACTCGTATAATTAATTTAGAGTTTAAGTTACCATATAATACTCTTTTTGTTATTTTTATTTAAATATTAATAATAAGTGGATATATTAAGAGAAATATGTATTTCTAAAAATAAACTGATGGTGTAATTTTCTTTGTCCACTGAATATAAGTTAATCTCTTAATTCATTTACGATTTTACTTTTAAGTTAGGTACCAATACCATTACCACTTAGGGAAATTTTGAGTACATATATGTGGAAATGAAACAGAGAAACTCAAGTCTTTGTCAAACAAAATTCTTTATAATTAATACTAGTAATAATTCATATGAGTAGTGCAACCTTTTTATCCTGTCTCCCTTTCATTTTTGTCATCTGCTGGATTGTTTACAATATTGTTGTTTGCTTAATCTATCAACTAAATTTTGCAAGAAAAATGTAGAAATTATTATATTTAATTTCCCTCAAACAAAACATTAATGTAGTTATTAAAGTATATTTCAGCAAATTCATGCTGTGAATACTTTTACAGTATATTATATTATTCTCTACAAAAACTAAAATATAAATATTCAAATGTTTTATACTACTTTTTCTTCACATTATTATGGCATGTCAACGTTACGTTGCTTTCAACTTATACAGAGAGAGAGAAAAAAATAATGAATATAATTACTTAGGAATTAATTAATAATATAAGTACAACTTTTAGGTGTAATGATGGTTCAATTATTGGGAAGTCTTATATACTCCACTTTGCGTTTTCTCTCTTTTGTGACATTAATTCCCACTCTTTTTTCTTTTGTATTTGGTGGGCTGGCCTTTGGTCCTATTTTGATGCACCCACTTTCTCTCAATATATTGTATTGCCTTTGGATTTCTTTTCTAATGTTATTTATTTTTATTGATAGAGATCGTTTGGCAACTAGTATTAGATTAGTGGAGGCATGTAAAAGTGTTTCTATTTTAATAATAAAATATAAAACCATTCACTTTGTTAATATAATTCAACATTTTCCTATAGTAACTCAAAAAAATGTTTGTGGTATGGAATTGTAAGGGTAGGAAATTTGTGGTGTCAATATAATGTGTGGGTTTGGATAAGTAAATTAGCAATAAGCAGGGATTTATTTCGAATAATAGCAAAATGTCGTAAAAGGGATGTTGTTGTATCACACGTGCTTTAAAAAGGGGCAAACTTTCAAAAATAGCAAACATTAGCCTCTCTATAGCTATAGTTTACTTAATTACGAATAATAGTAAAATGTCAGGGGAGGGGGGAGGAGGGAGGAGAGATGCAAGTGAGATCTGGAAGAGATTGTATTTTTTCACGAATTTTGGAGAAAAAAATACAAATACAAACTGATTTGTATCAAATTGAATACATATTAAGAGGAGAAAGGTGAGCGAGATCGAGAGAGGGGGAGAGAGGATTGTATTTTGTATTTATTTTGCATTGTATTCTCAATTTATTTTGTATCAATTGTATTCGAAATACAACTTTATTCATCCTCTATTTGATTGGATACAAATACATTTACCAGAAAGGATGAATGCATATTGTATTTGTATGAATACAAAATATAATTGATACAAAAATACAAAATACAGTTTTTCAAATACAATTGAAATAAAATACAAAACTCTAACCTATATTTGATTGAATATAATTGATACATAATACATTTCAATGGATTTCTTCTTATTGGCATGAGAAAGAGAGAGAGGGGGGGAGGAGAGGCAAGAGAGAGAGGGGAAATGTTTGCTATAGAAATAACATATTGATCTTTTTTATAATATTTTTAAATTATAGCTATTTTTCATAAATAAATTGCTAATTTTGACTAGTTCCATAATTTTTCCTTAAAAGATCATCATTGGGATACTTCTTCCTGATGTTCTGCCAGGCAGTATTATTTAAGAAATTTCCATCCATCGATGGTTGCCAAATAACATAATTTTTTGGTCTTCTTTGCCAATGTGTATTGTCAAAATCTTATGAACAGTGCTCCAAGAAGAATATCATTTAGCTTTTCCTTATTCTACTTCCTTCCTTTTAGGTAGTCACAAACAATAATCTTTATGGATTTAGGGACTGCTTCAAAATAATTAGATAATGCACCATTCCCCCGTCCAGGTTATTCCAACAAAAACTGTAATGGCCTATATTGATATTCAAAAAAATGTTAGGCTCAACATCCATTCTCATGCTCAACAATTTTTGCCAAACACTAGATTGATTAGTGGACAGATTCGTCAGATATTATCGTATATGTTGGAATTCTGACCCCAGATTTGCCTAAGAAACATGTATATTCTATCTATTCCTTTGCAGATTACATCAATTACGTTATGCAAAGCAAATAAAGTAATGACACAATATTTTATCACAGAAAACCCCTAGAGTATAAAACCACGACCTACACCTCTGTAGTATTTAACTCAACTTCATTAAACTCTGAGCCTCAACAACAGATTACAAACCTATGTAACCTAAGGAATTATAAACTATAATTCCTAGATGCCAACAACCAACTAGATCGTTGACCCCACTTCAAGTTATGAATTCAGATTACAACTCTTGTAATCCTAGGAACTAACTCTAATTCCTAAACTCCAACACAAACCCCTCAAGGTTTATGTTCCCAAGTTTTTAAGTTGCCTTAACTTGAAGACTCTATTCCTACTCCAATTTATACCTCACTTGATCAAGAAATAATTAAAGATACAACTCGATAAACACGTAATACAAGCAAACTTGACTTAAGAACTATAAAGCAAAAGCCTATATATGGATCACTGCTCTTCAATCTTGTTTCCTTGCGTTGGCTGCACCTCGTAATCAGAAATCGCTCAAATATGAACTCCCTCTATTTGATTGTATTCTGCTTGTAATTCTTTGTTTAAGTGAGCAAGTTTCTTTGGAGAAAACCTTGCCTTATTTATAGATCAAGGATCTTTCCTTCTTCAATTGGAACTCGGTTACTTTATAGTGGTTCCTACTCCTCATAGGAATTATTTATAAAAGTAAACTTTATGCGCTTCCTCTTCTTTGTAGGAATCCTTTATAAAAGGAAACTTTTTGCACTGGTTTCTTGTCGAAAAAGCAATTCATCCACCGCCTTATAACTTCTGCTTCGCGTGGTTAACGTTCTCCTAATTCCAGTTGGACTCAGTCTAAGAGGAACATGTCGGTGCAACCTGTTCCTTTCATCTGTTCTTATATTTGTCAATCATCAAAATCTTTCTGGATCTAACAAATTCTCCCTTTTTGATGATGACAAACCATTGCTTCTTGTGTGCATAGCTAAATTCTGTCTTATGTCAGTTTCTTAAAGCACAACAGACAAAACAAACACATTAGAGGATTAGGTCAGACCAATTGGGTTATAAATATTACACAAGTATGCATCTTCCCCCTTTTGGCATCATAAAACACTGTGAAGGCATACACCACACTAAGAGAAGCAAAGTCGACACTCATGACCACTAGGGTTATCACCTACACAAACACTTAAAAGGTAAGAACTCGGTTAGCTATAGCAAAGCATTTGTATAAACATAGGGGATAGACATGAACCAGTAACTCAAACCTAACATTAGCATTAATCAAAAAGCATGTGCACCACAAATGTAATCAAAATTAAAAGATAGAATCAAGCACTTGTGATGGAAAAAATTGGGAAGTCAAAGGCTAGAGTGGCTACGCAGTAGCGAAAGATCAGACATGAGAGGAGAAATCAAAATTCTTTTTGAGCAGCTCAAAAAGACCTTTTAGATTAAAAGAATTAGTATCCATCTCAGTTTCAAGGGCAATCTTTATCTATGCAAGCTCGGCCTTGAGCTTTACGTTTTCCTTTATCAGGTCTACATGTTCAAGATCATTGTTCATATGCAGCTGGTTCATGGCATTCTGGTGAGTGACACAAATGACTTTAATTTCAGCCTATTTTCAGTTTTGTATCACGTAGAATGAACTGGTTCGACTTACCGTGTACCCTCATGAGAAACAATAGTTCACTCATCTCTAACCCCCAAAACCAGTAATTACCTTGCCTTAGAGCACTGTCCGCTTTCCAAAGTTCACAACTCTAGTAGTGTATTCGGTCAATTAAGTAACTTTGATCTTTACAAATTTCATTAAATAAATACACATAGCTAATTTAGAATTCAATAACGTAAAAGATAAAAACAAAATTCATCAAATTCAAATTTTAACTTTACCTCTCTGAAGCAAAAAAGAATTAGCAAAGTGATAAATTTTCATCAATAATATTTTATATTTTATAATATTAAGAAATTCTTAAGAGAATTATAGTAGTAAAAATAAATTTTAATTTTTTAATTAATAACAAATTTATAAAGCGACCATTCACTTCGCACGAACAAGTTCACTAGTATAAAATAAATTCAATAACTAAAAGCTCTTCCTATTCCTATTTGAGGAAGTGAAGCTAATTATGCAGGGTGACATAAAACGGATTGAAACATATAAAACTTCATGAAAAGAGTGGAGAATCTCTCATAGTCAAACAATTTTATTTAATTGAGGTAATAATTTTTGTCACATTCAAAATATCAGAATTTGCTTTTCTTAGTGGAACAAAAAAAGAAATAATAAAAAGAAGAGAGTCCAAATAAATAGTCCAAAACATTACGAAAATTTTTAATATGGTTGAGGCACAATAAACAATAGCTGTGTGAGGCACCTTAAATTTTTGACAAGTGTTTTAGTGATCCCATTTTAACACCACACACTCTCTCACCTTCATTTTTTCAAATTCTCTCATTTTTCTCCTAATAAGTATTTTACCTCTCTTTTTTTTTTTAATATTCTTAGATTTTTATTTATAAAAAATCAAATAGAAATATATAAATTAATATCAATCCAAATTTTAGCCTTTTTCCCCATATTTGCTAATATGATTAAAAGATTGAACTCCATTATAATTATAGTCTTCTTTTCTTGATTTATGTTTTTTTTTGGTTGATTTTTTTAGACTTTTAACTTAAATATCAATAATAAGTGCAACACCAAGTACAAAATTGAAAAAGAATTATTTCTAAACAAAAGTTTGAAGAACAAGTGATTTTAGAATACTTATAGGTGTGCTCTCACTTACTCATTGTTGAATTTTTTGTAATATAATATTTTTTTAAAGATTTAGTTCTCTATATCAAAATATGCTGATGATAGTTGAATTAACTGATGATGAATAATTAAAGGACTAAAAACAAATAATTTTGAACATCAAATCAATTTTTAAAATCATCAAAATAAAATTACAAATCAAACTAGAAAGTAAAAAAATAGAATTAAATTCATATAAAGGTAACACTTCGATTACAAACAAAAAGAGCAAAAAATTAATTTCATATATATATATATTAGAGTGTGTGTGTGTTTGAAATTAAATTTTTAAATAGATATTTTATAATCAGTTTGGTGTGGTTTTTCGATTTATTTTTACTTTAAAACCAAAACTAATTATGTCAATTTTTTAAAAATAAAAAATAAAATAAATTCAAGTAAAGGAAATATTCAATTAGACTAGATTTTTATTTAGTTTGATTTTCGATATTCAGTAAATACATCTTAATGCAAATATAAAGTTTGTGTGAATTTCTCATTCAAAATTTATCTTTTTAAGGTATCCTAGGGATTTGATTTAATTTTTTGAGAATTTTCAAAGATTTTTTCCAGGCTACACGGAATAATTATGTTTTAGTTTATTTAGTTGAGAGGAGACAATTTTTTAAATTGATTTAGTTGAGGGGCAGAAATGATTAATGGGAAAAGAAGATCTAATCAATTTACTAATTAACAAAAAGCACAAAGAAATTAAAAAAAACTATGAAAAAGAAAGGAATATGGAACGGAATGGAGCTAAAAAACTTATGAGGGAAAAGGAGGGAATTTGAAAAAAAATAAAGGTGAGAGAGTGTGTGGTATTAAAATTGGGACCCACTAAAACACTTGTCAAAAAGCTAAGGCTCACACAACTATTGTTAGTTGTGCCCCAACCATATTAAAATTTTTCAAAGATTACATACCGCAAATAGGACATGTCGACCAAGTCAAGTATTTATATGTTAGGTAAATAATCAAATTTATTTATGTACTATAAAAAATAAATAAATTTGTCTTTCACTAATAATTAGGGTCAAACATGTCTTTTACATTTAAGGGTGGTTTGTGGTGTTGTACAATTTTTTCTATTCCTTTTTTCTTTTTCAGCTAATCACTCTTTTTTGTTCTTCTTTGGAAGAATGTGCAAAAATTGTACCGATCAATAAATCGAATCGAATAAAATGTTCTAGGATTATTGCTATTGGGTTGATGGGTTTTTAGTGATTTTATATTTTAAAAAAATATCAGGTATTAGTTGGATATTGATTTTTTAATATTAAATTATTGGATAAATCGATAACTCATTAAGACAATAGTAATTTACTACTTTACCCTACATAAATATTAAATATTAATATCAATACCTTATTGGTTACTATCTTTGCTATTTAGCCTTCAATTCACATTATTGTCCTAGTTCTTTTATTTGTATTGCACTTGTATAGTTTTTTTAATGCTAGTTATTACTGTTTCTATTTTATGACAATTCTGTAAAGTTATATTATTGTCTTGTCTCGCCAAATTGTCGGAGAAGTCATATAATTATTTTATGAGCATTTTCTAATTGGTTTAACCGAAAACCAAACCGTTAAGGACAAAAATCGATTAATCGAAAATCGATAAAAAACTATCTTATTAATTTTGTTATTGGTTTAGCGTATTTAAAAACCAAAAATTGACAAATTGAATTAATACATAAAATCAAACCCAACTGACCGATGATGATGATGACAATAGTGGCAGGGGAGAGACAAGGAGTGAGGAGGAAGAAAATGTGATAGATTGGTGTAGAGGTAAATGACAGAAAAAGAGAGGAGGAACACAAAAATTTAAAAATTCACAATTAGGAGGAAAGATCAAATTTGCCTTTGAATTATGCAAAAGGTTTAAATTTAGCGTTTGTTATTTTTTTTAAAAAATAATCATTAATTGAGTGACATGTGACATCATTAGGTGCAAAGCTTTCATTGTTTAAAAATAAGGACAAATTAATTAAATTTATCTTTCATGAATTTTGAACATCTCTTATACCTTATATATTATTTGAAACATGCAAGTAATTGACAAGAAATTAAATATTAATATCATTATTAGCGTTTGGTCATAAATTTTGAAAGTTTATTTTTAAATATTTGTTCGACTATGAAATTTCACCAAAATTTTAAAATATGATCTTCAAAATATTTTCAACTTTCTAATAATTGGCTTAGTTTTTGGGTTTTAAAAACTTCCACTCACAAAATTTAAACACATTTTCAAACTTCAAAAGTCAACAATAACAACGAGCATATTCAATGTAATTTTACGAGGTGGAATTTTTTTTTTTATAAAAAAAATCACAATCTTAAAAATAAAAAAGGGTTAAAAGGCTTTTAAACTATGTGAAATGAACAAAAATGTCATCAGGTGATAGTTTGATTTAAAAATGTCGTTATTGTTATTTAATGGATCAAAAATGTATTTTTTAAAAATAAATATATTACTCCCTCCGTCCCATTTTATGTGGCACTCTTCGGATTTCGAGATTCAAACTAGTCTATCTTTGACCGTAAGTTTTTCATAGATCTTTTAAACATTTTGAATTATTAATTATTGTGACTTATAGTACTTTTTATGTAGTTTACAAATATATAATTTTCATTTCAAAAAAATTGAAGATTCCATGCGCAAATACCCGGTTAAACTTAAACTGTTTGACTCTCGAAAAATGAAAAGTGCCACATAAATTGGGACAGAAGGAGTATTTCTTTTCTTTTTAAACACATTCTTTTCCTAATAATGGCTTATTTAATTAGAAAATGTTTATCCTACTTCAATTCGTAAAAATATTAAGAAATAAAAATATATTTTTATTTTATTAGAATTTTTTTATCGTTATCTAAATGAAAATCAATGACGGGGTTATTATGAAGAAATATAATAACTGCTATGAGGGAATTTCGATAAAAATATTACTTTTAAAGAACCATATTCTTTTTTTCTTTTAAAATCACTTTAACTAATAAATAAGTAAGGAATAATCTTTTTTCTTCTTAATCTCATTTTAATAATTAAAATATAACTTTTTAAACTAATATTATAGATCATAATGACCCCGTCATTAATTTTCTTTTTGATAATGATAAAATATTTCAAATAAAATACAACATATTTTTAACGAATTGAAGTACGATAAATATTTTCTAATTTAAAAAATATATTTAAAAATTAAAAAATGACATTTTTGATCTATTAAGTAATAATAGAGAACATTTTTCTAATCCAAATTATTGGATTGGGCTCCTCTCCATTTCTCTACTCTCCATTTTTCTCAAGTTCTTATTTAGATGAGTGACACATATATTACTTAAATATCAAAGGTCTAGATTAATTAGTATTCTTAATCATAGAAGTATACTAACTAACCATGATTAAAATAAGAAATATTAATATTTAAATTTCCAACTATGGTATCAAAATATTAGTTTCCCAAAATTTTGAGAACGAATGGAATTACCTCTATAATTTACAATTTGAGTTACTATCAATATCAACATACATTTTATATTTTTTTTAAAAAATCTTTATATTTTTTGAAAAAGTTTGTCTAGCAAAAAAATATTTTATTCTTCTTTTATAATTTATGGCAAAGTAATTTTCAATACTTTTTATGTAATATCTAAATGCTAGGAATTTTGTTTTATGATTAACAATGTTTTTTTTCTTCCTAAAATAACTTATTTAAATGTTGATTTTTACAGAAATTTAGCATATGAAGAAACATTTTGTTTTATGAATGGAAAAACTATAGATAACGAAAAGTCGAAAATAATTTAAGCTGTGGTGCTAAAAATTGTGACATGGTTTTTTTATGGCTAAATTAGATAGATTTAAATGGTGAATATATATATATATATATATATATATATATATATATATATATATTTATAACCTTTTAATCATGATTAAGACACTTGATTACATAAAAATCTATTCCATTGATATTTAAATAAGACAAGTGTCATACATCTAAGTAGGAACTTGGGGAAAATGAAGAGAAGAGAAATGGAGAGGAGCCGGATCCCAAATTATTGAAGACAATGATATTTTTCAATTAAACTATCAACTAAGAACATTTTTAGCCTTTTCCATTTTACAATTTTAACTTTTTAAAATTTCTAAGTTTGAAAATCAAAATTTCTGAGCAAATGGAGGTGGTGAATCAATCCAAAAACCACTGGATATTACTTCCTCAGTTTAAAAGAAAATGACGTACTTTCCTTTTTAATCTGTTTAAAAAGGAATGAACTACTTTATTTTGGCAATACTTTAATTTTAGTTTTCCACGTGATAGGTTTGAAATCATAAGATTAAAGGACATTTTAATAAATTTGATATAATTTTAATTTAGAATCACAATTTTCTTTTAAAAGTATATGCCAAATCAAACTTAGGTTATTCATTTTGAAATGAAAAGAATAGTAGTCGAGTGAATAGGTTTAGGTGATGATTGAATTATTTGGTTTGTGAGTGTGACTACAAAATGGGCTGTACACATGTGGAAAGGCAAAGTAGATAAATTCCCGTTTCCTAAGTCTGGTTTTGGTCACAATTTCCGAGAGAGAAAAGAAAAGAAAAGAGAGAATGTTTGTCTCGTTGCTCCTGCTCATTTTGTCTTATAACTCCAACACAGCAAGAATAAGTGCAAGTGTTAGTGATGAAACCAAGACCTCAGCTGGGCATGCAATTCCGTTTCCCACCCATGAACACTTGGATGTCAACCAAGCCATTAATGAATCAACATTAATAATCCACCCTAAAACACATGATATTGTGGATGATAGCTGGAAGCTCAAGCTTCTTCACAAAGACAAATTGCCTTTTTCTCACTTCACTGATCATCCTCACCGCTTTCAAGCTCGCATAAAAAGAGATCTCAAAAGGGTCCATACACTCACTACTACTACTACTACTACTAATTATGATCAGGAATTCGGCTTCGGGAGTGAAGTGATTTCCGGTATGGAGCAAGGCAGTGGAGAATACTTTGTCAGGATTGGTGTTGGTAGTCCTGTTAGACAACAATACATGGTTGTTGATGCTGGTAGTGATATTGTATGGGTTCAGTGCCAGCCTTGTACCCATTTCTACCATCAGTCTGACCCCGTATTCGACCCTTCCCTTTCCGCTTCTTTTTCTGGTGTACCATGTTCTTCCTCCCTTTGCCATCACGTAGATAACTCCGGCTGTCATGCTGGTTGCTGCAAATATCAAGTCATGTATGGAGATGGTTCCTACACAAAGGGGGCCATGGCCCTAGAGACCCTCACTTTCGACCGCACCGTCATTCGTGATGTGGCCATTGAATGCGGCCATAGTAACCGTGGCATGATTATTGGGGCTTCCGGTTTGTTGGGTCTTGGAGGAGGGTCCATGTCACTTGTTGGACAACTCGGTGGATAAACTGGTGGAGCTTTTAGTTACTGTTTGGTTAGCCGGGGCACCGGATCAACCGGATCACTTGAATTCGGCCGGCAAGTATTACCTGCTGGTGCAACATGGGTACCACTCATCCGAAACCCACGGGCTCCCAGTTTCTATTACATCGGTATGTCTGGTCTTGGAGTTGGAGGAGCGCGTGTACCCATACCTGAAGAAGCATTTACATTAACTGAACAAGGAGATGGAGGAGTGGTTATGGATACAGGGACATCCGTTACTAGGCTTCCCCAGGCAGCCTACGTGGCATTTCGCGATGCCTTCACAGCCGAAACCCCAGACCTTCCTCGGGCACCTGCCATCTCAATATTCGACACTTGCTATGATTTAAACGGGTTTGTGACCGTTCGGGTACCAATTGTTTCATTTTTTCCTCATGGGTGGTCCCATCTTAACCCTACCAGCTAGGAACTTCTTAATTCCAGTGGATAGAAAGGGCACATTCTGCTTTGCATTTGCTCCATCTCCAACAAGACTTTCCATAATAGGGAATATCCAGCAAGAAGGCATCCAAATATCTATTGATGGGGCAAATGGTTTTGTGGGATTTGGTCCCAATATTTGCTAGGGATGCATGTAAAATCAAGTTTTGCCTAGTTATAGTAAATTAATTTTAATAATATCATGCAGGATAAAAACCATATATATTACTAGTAATTATGTGCCTAATCTCCAAAGATATATTTTATCTTATTTAAATATCACACATCTAAATAGGAATTTGAAAAAAATGGAGAAAAGAGAAATGAAAAGGAGCCATCATGTTTTCCTCGTTTCGCTAGAGAGTTGTAGAGATCCTTGAAAATAGGGAAGGACCTAGAGTATTGACTACATATTTGATCGAATCAAGTAACTTTGATGAGATTTTTTGCAAATTAAAATAGTCACGTGACATAATTATGACTCGCTACATATTACTTAATTTGAAAATTAAATCCATTCATTTACCAAACCAACCCTAATAATCCGACCCATTTCTTTTAATCCAAACCTACTCTAGAAAAATCACAATCGCCAACATAAAAACAAAGCTTAGAATTTAGTTGCTTAATTAGTACATATTTTGCAAAACTTAGGGGACTCCTTTTGCCGAATGTTCAGCTCATGCTGATTAGATCTATGGATTACTTATGGAGGCAAGAAGGGAATTGAGATGATGGTGATGAAGTTCATCCAGTGTGTGAAGCAATAGAAAAGTTGGAATTGACATGAGAATGATAGAATGACAAGGGGTGAAATGGTGTTTGAAATAGCAATTAGCGTTGAAATGGAGGAAGAAACTAAACTTGTAGCAAGCGTGGATCGAGTCATGGAAGAATGACACTAATTTGGGTTAAGCAGTCGAATTCTAAGCTTTGATCTTATGTTTGTACAAAATGTGATTGTGATTTTTGAGTGCGGGTTTGGGTTAAATGATTATTAGGGACATATTTTAATTTAAGAAGTGAGTGGGTTTAATTTTTATATCAAGTAATACATGTGACAAATCATAATAATTCATGGAGAGAAGATGTCATATCAAAGAATGGTCTTGGAAGTAAAGATGAATGTTTACATGTTGGCCACAGTTAGGTATCCTTGGTTGGAGTCCATACCTATAAACTGGATAATGATGGTAAAGTTTTTTGAAGATTGCATTCCTATAATTGATTATATGGTGGTTAAAAGGAAATCTGGAGTGGGTTTTACAAATGTAATGTTGATGGAGCTACTCAAGGGAATCCCGGACCTAGTTCTGGAGCTTTTTATGTGAGAGATAACTTGGCAAACCTATTGTGTGTTGTAACAATTCATCGTTATAACATTGGGATATAAGTACCTTGGTAAAGTTTTCCTATGTAGAGACTTGGTAAACATTTTAGGCTAGGTCAGTTTAGGATGAAAACCTAGTCGTTTGGGGTCTAAATATCATTTGCATTTTGTGGTGTAACATTTAATATTATTGAATTTTGAATATGTTAGTTGAGAGGCTTGGTGATATATATAGAAACTTTCGAAATGAGAAACGGATTCTTAGAATTCTAGTTAGAGCGATTTTGCAATGGAATATATCTACGTCGTCATAAATCCAGTGTGTGTTGTAAAATGGGAGAGCTTGAAAACTCTCCCCAAGTTACTACCTATGATTGAGGTAGTGAGATCCCGTCTCCATAGAAGGATCACTATAGTGGTTGCGTGACCGCCACAACGACTATCAGCCAAGTCGAGGGACCGCTATAACAGCCACTTGGTCTCTATAGAGGGACCACTAATAAACTCTCAACTATGTCCCATTTTTCAGGCATAAGTGGTCGTATGCAAAATAATTACCCAACTTATGAGGTCGAGGTCGAACCATAAGGATTGACATATGATACTCTTCTTCAATTGATTTAACAATTCAAAACAAATTAGCAAATTGAATTCTTAACAAATATTTATATAATAAAATGAGGGTTCTTACAAACAACTAAAATTTCATCAATATTAAGCAATGAAAACAGGGAATCAACACAAATAAGGTCTAGCAAGTTTGGAAAAGAATAGGGGTATGTGCATAACAATTGAAGTTTCAACTCGAATAGGCAAAGATTAACCTAAAAAATCGATTGATACATGGATAGCGCTTGGTCTAGTCTACACTTTGATATTCTCCCCAACTATCAAGTGTATGTCCCTTGGATTCTTCCGCAACTCTAAGTCCCTTTCAAACAAAATACCAAGCATTGCTTGAGTAGATAATTAATCCCTAGCTCATATAATTAAATGTGAAATTAATCGAATTATCCCCATCCTTGGCTCAAACCCATATAGAGTAATTTCAACAAGTCCTCACTATTGAGTCTTATCCAACTCCATTCTACTTTTTAAAGCCAAAACAATGTTATAGAGCTCAATCAATGTTTGCAACCACTAATTTTTAGATTACAACATCAAGACAATAATAGATCCATACCAGACAATCAATATTAGAGCCGATTAATTAATACTTATTTGAGGTTTTACACTCCTATCTAGTACACACACCCCTAGTTAAGAGTCTAACTGCTCATAAAGAAGAAACAGAGACAATACCCATGTAGAAAATCTCCATTCCAAGCTAATTTGATTAGCAAAAACTGAATTCCAAGCTTAGATTGACACAGATCTGAGGTTTCTTCCACTACAAGCTAAGAAGTTCTTCACTGTACTCTATCAATTGTTTTCACAAAAAGAGGTCTCTCCTCTCTATCCCTAATTAGAATGATGATAATGGTACATAATTTCATAAATCTCTATTCTATCCTTGAAACATTCCAAAGGAAGTATTATTTTTCATAATTGCATTTTTCCCTTCAACTTTCGTCTTAAGTCTTTCATTGGACCGGCGGAACACCAATTCAGAATTGTGGAGAGACAGTCACCTCCTCGCTTCAATCTTCAGTTCTCACAGGAGCATCTGCTCTAGGACCTATGAATCACCGATTAATCATTGTATTGCACCAATTGCAATGCCGGTACTGAGGCAACTTAGCTCTATTCAAGCTGGCAAGACGCTTGGTGGTTCCTGCGGGACTCCACTTTTGTCGCTGGTGTGCTTCAACGATTTTCAGATGTGAATCCATCAAACTTATTTTTTTTTCAAAGAATGCCTTCATCAAAGAGAACTGGGTCCTAAAGCCTCTTCAGTTAGCATTAAACACATGACAATAATTTATGTATCCGAGTCTCTCGACCTCTAATCACCTACTCCAACTAGCTGTCTAACTACATCGTTGAGCGGGGATAGACAGTCCTAATTGGCGAGCATTTATATTTCATCCTATTTCGTAACCAAGCTAGGTGTTCATCCGAGCGTCACTCCTAAACACGAATCTAATCAAAGTTAGAACAAGGTCTTTACATTCTCTGGTCTATCTACCTCTTCATCTCTCGAGTCCAAGAATAGACAATATATTTATTTCTATGGTGACCTAGCATGAAATACTAAAACAAGAATGTAAAAGTAATGTATATAATAACCAATAATCAACTCAAAACAATTCGATGTTCAACAATAACCCGTAGCTACAGCCCCAGAATAAGGGCTTTTAGCCACACATAATATTCATAAACTCAACAATAATAAGTTTCATAAAATTCAAACCTAAAGAAGAAGTAGATAATTGAAACCAAAGATGAATTGTAATCTCTTGTTCTTGCACACCAAAAAATAGCTAACTCCTTACAAAATAACCCTAGGGTCCTATTTATAGAGTTCCCACAAATAATTTTCCTAATTTAGACCAAAATAGGAGTCCTAATTACATCAATTTTCGCTGGAAATTTCGAACATCCAATGGCGTAGGGCGCCAGCATAGCCCCATGGATTTTCTTCTGAAGTTTTGGGCCTGGCTTGGGGCGCCAACAGTGCGCCAGGCCCCTATTCTTCTTAATTCAAGCTGGGGCAGCGCGCCAGTGATGCGCCACTTCCCAGCGTTTTAGTTGTTTTCTTTGTTCGCTCCATTTTCCTTGCTCGTTTCCTTTCATGCTTCTTCCATCAATTCCATTTATCTTCAAAAGCTCCTACATAGTCTAATCACAAGTTTTAGTGCACAATCATAGCAAGTTATTCAAAATACAACCAATAGTTTAAAGATCATTCTTAAACACAAGACTAATGTGTGAAATATTTGACAAACCGGCATATAAATATGCCTAAGATCACTACCCCACACTTAAACTCTTGTTCGTCCTCGAACAAACTTTTCACTATCACCTTTTCATCACTACCTTTGGACTTATCTACCCGTCTCAAACTCAACCAAACATATTTAATCATGCTTTTGTAGTACACACTTTATGCAACATTCAACATTGTTAAACTCTTTATACCATCCTACCTATCAACAACATATAACCTCAAATAATGACTCTTTTTCATAATTCCGGGCTAATGCAATCATATAAGAACACACCAAATAATAATATAACCAAACATGCATCATAGATGCCCTCACCAATTTTTGGTATAGCCTTCACTTCTACAAACATTACATTCGCACATTTATGTCAATACAAGGCCCTTTTTCACAAAATTTTCCACTCACTCTCCAAAAGAAATTCACACATATCATAACATGCCATACGTTTGCCTTTAGTGTACTTTTAATTTTCACAAAGTATTGAACAAGGAATCAAGAGAACTTTCATTTGGTTGTAATATCGGCTTAAGGTAAGGGAGGGAATATTTAGAGTTTCATTAGTGGCTACGCCTCCCTAATGCACATGTTTTCATTTTAGGACATACAACTTCTCTTACCTCTTCTTTTCTTTTTTTTTCGTTGCACACCTCCCAAATAAACTTCATGTTTCAATATTTTCAAGCTTCGCCCTTTTGTTCATTCAAGCACTTATTTATTTGTTATTATATTTTTTTTTCTCTTTTCTTTTCACAATATGTTCTTATTTTTCTCCCTTTTTTTTCTTTTTTTTTTCTTTTTTTCAAGTGCCTTTTCATTATGAGATCATGGGCCAATTCACCTCTTTTCTTCAACTTCACGACACCAACAAGCATTTTCACCCTTACTAACTTCTACCATTTCTTCCATAATCACTTCATAACATAATGCATTAAGGATCAACTATTGGGATCAAAGAAGTCATGGTATCAAAAAAGGGATTCGACCCAATATGTAGTTTAATAAAAAAATAGTGGCTAAAAAGGCTCAATGGGGCTAACTAGGGATAATGCATTTGGAGGCACACAAAAGAGTCAGAATTGGCTATTCAAAGAATTTCCTCAATCACTTTCCTTAAGTCCTCAAAGTTACTCATTTAAGCACACACGGGGCAAATTCTAGCTATCAATCTGAAACGACCCCAAAAATGCCCGAAAATGTGCTTCGGAAACATCTCAAAATCCGTGCATGATTTCGGAAATTCGACTTCATATTCTTATTTTTGGGGTCAAATTGAGTGGGAAATGGGTCTAACCCGAATTTTAGAGCAACCGTATTAAAATTCGAAAATCGCAAAAATTGCGATTTGGAGGGTCAACTTTAAAGGGGCATATCTCTTAGCACACAAGGAACTGGAAGGGCTGCAAACTATTAAATTAAAGCTCTTTGAGTTAGCTTTCCAACGCACTTGGTTTCACCTTATTCCGAGTTAGGATGAGGGAGTTATGACCATTTTCGTAAAACCTGTCTGTGCAGATTTGCAATTTCCAGTGAGCTTTTTTTTAGGCGGGTTGGAGACGTTTTTTTTTATAAAAAGGGGATATGTCCCATACTTAGTCATTTTTCTTAACTCCAAAAACACTCTCTAAGCCCTCTCCAAAAATTCCACCAAGATCTTCAACCAAATTCAAACATCTCAAGCTCTAATTCCGGATTCAAGACTCAATCTCAAGCTTCGATTCTCCATTCCAATCTTCATCAAGGATTCTCCAAAGTTGAGGTATGTGGGTTTGATTGTGGAAACCTTCCTTTCCACAAGTCCAACCATTTATCCTCTATTTCTACTTCAAGTTTATGGGTCCTTATGATTAATTATGAACTCTTGAATTATGGAATTACTACTACACACCCTATTATGGTCCATTTTGCATATTATCATGAAATGGAATTATTATGTGATGTTTATGGTTTACATGCTTCCATGATCAAATTATGAAGGTTGATATATATATGTATGTTGTTGGTGGGGCTGATTTATATGGATTTTGGAATTGGTTGGACTTAGTATTCTTGAAATACATGATTTCATTTACATGAACAATTGCCCACCTTGTGTTTGATAAAATGCCCATTTATAGAATTCTTAGGAAAGGGAAGGTCCAAGGTACGTCCTATGAGTCGGATGGTTATGTAATTACTGAAATGATGATGAAATGGACACATGTATATGATTTTCCCTAAATAAGTGTTGTGAGTCGACCAAGCCTAGTACGGGGGGTAGTAGGCCCGTATAACCGTATCGAGGGGTTTGGTACCTTGGTTGCCTAGTAACGGGGGTTGTAGGCCCGATAACCAATCGAGGGGTTGTACCTTGGTCCCTTAAGCTCGGGGGGTGGGTAGGTCCCGTGCACAACCATATTGAGCGCGGTTTGTACCTCTTTTCCGCCTCTTCCAAGGGGTGGTAGGCCTTGAAATACTATAATTGATGGTCACTCGCCACACATGTACTACGTCCCACTAAATATGATTTTTATGTAAGCATCATTATACATATCATTTCGTTAATATGCTATCTATTGGGTATGATTACGCATTTTTTTCTATGATGTCCATCTAATATAGCATTGCATTGCATCCCATATACTTAGTACATTCAAATGTACTAACGCATACTCTATGCCTACATGATGTCACCATGTAGGAACCGGAGCACCGCTTGACCATCCTCCTCCGCGTGGCTAGTACGATTTTCTATAGTGGTTATTGGTGAGTCCTCCATTTCGGGGACGTTTCTCATGATCTTTTGCTATGTATAAAACTTTTCCTTTCTAGTTATGTTTTGACTATGAGGGTGAGCCCGGTAGTTTGTCTTGGCCCCCGCTAAGTACTCATGTTTAGAGGTGGTGTTGGACAAGTCGTGTATTATGCTTGAGCTGGACTCATCTATGGTATTTATGTATCATTTCTTTTTTTTTTCTTGCTCCCTTAGTCCCGATTTCCCCCCTTGATTATGCTTATATCTTATGGTCATTTAATTGCTTCCGCGACCAAGGATGTGTAATGATACGCTATGAGGCTTGTTTGGGGTTCCTTCGGGTTCCCCATTAGGCCCTAGGCTTGGGTCGTGACAAACTTGGTATCAGAGCACTAGGTTGAATGATCCTCGGAGTCCAACACACCGCGTTGATTAGAGGCCGATTCATGGTTGTGTTGTGCACCA
>JAGDQO010002283.1:0-76404 GCA_018342035.1 Solanum appendiculatum | reverse complement strand
CCCACATGCTTTGCCAGACCCTCAGACACCCTCACGGATCGAACAACGCCGACACGAAACTCAGGTTTAGAGGGAAATCCTAAAATTCACTTCAAACTCCAAAAGCTCCTCCAATTCCCTTTTGGGCTCCAACTCTCGCTCAATTAACCTGAATTTGAACGAAAACACCCGCTTTGTCTAAAGAAAACCAAAAAAACCATATCGAAACCACCGAAATGAGAAACACAGGATCATGGCAGATCCAACTCAACTCATAATTCAAAATACTTGCCTTATGCTCCAAATCCATCTTCTTCCAGCCACCAAGAGCGTTTTGCCGGTCCTTGGCCATCTTGAATACCTCCAATACAATCTGAAACTTGCTTATAGAACCATACAACACAAACCTCAAAGGAGTCACATACTTCAACTAAACCGCTAGGGATGACCACAACCCAAGCAAGGAAAACAACCCGGGGCAAAGCCCAAAATTCTAATCTCCACTTCAAAACCAACAATCCCAGCTGAAACGAAACTTTTGAAACTGAACACTCCACTCCAAGGGACGATTATCCCGCGAATGACAAGGCCGCACTGAGCCCAGTTCCAGTGACTTACTCTTCCATAGGAGCTTCCGAAACGTCGACACCATATGCCCACAACTACTCAGTGATCGCAAATCTGATCCAGCCATCCTAGTCCAAAGGAAACCAAGCCAGTAGGCAGCGAATAAACATAATCAACCGATTGATAATGGTCCAAGGGCACCAACACCCATCAACGAACACCGCAAGTCACCCAATATGCTAAAAGCAAACCTTCCATCCTGAACAAATTCAAAATCTCACCTTTCACGAATTACTTTGACCCTATCCTGTAGGTGAACCTTCTCAATAGTTTCCCATCCTCCAGCTTAGGCTACATCTGAAGCCACCAACGGACACCACTGCTCCAACTCCCAATGAAAAACAAAGCCTCGAGAGCTACCAACACAACTGCGGAGAACCCACAACAGAGGTAAGAAGGCTCAAAGAGAGAACACATTTCCCAAATTCCCAACTAGCCATAGCCAAGCGCCAAAACCCTCGAAAGAGAAGCTTTAAAAGATTGAACGAAAAGACCACAACTTTGAAACTAAGAACAAGACTAAGGCAAACGGGAAGAGACGGCCAACTAGGATTACTTCAATACCACAGAAGGCTGTTCCACCTTTCTCACAACTCCAACAGCCACAAATCTTCCAACCACCAATAAACCCAAACACCAAGAATGCCACAAACAGGTAGGTAAAAAGAGAGCAAACCTCAACTTCGCAACCTTAGGGCTGAAATACTAATAAGGCATAGGGAAGGATCGACAAGCAGGATCCACCACAACTCCAAGGATGCTATACCCCCATTCACATACTGCCTCAACAACCATCCTTTCAACTACGAACCAGATAATGCCAAGAAATGAAGATAGTCGTCTAAGCCAATAAAACTAGAATGGCAGGAGAGAAATACTAATTAAGGCAACACTAGCTATGCACAAAGGTAAAAAGAGCCATTCAACCACTAGTCCAACGGGACGGCACACAACTAGGGCGACCTTCTAAGCCAACTAGATCCACAAGCACCACCACTCCCATAACTAACAAAGCTGGTCTAGCCACCAATCTAACAAGGATCGACACCATAGCAACAACAACTGGCAAGGGAGGCAAAAAAAGAACAACTAACTAACCCGGCCGTAAACTCATATTACAGACACCAAGGCAAAGGCACGGGGAGTTGCTCAACCACTACTCTCAGATATAGGAATCCGACCTAATTGATCCACTACTAAAAGAAATTAACTATGGAGCTAAAACACGTACACAATCCCAAATAAGGAGGCCACAATAGTCAGGAGATAAATAGAAAGTCAAATAAGCACGTATGGGTATGAAAACCCCCAAAACCACACAATATGAGCAATGCAGAGAAAAACAAGGAAATCGAGTAAACATAACTGATATCTGGATCCTCGGCCTCTGGCTGACCTGTAGAAGCATGGAACGGATCATGACCGACGTCAAACTGAGCATCCATACTACTACTTGCTACCCTCGGGGCACTACAACTGGCTCGATATGCTGTAGTCCCATGAAACTGTCCCAGTTGAACAAACCACACCATGGTCCCACGCCAGGGACACAATCTCGATTGGTGGCCAAGGTCACCACAAATGTGACAAGGTCCAACTGATCTAGTCTGGGAAGTAGGAGAAGTATGCAATGTCTGAAAGATCATCTCCCGCCTGGGGCACTCCCTAGACCAGTGATCAAACTCCCCACAATCATAGCAACCTCTATAGTTTGAAGACTGGTGTGAAGAACGCGGCGAACTCCTCTAGCGGCCCCTAACAAACTGTGAACCATCTCCAACCCTCTGAGAACCACCCCTGGCTGACTGTACCGGGGTCCTGCGACACTCTCTAACAAAGTGGCCTACCCCACCACACTCATAGCCACCATCACCAATATCAACCCACTGAAAGAACCCAGCTGGAATAGGATGAGCTCCAACACCTAAAGGCCCAATGTGCTCACCCGAAGAAGTCTGACCTGAACTCCATTCGCTGTAAGCTCCATGACCTACCTCAGAACCTCCTGGAACCTGAGGTGCTACCGCCGTAGGCGTGATGGGTCGAGAAGGAAGATGACCCTCACTGAACTGATACTCACCCCCAAGTGGGATGTTGTCACCACTGTGCTGATAGCGAGGCCGCTTACCACTATCTCTGTAAGCCTCAAAGCATGCTTGCTCCATGGCCCTCACATGACTAACAACCTGGGGAAAGGTAGACCCAGCCTCTATGTCACGACCTAAGGTACCCCCTAGACGTGACATGGCGTACAAGACCCCGAAAGGCCTCATACAAGCCACTTATCATACATACATACAAGTTCATAGAAATTAAGAGTTCAAAAGAGAATTTCATATCAAAGCTTTTAAAAGAAATAGCGAAAGTCTACATCTCATGTCTCAAGCTAATCTAACATAGAGAAATAAAGTTTGGGACGTAACCCAATACAACATCCGAAATGATATAACATGAAAATAAGAACAACTAGGCTATGTCCTTGGATGGATGAGGACTCACCAAGTCTTCTATCAAATCTTCTATAAAGCTCTAGCCACGAGTGGATGGTGAATCGCCAAATCCTACATCAAAGAAGTTAATGTAGGCAAAAGTATGCGTTAGTACAATCAAGTACCAAGTATGATAGCAATGCACATAAAACACATAAAACATGCTAGAATGAGACATAATCATGACATGCAATGGCCAAGCTAAAACATGATAAAGCATAAGAAGCATGAAGCATAAACCATGGCCAAAGCAAGCTAAATCATCTTTCTTGACTTTAGATTATCATAACAACACTTGTGTTCATTAGTTGTGGGGAAATACCCTTAACCGACATATAAGACCATGTGAGCTATCAACATGGAATCCGGTGTCTACCCTACACTGAAAGAGGGCCATCCTACTTGCCAAGGTAGGACCCTTAAATTGAAAAGATCAATTTATGGCCTAAAGCAATACTCAAGGAAGTGGTACCTAAGATTTCATAAGGAGGTAATGTCATTTGATTTCACCATGATCGATGAAGACCACTACATCTATGTGAAAAAGTCCAATGGAAATTTTGTAATTCTTTCTCTTTATGTAGATGATATTTTATTAGCTGGAAATAATTTGGAGCATGTGAAAACTGTCAAGTCATGGCTTTCAAAATCATTTGATATGAAAGATATGGGTGAAGTAGACTATATATTGGGTGCTAAGATCAAAAGAGACCGTTCCAAGAAATTTTTGAGTTTATCTCAAGAAACTTATATGAAGAAAATATTGGAACACTTTTGAATTAATAATTGCAAATCAATGGATGAGTTCCTGTAGCAAGGGGTGAAACTTTAAGCCTTGAAATGTGTCTAAGGACTGAAAAAGAAAAGGAAGACATGTCACGAGTTTCATATTCTAGTGTTGTGGGGAGTTTGATGTATGTTATAATGTGTACTCACCCAGACATTTGTTATGCCGTGAATCTGGTTAGCATGTATCAATCTAATCTTGGAAGAGATCATTGGAAAGTAGTAAAGAGAATATTTCGATACATGAAGAGAACTGCAGAACATTCACTATGTTATAGTGGATTTGATTTATTCATAAGAGGTTATACAAATGCTGATTGGGCTGGTGACCGGTCTGATAGAAAATCAAGCTCCGATTATGCTTTCTTACTTAATGGTAGTGCTATTTTATGGAAAAGTAAGAAACAAACTTGTTGTACAAATCTTTCAACCATAGAATCTGAATTTGTGGCTTGTGCGTTTGCAGTACAAGAAGTTGTTTAGTTAAAGAGATTCTTTAAGTATTTGAATATTGCAAAGAATTCTAAGGGTCCCATGATTCTATATTGTGACAGTCAAGCGGCTATCGCATACACGGAGGATCCTAAGTATCAAACCAAAACCAAACACATTGACATCAAGTATAACTTTGTAAGATACATAGTTGCAAGTGGAGAAATAACTTTGCAATACATTCTTACTGGTGAAATGATAGCTGATCCTTTTACAAAAGCGATATCTATAGACTAGTTTGAGAAACATGTTAAGGCTCTAGGTTTGCGTAGGATATGATAATATTTATGTATTGTAAAATAACTTGGTACTTATAGTATTCTCATCAATATATGACTATTGTGAATTTATATTCATATTTCATATGCATGTGATAATGATTTTAGAAATAAAGTGTGTCGAACAAGTCACGAGATTGGCTCTCTCACACCAGCAATCACCTCTTACATCAAGGAACGTGAAGAGACGAGTTTCACCACCATGCTAGGACTTGTTTTGTTAGCCAGATAAGAGTCTTTCTAAGAAGATGAATTTGAGGATCATTGAAGAGAGAAACTCGGGTTATACATCTAGAGGTGTCTAGACCAAGATCTGTACAATGTTTGAATGATTAAAATAATGAGACACATGCACCAATATAAGGTGAGAACATCGTAGCATGTGTTTCATACCATGTCTGTTAAGCGATCAATGGGTTAATGGAAGAATGATTCCATGCTTCTTCATTGTGTGGGACCTCGAAAAGTTAAGTTAACTTTTCATTGGAATACCCTTTGACCTTTTACTGTTTCTTGAAGTTTCGATTGATGTTGCTACTTTAGCATGTTACTAATAGCCATGAGTGATTCAGCAATGTAGTGCATGTTTAGGAAAGCAGTTGGTTTGAAACAGATAGATCCGAATAGAAAGGGAAGATGATCAAAATGTATAATATAACTTGTATGCACCGGCTATTACACTCAAATGTAATTGTGTGTATATGAAGTTAGACATGAACTCGAGTTCACCTCTTAAGAGGATGAGGGATTGAATAAGTAACTACTGAGGTAGTGGATGAAGTCTGAGGTATTGTGAGTAATAGTATCCTCATATTAGTACTAAATTATTTCCATATGTTATTGAATTCCTATACGTAGCATGTAAAACCTAATAGGTAAGCTCTTGAGGCTCACTGATTGCATGAACTATTTATCGTATGAAATTGGGTGTCTAGTTGACATCGAATTGGCTTGGGTCTTGTCAACCATGTGTAAAGTGGGAGATGTAAGTTATTTTTGAGTCATGGGTCGCACATGTGGACCCGACTCAATCCAATATAGTTTCTGCAAAAGAAAATAATGATAAACACTATTATAAAAAGATTGGGAACGATTACAACCATATCACCCATTCTCTTTAAAATAGTTCCTCATCCTTGAGAATGGAATATAAAATCAGAAATGAAAGAAGTAAGAAAAAGAAAAAAAATACAGACCCTTAATTTTTCTCAACACTAACATCAAACAACCCAAAAGGATACTCCGTTTGTGGAATCGTACATTATTTCCTTGAGATTCAATATCCGATTCAAAGCAACTCCTCAACAAAGATATCGTTGATAAATCTTCCGCTACTGTTAACAGGTACACAATCCTGTTCCTATTACTATTATTTATTATATAATCACTGAAGCATATGATATTTTATTGTTATTTCCTATCACATTTATTTGAAAATATCATAATAATTTTTCTTTTCGATAAAAATACACCAATCTCTGCTCTTCTATACATATATATATATATATATATATATATATATATGAGTGTGAGTCTTCAGTACTACAAAGCCAATTAATAATCTCCACGTATGGGCTTTTAAACAACGAAGGGTAATTTCGTCATTACATCTACTTAATGACATCTAATGACTTTGTACAACTGTTTGCCTTTTTGATTTACGTGTGTTACTTTTTAATTCATTCTGCAAGATCCAATTAGCACCAACAAGCATAAGCATCTCGGTAACAGTTTCATCACCAAGTTTGACAGTCAAATGAAGAGGGCTATCCCAGTTATATTAGGGACATCCCACCAATCAATCACTGCAGAAATAGCATCAGCCAGTGACAACTTTCGTATGAATCTCAGCAGCGCAGCAATTAGCATGAATATTTTGCTATAGTAAACCATGCATATTTTTATGAAATATCGAATATTAATTTTGAACATTTACATAGCTAGCCAAACAAATAGTAATGGACCTTCACTAAAGACATATCACAATGGATGGGTTCGATTTACCCTTAACAAAAGATCTTGGGTTTGAGCCTTGAGAATCCCTTGATAGCGCGAGGATCAGAATTTTTGTCAATCTCGAATAAGGAAAAAAAAAGTTACTCCAATCCAAATCCTCATGTAAACTCTTAAACAAGTAAGATCTTGAACTAGAAAATATCTATCATATTCTTCTTACAGATTTACAAGACTTGAACAATAAACTACTCCTATTAGAGAATTATGCAGAATGATGAACCAAATGTGTTTAGATATAAGCCTAAAATAGCTAAATAATTTTTGTCGCTTTTCTTTCTCTACAGATGTTCTATGACTTACTCTTCTATCATTTAGGAGCTAAAAAGGTACATTTTCTATTTGTACTTCACAATATCGGCAAACAATATATCTAATGTGTTATAAAAACATGTTTAAATATGTTCCATTTACTTGCATTGTGTTTTTTTGTTTTTAAATATGTTTCATTTACTTGCATTGTGTATTTTTACTGTGCTACTATTATTTTTTGTCGAATTGTTTACTTATCAGTGCCCTCATTCTTCAATTGCTTTTGACAACGAGTCTTTTCAATTGAACATACACATGTGTTTTAACTTTAATGAAGACACATTTTCCTTCTTGGATCCTTATAGACATCTTTTTCTTCCACTGTGGTAGCTCTTTCAAGATATGCAACTCGATTGCTCCAATCTGTTGTAATGACACATTACTTAGCTCAGGAGGCAACTTCAAAAGTGATGGGAAGAAATCTCTTCAAGAAAGAAAAGAATGGGAGAAAACTACAAATGCAGAATAAGATAGAAGCTAAAAATTATAGATACAGATAGCAAAACAAAACTGACCAGGAATGAAAGAACTCAACGAAGAAAGATGAGATTTGTAGTAAAAAGATATAAATATGTAGGAAAGATTGAATGTACAACTTAAGGGAAAGTCTATTGCTGAGTTAGTTCCTATGTTTAACCCACGTGGAAATCCAATGGGCAAGCAGTTGGACTATGTTAATAGGTCAGCCCCAAAGAAAAAATTACACGAGTACCCTTGGTCGTCCAAGGTATTTGCAGGTAAATTCAAATGGGCAACAATACTAAATCGTTGGATCCAGTAAAGTTGGTAGTGTTCAGCCAGCCCTTATTTATAATCAACTTTATCCATTTAAAGAACTTCAAAACTACATTTCTGGAATCATACATTGTGTCCTACTTATAGGTATGCTAGCTGAAAGAATGCATATGAAGAAGCTGACTACAAAAGTTCCTTTTCCAAATGATTTATATAAGATCCTACAATAGTGAAAAGTTTGTTGTGGAGTGAGGGAGACCAAGGAGTACCCTTTTGCTGGGCATTGTTTGCGAGCTAGAATGGATACAAATTCATTGGACCATTTAGATCAAGGAGTAAACTTTTACTAGGCATCGATTACCAGGTAGAATGAGGAGTATACTTTTACTGGGCATCACTTGCTAGCGGGACCGGATAAAAATTACCTTTGTTCCCTTGCCTTCAAAATTCCTTTACTATTGAAGGTAAGAGTAGTGTGTTAAAGCAAACGATATTTACACTTTAAAGAGAATGGTGTTGAGTATATATTCAATATGGTGAAAATTAAAATCATAAGCTCGTGGAATTCTTATTTAAAATTGTGTCACGAGGTTTGTTCCTATTACTTTTCTCTTTGATATTCTTTCTGTGAAGTAATAAATGTGACATTGTTTTGCTCTTTCTCTTACGCCTTTATCTTTTATCGATAATATTTTCCTTTACCTTTGATATATCGTGGCATGCTTCTTTTGTGTTTCTGTATTTGGTGTATCGACGTTTAAGAAAAAGATATTTCTGTG
Source organism: Solanum appendiculatum (assembly GCA_018342035.1). Taxonomy (NCBI): domain Eukaryota; kingdom Viridiplantae; phylum Streptophyta; class Magnoliopsida; order Solanales; family Solanaceae; genus Solanum; species Solanum appendiculatum. Next base: position 67,914 of record JAGDQO010002283.1, on the reverse strand, counting down.
GTAATTTTATTTGACTCTTGACTTAAATTTTTTGTTCCGTCAATTTCAAGTTATAATTTTAATTTGGACTCATGAAATGGCATTTACTCCTTTTAAAATAAAATAAATAAATTGTACTGTTAAACATTCAATTTAAATTTCTCAAGGCACGGGCATCCCACATCTAGTTCTATATATATTTTTTTATATCATTCTATATAAGTGGGAGTTCCCTTGGACGACCAAGGGTACTCCCATAATTGTCCTTTCAAAATGTCCAGCCCTTTTAATATTCTATTAAGATAGGTACTCCTTTTCTGGTGACTTCTAATTGTTACCCACGTGTTGGGATGCGCACGTGAATAAATCATACGCGTTTCAAAGTGCAGCTTCCTGTGCTTTCTATTGTTTTATATGTTCCTTAGCAAGGAATTATCTTCCTTCGTGGTTGGAAGACGAAGTGTTTCGCTGTGTATAGTTTTGCCGCTTCTGCGAACATGAAGATACATTTTGTTTTCTCCCTCTTAGATCAGCAAATTATTTCCCCGCTTTGAGCAGCACGATGAGCCGGTGTTTGTGTTGTTTTTATGCCTGCCGACTTGTTGGATTGTGCGATTCTGCAAATTATTTCTCTGCGTTGGACGGAATGATGAGCCGGTGTTTGTCTTACTTATCAATTTGCTTGATTTCGAGAGATGCTGTTTGTCTTGCATATTATTATGTTGTTGTTGATTGATGTTGACTTTCATCTTGTATGCATGTAAAAATTAACATCTTGTTTTGTACAAATACTGGGTATTCTTTGCTTGATTTCGAGTTATCACATCCTTCTATTGTACTGTATTATATATATTATGCCTCTTTTACCTTTTTAGGATAAGGGTAAAATCAAATTTAGTGTTGTTGTTGTTAGTACATGCTTGATTTGCTTGGAGCAAAATCATTACTGAAGCAAAAAGTGTAAAACTTTATGACCAAGAATCAGAAACCCCAGAAATTCCTACTGGTTCACTTGAAAAAAAATAGTTCAAACGTAGTAGATCAGCTGCTTTGTTGGTGAATCAATTGTGGTTATGAGAAGAAGGAAAAAAAAGATAGATAAATAAGGTGAAGAGTGAGTAGAATAAGGGGAATCATAATGAAAGATAGAGATGGATGTTAAGCAATTAGAAGACTTTAATTAGTGCTAATACTTTTTATTTATAAGTTGCTCTGGTTTCTAGATCTGCAAACAAAAAGAGGAAGGTGAGGAGACAATAGAAATTATTTAACAAGAGTAAATGGAGACAAAGAAGGGTAGACGGGGGGAATGAAATTGAACATACAGTTTAGTAGCACAAGGTCAATTGAAATACACAAGTTTCATATGCAGGAAGTTGCAAACCTTCTAAACATAGCTTCCTTTTTGTCATAAAATTTAAGACTCCGTTCCTGATCATCAGGGAAAAGGGCAGAAGCGATATCATCATTGTATTTCTCAGCAATAGTTTCAGCTGCATTAGATAAGGTTAAAATAGATTTTATTAACAATGCTTTATGTTTGTATTAGTTATGTCTGTATTGTTTATGGAGTGATTATTTCTTTATGTATTGTTTGATTTGGTATATTAAAAATAACATTGATTGCATAACGTATAACAACAAGGAAAAACCATTTACTGTTGTTTGCATATTCAGATAGGTTGAAAACAGATACCTCATTAATCCAGTAAGAATTGAGGACTCTAGGACCACCGAATTTCCTACCAGCATGATCCTCAGCAACAGATCGCTTGTTGCGTTGGAATTTGAAATGGGTGATTCCCTGGTTGGTGGGTTTACCATACACAATACCCTTGAAAACTGGCCTCTTCCTTCCACCACATTTCATACAAACAATGTAGACCACATAGCCCTGTAAAGATAATGGTTTGAGTCATAACTTTGAGGTACACATTATGGAAAAGAAGCAAATGTAGAATTAACATTATAAAAGAAAGACTTTGTGCATTATACTGTTCCTTTAAAGGATATAAGAAACAAAGTGTTATGTATATGAGTTTCTACGCTTTGTTTCTACAAAGCACACATAAAGTTAGAACTATAAAACAAATCACCAGTAGTTATGACTTATAAGAAAAATGAGCCTTGATTATTTGATCATGTCAATAATTAGTAACATAACTAAAGTTATATTTGCAAGTTGAAAAAAAACATATATAAAATGAAGTGATAATATTGAATCTCTTAAATATACTTTTTAATATAAATCACAAATAAAACTTAAAATACAATATTTAAAGGTATACCAATAGATGTCCAAACATAAAATATAAACTAAATCATAATAAAAGACAATAAATCGGTTTTTATTTTTCAAAAATTGCTTCTATTTCTTCAAGGAAAAAAGTTTGTGTAACAGTTTCTTGCTTTTATTTTGTTGGAATATAACACATAGTTACTTTAATTTTTTCAGGGTTTCAGAACTCAAATTTGTCTAGCTGAAATAACAAGGAATCAACTAACGTAAGTGGTTACACTTCCTTCTTCTATATATATATATATATATATATATATATACATATATATGTGCTTGGTTATATTATAGCTTATCATTATGCTTTCATTATACATTATTCTAAATTGTTCATTGTGCTTCAGACGTAACTGCATACTATCTTCTCAACTTCGACAAGAAAAATCTAAGAATTCTTTTGCTCATATGTCTGACAACAAACTACAAATGAATGCTGCCCAAACTGAGCAAACAAGTAACTCAAAAAATATTGAAAAAAATCTTAAGTGTCGAATTGCCTATCAACAAATGCCTACTGAAAAAAAGGCAGCTCTTCTAGAGCACCGGCGGGCAGAATATTCGCTCGAAGACATACTCTATCCCAAAAACATCCTCCTGTTCATTCTGTACAGATTGAGTTTGAACCTCAAAGTGCAATTCCATTCCATCCTTGTATGTTTAGTAGAAATAAATCTTCAACTACTTCCAAAGATGAATAACCGATTGAGTATCATAGTGTCTATGAAATAGGTTAGACATACCTACATTTTAGATTTTTCCGCTACTCATAAACTACAATTGGATAGTTATTTTCTATAGGTTAATGCATATAACCCTACAGGATCAACATCCACAACATGTAATGAACGTTCCAGGTTATACCAATCTCAGCCAACTGTCAAAGGTTTATTCATATTATCTTCTTCTATTACTACTACCATCCTTTATTTTTTACTTAACTTTAACTAAATTGTATTTCCATTCTGCAGAACGTGGATCGAGACCAATGGGTTGTTAGAATATCAATTCAATACCTTCTAGCCCTACTCTTTTAAAAAAAGTTTCAAATTGTAAATTATGTAAAGCCAGAAGATTCCAATATGAATCTCCCTATTTTTTTTGTAGTAATGGCACTGTCAAATTAATTTCGCACCAATTACCTCCTGCACTGAGGAATCTCTATTTTTGTGTACCTAATGAATCCAATCATTTATGTACGTAGAACATACAATACTATGTTTGCCTTTACTTCACTTGGAGTAAAATATGATAAAGAATTAGCGAAAAGAAATCAAGTTATATATACATTTAAACTTCAAGGACAAATGTATCATTTCATAAATAATCTCTTCTCCAAAGATAATGAAGTGAAAAACTTACAGGTTTACTTGTATGATAATGAGGATGATATAATTAACAAAATGATGTTCGCTGAAAACTTGAACGATCAGTTATTGCAAAGTTAGTAGATATCCTAAAGATTAATCCATATACCATATTTTTAAAATCCTTTACGGCCGTTCTAAACTTATCTAACTTCTACAGTGCACTTAAATGTAATTCCACATTGGACCAACGAACACATAATTTACCCAGTGTCTCAGAAGTTGCTGCTATATTGATTGATGATGAATCAAAAATGTTATTTCTACACCCCATATTCGCATTTACACTCATTGTGATAGTAGCCAATTAGTACATTATTACTATGGTTGTTGTGATAGTAGCCAATTAGTACATTATTACTATGGTTGTTACGATTCATTACAATATCCTCTGTTGTTTCCCTACGGAGAAAATGGGTGGCACTGTGGCATTCAAAAATTACCTCAACAACCCATTTCTTCAAGGAATCGTTCTATTTCTAATAACAAACAACTTCCCCAAGTATCTAATTGGTCCTCAATTGATGGACTTCTTAATGTTGAACAACAATTCTTACTAAAACAAGAACAAAAAAAACAATGTCTCGTGCCGTGAGTATTACTGTTACAAACTTCAAATTAGAGATAACGAAGAGAATGGAACTTTACATTCTGGAAGACTATTCCAACAGTATTCTGTGGATGAATTTATAAAAGTTGAAACACAACGACTTGACTTTTGATGGTTCAATCAAGATCTATTTAGATTTGAGGTATTAGCAAGACTCATGGATCTTCAAAGACAAGGAGAAAGAGATGCTTCAAATATAGGCATAAAAACAATCCTTCCTGCTAGCTTTACTGGAGGTCCACGAGATATGCACCATCGATATATGGACACCATCGCCTTAGTACAACAATTTGGAAAACCTGATATCTTTTTGACAATGACATGTAATCCTTCATGGATAGAAATTCAAGATTTCTTGTTACCAACCGATGAAGTTCAAAATAGACCAGATTTAATAAGCCAAATATTTAGAGCAAAGGTTGAAGAATTAAAGTTAGATATTGTTAAAAAAAATATCTTTGGAAAAGTTGCTGCCTATATGTACACTATATAATTTCAAAAGCGTGGTCTCCCCCATGTACATTTTCTTATCATACTTGCGGATGACTACGAATTATTAACACTTGAGGCTTATGATAAAGTTGTTTGCGCTAAGATACCTGATCCCACAAAAAATCATTATTTACATTCTTTAGTTATTAAATATATGATGCATGGTCCTTGTGGAATTTTAAATTATAAAAGCCCATGCATGAAAAAGATGGGACAATGTAAATTTAAGTATCCTAAAAATTATGCCAACAAAATATCCAAAGGTAAAAATTCATATCCAATCTACAAAAGGCAAGACATGGGAAAATATTACAAAATTAAAACTCAATATCTTGATAACTCATGGGTTGTTCCTTATAATCCATATCTCTTAGCTAAATTTAACTGTCACATAAATGTGGAAATTTGCTCAGACTTTAATGCTGTCAAGTATATTTACAAATATATTTGCAAATGACATGATAAAATTGCTTTCCACGTACATGATAATGATTCTAATACAGAAATAGATGAAATCAAAGATTATCAATTAGCTAGATGGGTTTCACCACCAGAAGCTACGTGGCGTTTGTTTGCCTTTCCTATTTATGAAATGAATCCCATAGTTTACCATCTCCAACTTCATCTCAAAGAACAACAATTTGTCTCCTTTAAAACAACTACATATCTAAATACAATCTTGAATAATCCTGCAATTAGAAGAACAATGTTAACATAATTCTTCTCAATGAATAGGACAAACAAAAAAGCAATTGAACTCCACCTATTGTACAAAGACTTTCCCCAATATTTCGTTTGGTCTACAAGGGATAAAATGTGGACCCCAAGAAAATAAGGCAACGCCATTGGCCGTATTGTTACCTGCCATCCAACAGAAGAAGAAAGATACTACCTTCGACTATTATTGATGAACATAAAAGCCCCAAAATCATACTAAGATCTAAGGATGGTTAACGAAACATGTTATAACACATTTAGAACCGCTGCTGAAAAAATTGGACTGTTGGCTTGTGACAACAACTTAATTGAATGTATGTCTGAAGCAGCTAATTATCAAATGCCACAGAGCCTCAGACGTTTATTTGCAACACTATTAGTATATTCTAATCCTGCTAATCCAAAAGAATTATGGCAAACATTTGAATATCCTATGTCTGAAGATTTTCTACTTATACCAAATATACAAACAGACAACATTTGCTACTTAGTTTCAGATAACATCAATAATATTTTACATTCAATGGGTCATAATATAAATGAATTTACCCTTATATCAAAAAATTTCTCCTGTTCCACATCCTTGACCATAATGCAGGAACCCAAAGAAATCCATTTGGACCAAAATATAATTGCCACTACTGAAGATTTGCTGCTTTATACAAAATTAAATAAAGAACAACAAAATGCTTATAATGTTATCCTTAGTCGAATCTTCTTAAATAAACCAGGAACTTTCTTTATTGATGGACCTGGAGGAACTGGAAAAACCTATCTATATCGTGCCTTATTAGCTACTGTACGATCTAAAGGATTTATAGCTTTAGCCACTGCAACTTCTGTTCTCCCTGGAGGACGAACTGCTCATTCACGTTTCAAACTTCCTATTGACATAGGTGGTAATCGTGGATGTAACATTAGCAAACAAAGTTCACTTGCTTCTTTAATTCGAGATGCAAAGCTAATAGTATGGGACGAAGTCTCAATGGCCAGGAAAAAACTTATCGAAACTTTTGACTTACTTTTAAGAGACATTATGAATATAAATACACTTTTCGACAGAAAAGTTATAGTTTTTGGAGGTAACTTTAGACACACTTTACCTATTGTAAAAAATGGCAGGAAAGAAGACTTCATTAATTGAAGCTTATTAAATTCACCCATTTGGAATCAACTTGAAAAATATCAACTGCTACAAAATATGCGCGCAAGAACAGATCCTGCGTTCTGTAAATACTTACTAAAAATTTGAGATGGGAAAGAAACCATGAATGAACATGGCAAAATTCAAGTTCCAAAATCTTTTCTTATTCCATTTACAAATTAGAAAGATTCATTAAATATTTTATCCAAAGCTGTTTATCAAAATTTAAACATGTTCAACGAATATATGTCCTCCATAACATCTCGTGTTATCTTAACAATAAAAAATGATTTTGTTGTTGAAATTAATGAAATGCTCATTGATAAATTTCCAAGTGACGCCATAACATTTGTTGGGATCGACGAAACTATTGAACCAAAAGATCAAATCGAATATGAAGATTTTCTGCATGCTCTAAATCCCTCTGGTTTGCCTCCATATAGGTTAATTATAAAATGAATTTTTCTAGGTTATTTTGCTACGCAATTTAAATCCCGCTGAAGGTTTATGCAATGGGACACGACTTATTTTTCTTGATTTCAAAACTCAAGTTATTAGTGCCAAAATTGCGAGTGGTGATTTAAAAGGAAAGTACGTTTTTATTCCTCGAATACCACTGTTATCTTCACAAGATGCAAAGCTACCCATTCTATTTAAAAGAACACAATTCCCAATTCGATTAGCTTTTGCTATGACTATAAACAAAGCTCAAGGTCAGACACTTGATTTTGTTGGAATTTATTTGCGCAAGCCTGTATTTTCTCATGGTCAACTTTATGTCGCTCTATCACGAGCAAAAAATTCAGACAATGTTAAAATACTTATTCAACCACCAACTAAAGACAATCACGATGATCACTCCACTTACAATATAGTGTATAATGAAATTATTGAAAAAGCATCATCTTAACTTGTTGGATTATATAAAAGATATAATAACATGCTATTATGTAACTTATTACTTCAGTTCTTCTATTTATAATTTGATCATTCTCTCTCTGTGTAGCTAATTTACTATATATTTACTTTTGTGCTTTTGTTGATTTTTTCCAGAAAATGGCACAAAATCTTCATATACATCAAATAACTCCAGACACTCCACTTTGGACCTGTAAGATACAGATTGTGGATATATATGAACCAGCAGAAAGCAAAGAAAGAAAGGTGAAATATCTAAACATGATCGTGCAAGATGAACATGTACAACTGTAGTTTCTCCCTTTGTTTATATTGGTTTCTCAAAACCTGCACAAAAGCAATATAACCATTTCAAAAAAACCCCCAATCCCAATCATATCCGTGTAAGAATTTAACACAACAATAACCTCACAATATTCCCTTTCTATATTTGTTGCAATATTTCTTTTTCCATATTTGTTACCACTTCTTCTTATATTTGTGGTATTCAAATATCATTCTTATGTGAAGAAATATCTCTAAACTCATACTCCGGTATCCAAACTTACAGGAAAATCAAACAAAGGCCACAGTTTATGAGGATGACATTCCCACTTATCAAAAATAGATTAAGCTTTACCGCACCTTTCGCATAACAGGAGGATGCGTACAACAACCATATTAGAAATATGAAAAACCTCTGTCTACATTTATTAGGTTCTTGATAAAAAGAGCATCATTGATCCAATTGAAAAAGATGATGTGGATGCATTGCCCCCACCTACCAAGCTGAATGTAGCATCCTTTCAGGATATTAAACATCACGTCGCCCAAACAATGATAGCTGACCTCAGTAAAAAAGAATTTGGTATGTTTGTTGTCTTCTTTAGTCATTAAATTGAACTCTAATATAAACGATCATTTTAACACTTTAAATGTACATGTACTAACTTCATACACTATTGTCAACAGACATACTCGCAGTTGTTGTCAACTGATCTCCGCCAAGATATGTTGCGAGTGTGGAAAAGAGGTTACAAGAACTCATTGTTGTCGATATGTTGTAAGCGTATTTATTTAACTTTAATCTTCTGATGCTTCTTTCTGACTTTACAACTTTGAACAGTAATATATAAATAAAAATGTTGTTCCTTCTGCAGCAAACAAAATCTTACCTTCACTATATGGGAAGAGGGAGTTATGCATGACGAAGGTGTAACACCCCAGTTTTTTTTGAAAAGAAGGAAAAATGCAGTTTTAAAATTTTTCTGGTGCCAGTGACGACGGAGGCCATCTACGGACCGTAGGTGGAGTGACGGGCCGTAGATGGGAACCGTCGATGGCCCTGCAAACTTTATGAATTTTGAGTTTCTGAACCTTGACCTACGGAATAGCAGGATGGTTCAGTTGATGGGCCGTAGATGGGTTCCGTAGATGCCTTCCAGACTTAGCCAAATTTTCAGTCCAAACAAACTTTCTAAATCGATTGACGGAAGAGTAGGACGGTCCGTCAGTGGATGTACGGACCGTAGGTCCTGTCCGTCGATTGGCCCCGACAGTTTTATTTAAGGGCTTTTTGGACTTTTTCCTTAAATATTTATTCCTTATACTAGACAATTTTGCCCCTTAGCATTGGCCCTATTTATATTTTCTAAGCCCTAATCCCTTCATTTCCAACTCTCACCTCCCTAAATATTCCTCTCTCTAGAAGAACAAGAAGGAGAAGGAGAGAGCTAGGGTTCTCATCAAGGTCATCAATCCCCTTTTATTTCAAGGCATTGGCATTGAGGTATGATAGTATTTACCATTTGGAGTCTTTCCTCCAATGGGTCCTCTTTTCCTTGAGGTTTTCAAAGGTATAGTCTTGCCCAAGAGAGCTAGGATTTAGACAAATTCTTATGGATTCTTCATTATGCTTTCCAATGTTGATGTTATGGTTGATAGTGCACGATTTAGCGTGGTAAAGTAAGCTAGTGCACGATTTAGCGTGGTTTACATGCAACTTGATGAATCCCATGAGCTTATGCTAAGTATCCCCCAATTTAGGATTATGCTTATGATTATGTGTTGATTGAGAAAAGATGAATTGCATGAACTCTTTGTGAATTGAGTTGAGGATTATGATTATGAAGCTATGAATTCCATGTAAGACTATGAATGATGAAAAGAGGATATTTTATGAAAAGATGCATGTTGAATCAAAATCTATGATTTTCCTCTACTATGTGGGTTCCCTCAATTATGACTAAATTGCCTTGATTTATGGCTTTCTAAGTATTAGCTTGCATTGGATTCGCATGTTTTGAGGTGAAGCTTATGAACCCATGGTTTATGAGTTAAGAGCATGATGAGCTATGTAAATATGAAGCTTTTGAACTCATGCATGTTTTATGAAGATTATGATATGTTTGTGCAATTGTTGAGTTGTGAAAGGGTTTCTCATGTAATGCTCAACCTATGAATGTGAAAGGTTTTCTCACACGTAATGATTCATAACTTGTTGAAAGGTTTGCTCAACTAAGCTTGAATCCATGATTAAGGAACTGTTCTATGAAGGAACAAGAGGCGATTACCCATGTTCCCTAATGTAGACAAGAGGCGATTACCCATGTCTACTAATAATGAAATCATGACTAATAGAAGAACAAGAGGCGATTACCCATGTTCTTAAGGAGCTATTCTAATGAATGAAGGGACAAGAGGCGATTACCCATGTCTACTAATAATGAAATCATGACTAATAGAAGAACAAGAGGCGATTACCCATGTTCTTAAGGAGCTATTCTAATGAATGAAGGGACAAGAGGCGATTACCCATGTACCCTATTATAGACAAAGCGGCGATTACCCAAGTCTACTAATAATGAGTTTATGACTATGTAGACAAGAGGCGATTACCCATGTCTACCTAAGATAAAATGAACTATGATAAATCCGTGGGAAGTATGCTTAGTACCGAGTGGACAAGTGACGATTACCCATGTCCCATAACCTATGTGCCACCATAGGGTGATGGTCTTTGATAGACACAAGCTAAGAAGTTCATGGTCTTACCTTTGCAAGTAGGACACCCCTTTTTGGTGTGGGGCAGACATTGGATTCCATGTTCATAGCTCACATGGTCTTATATATCGGTTAAGGCTATTTCCTCACAACTAATGAACAAGTGTTCTCATGATGAAGTAAGGAAAAGAAAGAAAGATGATTTAGCTTGCTTTGGCCTTGAGATATGCTTTATGCTTCATGTTTCTCATGTTTATCATGTTTTTAGCTTGGCCATTGCATGTCATGATTATATGTCATTCTAGCATGGTTTATATGCCCCTTTGTACATTGCTATCATACTTGGTACTTGATTGTACTAACACATACTTTTGCCTACATTGATTCTATTGATGTAGGGCTTGGCGGTTCTTCTCATCCCACTCGTGGCTAGTCAGTTCCAGTGATAGTGAAGACTTAGTGAGGCCTCCTATGTCCGAGGACCTAACCTTGTTATTTTTTTTTCATGCTTTCCGTATACTTTTTGATATTGTACTGGGTTGCGTCCCAAACCTTCATTTCTATTCTATTATGTTAGATAGCTAGAGACATGAGATGTAGACTTCCGCTGATGTTCTTAAACTCTGTTGTGATTTTATCTTTTGGACTCTTTAATTTCTACTATCTTGTATGAATGTATGCTAAGTAGCTTGTATGAGGCCATTCGGGGTCTTGTATGCCATGTCACGTCTAGGGGGTACCTTGGGTCGTGACAAACTTGGTATCAGAGCACAAGGTTTTAGAAAGATTCTAGGATGTTTCATAAGCCATGTCGAGTAGAGTCTTTTTCATGAGTGTGTAGCGCGCCACATTTATGAATGAGAGGCCACAAGATGATTAGGAAACTCCACTTCTTCATTATCCTTAAGTCGTGCATAGAGTGTTACTCTATATGCCCCTCTCTTCTAATCCCTATCCTACGTGTTTTAGGATATGGCGTCTCAAAGAGCTTATACTCGAAGGAATGCGAGAGAGAGTGAAGAGCAAGAAACCCCTCCTCAAGCTCCTCAAGTTCCGACCGAGCAAGTAGCCAATGCGGAGTTTAGGGCTGCTTTTCAGGTGTTGCCCAAGCCGTGGTGGTTCAAGCCAATAGGGAGGTTGTGGCTCCTGTGAACCCAAATGTGGGTACGACGGCGTCAAGAGTGAGGGACTTCATCCGGATGAACCCTCTGGAGTTTCACAGTTCTAAAGTAGAGGAAGATCCTCAAGAGTTTATTGACGAGGTTTATAAAGTGTTGATGATTATGGGAGTGTCACCGACGGAAAAGGCAGAATTGGCCGCCTACCAACTCAAGGGTGTCACTCAAATTTTGTTCAACCAATGGAAGAGTGAGATGGCAGTTGATGAAGGTCCTCTGGAGTGGGAGAAATTCAAGGGTACTTTCCTCGATAGATTCTTTCCCCTTGAGATAAGGGAGGCTAAGGTGCTCGAGTTCATCAACCTTCATCAAGGGAGTATGGGTGTGAAGGAGTATGCTTTGAAGTTCACACAGTTGGCTCGATATGCTCCTTCTATGGTGGCCGATCCTAGGGCAAGAATGAGCAAATTTGTTTCGGGAGTGTCCGAAATGGTGGTCAAGGAATGTCGTACCGCCATGCTTATTAATGATATGGATATTTCTCGCCTCATGATTCATGCACAACAAATAGAGGAGGAGAAGCTCAAGAAAAGGTCTAGGAACTTCAAGAGGGCTAAGACCGGTGATGGTGGGTTCTCTCATTCAAGGTCCGATGGACATGGTCGTTTTAAGCTTAGGCAAAGGTTCTCTAATCAAGGGCCTTCCAATGCCCCTCCTAAGTTCAACAAAGAAAGGGTGTTTAACCCTAAGCCTCAAGGAGGAAATGGTAGTGGCTCCTCATTGCCTACTTGTGCCAAGTGTGGGAGGAAACACGAGGGTACTTGTCTAGCAGGTTTGAATGCAGGTTTTGGATGTGGTAAACGGGTCATAAAGTAAGGAGCCGTTTGGTTACTGGTTAGAGTTATGCAGGTATTAATTATGCAGAGTTTAGTTATGCAGATATTAGTTATGCAGGGTTTAGTTATGCAGGCATTAGTTATGCAGGTATTAGTTATGCAGGGTTTAGTTATGCAGGTATTAATTATGCATGGTTTAGTTATGCAGGGTTTAATTATATAGGTATTAGTTATACATGATTTAGTTATGTACAAATTACAATACAGTAAACTAATTTTTATTTCTTAATTACAAAAATGTTTAGCGAGCTAATATTTATTATATCCATTAAAATAAACAACTATCTTAATAACACATTAAAATTTAAATAAATATCAATAGCTAAAAACACTAAAGTAAATAACAAATAACTAAAAGCAGTTAAGTAATTTGTATTGAATAGGATAAGTAATTAAGTAAATAAGAAATAACTAAAAATATTATAATACATGTATTGGCCGTGCGTTGCAAAGAAACTAAGTAAAGAACTAATTACAATTAACCGGCACTATCTTATCGCCAAAGAAAATAATTAATAAAAAATAAAGCAAAGAAACTAAGTAAAGAACTAATTACAATTAACCGGCACTATCTTATCGCCAAAGAAAATAATTAATAAAAAATAAAGCAAAGAAACTAAGTAAAGAACTAATTACAATTAACCGGCACTATCTTATCGCCAAAGAAAATAATTAATAAAAAATAAAGCAAAGAAACTAAAAATAATTAAGCAACTATCAAGACAAAAATAAATAGTAACTTTTTTAAAAGCACAGATAATTAAAAAAAAATAAAAGTTAATTAATAAGGGTAAATATGTAAATATATTATTTAATCCATGTATAACTAATACCCACATAACTTATTCCACCTTCTACCCTGCATAAAATTATACATAGATTTCCTCATAAGTTATGTAAGTATTAATTATGTGGATTCACAAAAACACAACCAAACATTGTATAAAACTAATGCAGGAATAATTTTTATACAACATTTTAAACTTACCAACGAAACACCGTATAAAATTAATACATAAATAACTTTTATACAATATTTAAAAACCTATCAACTAGGGGTGGGCATTCGGTTCTTCGGTTCAATTTTCTTAAATTTCGGTTCGGTGTTCGGTTTTGAAAAAATGTGCACCAAATACCAAACCAAAATATTTCGGTTCGGTTCGGTTCGGTTTAATTCGGTGTTTTTAAAACTACTTTTCGGTGCAAGCAAATAAAAAATAAAGTGAAAATTAAATTATCAAAACGTTTAACTAAAGATAAAAGTTGAAAATTCGAAATAATCAATTAACATATTTAATAGTTAAAGTTTCCAACAAAGAACTAAAGAAGTTTTTTTTTCTCTTTCCGATTTTTTGTTTCAACAAACACTCTTTGTAATAGCAGCCAACAATTTAAACCAAGAATTCAACACTTGAAATTTAAAAGTTAAAACAATACAAAGTTAAAAATGCCTTAATATTCAACTTCATTCAAATAAAAAACAATAGGAGTCACAAACACAAGTTACCAAGTATATAATTAATAAAATTAAAATATTATTTTAAATTTAGTTAATAAAATTTTGGTTTTTCGGTGCACCGAATTTTTCTTACCCTGACACCGAATACCGAACCGAAATTTTGAAAAACAAACACCGAAACAGAACCGAAAAACCGACACCGAAAAACCAAATTAATTTGGTTCGGTTTGGTTTTTCGGTTTTCGATATTTATGTGAGTATTAGTTATGTAGAATTACAAAAATATAATCAAACATTGTATAAAACTAACACAAGGATAACTTTTATTCTATTTACAAACCAAACATGGTATAAAAATTAATACATGAATAACCAAGTTATTCATGTATTAACTTTGCCCTTATCCAGTAACCAAACGGCCCCTAAGGGATTGTCCCTTGGCTGCTATGAAGGGAGGAGAAAATCATCGAAGGGCTCAACCCAAAAATCCGGCAAGTTCTAGTGGAAATCAAAAGCAAAACCGGTTCTATGCACTTTAGGCCCGTCATGAGCAAGAGGGTTCTCCAGATGTGGTTTCCGGTATGTTGAAAATCTTCCACTTTGATGTTTATACTTTTCTTGATCCCGGTGCTACGTTGTCTTTTGTGACGCCTTATGTAGCTATGAAGTTTAATGTTGTTCCGGATGTGTTGTTAGATCCATTCCTTGTCTCTACTCCTATTGGTGAATCTATTGTGGCTAAGAGAGTCTATAGAAATTGTTCCATCTCTTTATTCCATAGAGTCACTCATGCGGATCTTGTAGAGCTTGATATGCTAGACTTCGATGTTATCCTCGGGATGGATTGGTTGCATTCTTGTTATGCCTCTATTGATTGTAGGACCCAAATGGTCAAGTTCCAATTTCCAGATGAGCCTATCCTGAAGTGGAAAGGTGGAAATTCTACGCTTAAGGGTCAATTTGTTTCTTATCTACAAGCTAGAAAGATGATATATAAGGGTTGCATGTACCATCTTGTTAGGGTGAGGGATGTGAATTACGAAACCCCTACTCTTGAGTCAGTCCCCGTTGTTAATGAATTTCCGGAAGTGTTTCCCGATGATTTACCCGGTGTTCCTCCAGAGAGGGAAATAGATTTCGGTATTGACCTTCTCCCTGATACGCAACCTATCTCTGTTCCTCCTTATAGAATGGCACCGGCAGAACTTAAGGAACTAAAAAAGCAGTTGAAAGATTTGTTGGATAAGGGTTTCATCTGACCAAGTATTTCTCCATGGGGTGCTCCGATCTTGTTTGTTAGAAAGAAAGATGGGCCACTCCGTATGTGTATTGACTACCGCCAATTGAATAAGGTTACTATCAAGAATGAGTATCCTCTCTCGAGTATTAATGATTTGTTTGACCAACTCCAAGGGGCTAGTTATTTCTCTAAGATTGATCTTCGTTCGGGCTATCACCAATTGAAGGTAAGGGATGATGACATTTCAAAAATAGCTTTCCGGACAAGGTATGGGCACTATGAGTTTCTAGTGATGTCTTTTGGGTTCACTAATGCTCCGGCCGCGTTCATGGATTTGATGAATCGGGTGTTTAGACAATACCTTGATATGTTCGCCATTGTGTTTATAGATGATATCTTGATTTACTCAAGGAGTGATAGTGAGCATGCTGATCATTTGAGGATTGTGTTGCAAGTTCTCAAGGACCAACAACTCTTTGCTAAGTTTGAGAAATGTGAATTTTGGTTAAGATCCGTAGCCTTCCTTGGTCACATTGTTTCCGGTAAAGGTGTCGAGGTAGATCCTAAGAAGACGGATGCGGTTAAGAATTGGCCTAGACCTCTATCACCTTCCGATATTCGTAGTTTCTTGGGTTTAGCCGGTTACTATCGAAGGTTTGTTGAAAGGTTTTCTTCAATTGCTTCACCATTGACGGCTCTAACTCAAAAGAAGGCTAAGTTTACTTGGTTCGAAAGGTGTGAAGCAAGTTTTCAAGAGTTGAAAGATAGACTTACCTCGGCTCCGGTGTTGACCCTACCGGAAGGGTCCGATGGGTTTGTGGTCTATTGTGATGCTTCTAGAATTGGGTTGGGGTGTGTACTTATGCAAAATGGGAAAGTCATTGCTTATGCTTCAAGGCAACTAAAGGTGCATGAAAAGAATTACCCTACTCATAATTTAGAGCTGGCGGCAGTTGTGTTTGCTCTAAAGATATGGCGGCATTACTTGTATGGTGTCCATGTTGACGTCTTTCCGACCATAAGAGTTTGTAATATGTATTTAAGCAAAAGGATCTAAATCTTCGCCAACGAAGTTGGCTTGAGCTATTAAAGGACTATGACATGAATGTCCTCTATCACCCTGGCAAGGCTAACGTGGTGGCAGATGCTCTTAGTCGGATGTCAATGGGTAGTGTTGCCCATATTGAGGATGGTAAAAAGGAACTACTTTGTGATGTTCATAGATTGGCCCGTTTGGGTATGCGATTAGTTGATTCCACCCAAGGTGGTGTTATGGTCCACAATGGTTCATAATCTTCCTATGTGCAGGATGTGAAAGCTAAGCAAGATCTTGATCTGAACCTAGTCGAATTGAAAGAAGCAGTGCTAAAGAAGTCCGTTGAGGCTTTCTCCCAAGGGGGACATGGAGTGCTCATATATCAGGGTCATTTATGTGTCCCTAATGTATATGACCTAAATGGACAAATCTTGATTGAGGCCCATGGTTCTCGTTATTTCATTCACCCGGGAGCTACCAAGATGTACCGTGACTTGCGGGAGATCTATTGGTGGAATGGGATGAAGAAGGATATTGCGGGATTTGTGGCTAGATGTCCTAATTGCCAACAAGTGAAGGTTGAACACCAAAGACCGGGAGGTCTATCACAAGATATTGACATTCCTACTTGGAAGTGGTAAGATGTGAACATGGACTTTATTGTTGGCTTGCCGCGCACTCGGCGCCAGTATGATTTGATTTGGGTGGTTGTAGATCGTATGACGAAATCAGCCCATTTCTTTCCCGTCAAGGTTTCTCACTCGGTGGAGGATTATGCTAAGTTGTACTTGAGGGAGATGTTAGGTTGCATGCAGTGCCTTTATCCATTATCTCCGATCGTGGTACACAATTTACTTCTCAGTTTTGGAAATCTTTCCAAAAGGGCCTCGGGACTCGTGTTAAGCTTAGCACGGCCTTTCATCCCTAAACCGATGGGCAAGCGGAGTGTACCATCTAAACTTTGGAAGATATGTTGAGAGCTTGTGCAATTGACTTCAAGAGTAATTGGGATGATCATTTGCCTTTGATTGAGTTTGCTTATAATAACAGCGACCATTCTAGTATTGGTATGGCTCTATTTGAAGCTCTCTATGGTAGGAGGTGTCGATCTCCCATAGGTTGGTTTAAAATTAGGGAAGTTGCTTTGATAGGCCCCGAGTTAGTGCATGAAGCTATGGAGAAAGTTCGGCTTATTAGAGAAAGGCTGAAAACGGCACAAAGTCGACAAAAGTCTTATGCCGATGTCAGAAGAAGAGAATTATAATTTGATGTTGATGATTGAGTTTACTTGAAAATTTCACCTATGAAGGGTGTAATGAGTTTGGGAAGAAAGGGAAGCTTAGTCCCCATTATGTAGGCCCATATCAGATTTTGAGGCGTGTTGGTAAGGTTGCCTATGAGCTTGAATTGCCTAATGAGTTGGCATCAGTGCATCCGGTTTTCCATGTCTCATTGTTGAGAAAGTGTGTTGGTGGTCCGACCTCTGTAGTACCAATAGAGACTCTTGGCATTAAGGATAACCTTTCTTATGAAGAGGTTTCGGTTGAGATCCTAGATCGACAAGTCAGGAAGTTAAGGAATAAAGAAGTTGCTTCCGTGAAAGTTCTATGGAGGAATCAATTAGTTGAGGGTATATGATGTCCCGCTATCCTCTCTCTTTCCTTCCGATCCTCCTCTAGCTTGAGGTACCTAGTTCCTCATGGTTCATTCTTTTAGTCTCATGTGTCATAGTTGATTTCCATGATTCCTTGATTTATGCATGTTCATGAAGAGTCTAACATGATATATGTGCATTGAGTATGAGTTGCATAAAGTCTTCATGAATTTTGTATTGAGCATGCTTTAGCTTGGAGTTGATGTTTCCTCCTCGGATATGTGCATGTACATGCTTGCATGCTAGGTTGGGTTATTAGTTAGAGTCTATCGCCCTTCTCAAAATATCCAGGTTCTCATTCGAGCAAGAATGTTCCCAAGGGAGAGATATTGTAACACCCCAATTTTTTTTTAAAAGAAGGAAAAATGTAGTTTTAAAATTTTTCTGGTGCCAGTGACGACGGAGGCCATCTACGGACCGTAGGTGGAGTGACGGGCCGTAGATGGGAACCGTCGATGGCCTTGCCAACTTTATGAATTTTGACTTTCTGAATCTTGACCTACGGAATAGCAGGACGGTTCGTAGTTCAGTTGACGGGCCGTAGATGGGTTCCGTAGATGCCTTCCAGACTTAGCCAAATTTTCAATCCAAACGAACTTTCTGAATCGATTGACGAAAGAGCAGGACGGTCCGTCAGTGGATGTACGGACCGTAGGTCCTGTCCGTCGATTGGCCCTGACAGTTTTATTTAAGGGCTTTTTTGACTTTTTCCCTAAATGTTTATTCCTTATACTAGACGATTTTGCCCCTTAGCATTGGCCCTATTTATATTTTCTAAACCCTAATCCCTTCATTTTCAACTCTCACCTCCCAAAATATTCCTCTCTCTAGAAGAACAAGAAGGAGAAGGAGAGAGCTAGGGTTCTCATCAAGGTCATCAATCCCCTTTTATTTCAAGGCATTGGCATTGAGGTATGATAGTATTTACCATTTGAAGTCTTTCCTCCAATGGGTCCTCTTTTCCTTAAGGTTTTCAAAGGTATAGTCTTGTCCAAGAGAGCTAGGGTTTTGACAAATTCTTATGGATTCTTCATTATGCTTTCCAATGTTGATGTTATGGTTGATAGTGCACGATTTAGCGTGGTAAAGTAAGCTAGTGCACGATTTAGCGTGGTTTACATGAAACTTGATGAATCCCATGAGCTTATGCTAAGTATCCCCCAATTTAGGATTATGCTTATGATTATGTGTTGATTGAGAAAAGATGAATTGCATGAACTCTTTGTGAATTGAGTTGAGGATTATGATTATGAAGCTATGAATTCCATGTAAGACTATGAATGATGAAAAGAGGATATTTTATGAAAAGATGCATGTTGAATCAAAATCTATGATTTTCCTCTACTATGTGGGTTCCCTCAATTATGACTAAATTGCCTTGATTTGTGGCTTTCTAAGTATTAGCTTGCATTGGATTCGCATGTTTTGAGGTGAATCTTATGAACCCATGATTTATGAGTTAAGAGCATGATGAGCTATGTAAATATGAAGCTTATGAACTCATGCATGTTTTATGAAGATTATGATATGTTTGTGCAATTGTTGAGTTGTGAAAGGGTTTCTCATGTAATGCTCAACCTATGAATGTGAAAGGTTTTCTCACACGTAATGATTCATAACTTGTTGAAAGGCTTGCTCAACTAAGCTTGAATCCATGATTAAGGAAATATTCTATGAAGGAACAAGAGGTGATTACCCATGTTCCCTAATGTAGACAAGAGACGATTACCCATGTCTACTAATAATGAAATCATGACTAATAGAAGAACAAGAGGCGATTACCCATGTTCTTAAGGAGCTATTCTAATGAATGAAGGGACAAGAGGCGATTACCCATGTACCCTATTATAGACAAAGCGGTGATTACCCAAGTCTACTAATAATGAGTTTATGACTATGTAGACAAGAGGTGATTACCCATGTCTACCTAAGATAAAATGAACTATGATAAATCTGTGGGAAGTATGCTTAGTACCGAGTGGACAAGTGGCGATTACCCATGTCCCATAAACTATGTGCCACCATAGGGTGATGGTCTATGATAGACACAAGCTAAGCAGTTCATGGTCTTACCTTTGCAAGTAGGACACCCCTTTTCGGTGTGGGGCAGACACCGGATTCCATGTTCATAGCTCACATGGTCTTATATGTCGGTGAAGGCTATTTCCCCACAACTAATGAACAAGTGTTCTCATGATGAAGTAAGGAAAAAAAAGAAAGACGATTTATCTTGCTTTGGCATTGAGATATGCTTTATGCTTCATGTTTCTCATGTTTATCATGTTTTTAGCTTGGCCATTGCATGTCATGATTATATGTCATTCTAGCATGGTTTATATGCCCCTTTGTGCATTGCTATCATACTTGGTACTTGATTGTACTAACACATACTTTTTCCTACATTGATTCTATTGATGTAGGGCTTGGCGGTTCTTCTCATCCCACTCGTGGCTAGTCAGTTCCAGTGATAGTGAAGACTTGGTGAGGCCTCCTATGTCCGAGGACCTAACCTTGTTATTGTTTTTTCATGCTTTCCATACACTTTTGGATATTGTACTGGGCTGCGTCCCAAACCTCCATTTCTATTCTATTATGTTAGATGGCTTGAGACATGAGATGTAGACTTCCGCTGATGTTCTTAAACTCTGTTGTGATTTTATCTTTTGGACTCTTTAATTTCTACTATCTTGTATGAATGTATGCTAAGTGGCTTGTATGAGGCCTTTCGGGGTCTTGTATGCCATGTCACGTCTAGGGGGTACCTTGGGTCGTGACAGAAGGTAAGTAGCTCTTGCACCAATTCCGACAATATCTTGTAATCTTTGCGCGGCGTGTTGGAGCGTCAAGATATAACGGTAAACTACGATAAATAATGTTACGTATAATTTTTTGGCATTTTCTCCTTTACTGCTAATCCAAAACTGCTAGACAAATATACAGTTGGTCAATTTTGACACTATCAAATGAGCAGAAGTTATCTATCTTTATTTTGGATAGTAATTTATGTCTATAATAATACTAGACAGTGATAAATGTTGCCTAGGTTTAGCATAAAAAAGACTAAGAACAAGAAGAAAGGCTTACAACATTGTCTAAAAATCTATATGAAACAAAGTGTGTACTTACTGAAATTTCTCATCTTTTAAAACTAAAACATTCAGTCATTTTTGATGAACTTATTACTGTAATGTAATTGGCATAGGTGTGTCCCTGACAACAAAATTTGACACGACAATTCAAATTGATCCACAGCGTCGGCAACTACAAGCATGGTACTACATTACTTTCATATATATTCTCACTGTCTTTTCCTATCAGAAAATATTATAGACTATTAACATTTTTATTATATACAGGATCACTGAGAACCAGAAAATGCTTACCTCCTTCACTCTCAGAAGTACATCCACATCATGATTTCTCATTTCCGTTCCAATGGATGAAGAATTCGTACCTATTGCAAACATTGGCTCGCAACAAGATGTCAATATAATATTTTCCCTTCACTTCAGCTCCAAATCTACTGTAATAATTCTCACCGTTTTCTTTCTCCTAACACAGGGCCATACATTTACAATTGAGGGAAATATAATCTTTCCCACTGACCTTATGAAACTCTATGTGTTGGTCTGTTCAAATTGCGGGCAAGACGTACACTATCCAATTATAAGAGAAATTCATTGTATGAACTGCAACCAGAAAAATCTATTAGTACCCATGTACTTTATAATCTGCATTTTTCCATACATTGTCTCAAATTCTTCTTATTCGAAACATCAAATCACTATGTTTTACAAATATAGTACTACAGGTGCAAGTTTAATGTGGATCTCAAAGATAACTCAGGCTCAACAATTGGAATAATTATGGATAAAGAAGGAGAAAAACTGTTGTCCCTTACTGCAGAAGAAATTTACAAAAGAGCTTCTGATCTGGTACTATTTCTAATCAAATCATAATATGCATAATTCTCACTTAACAAATAAAATTACTGTCCCTCCTAGGGTAACTATTCAACTATGGAAGATGTTCAAGCTAACATTACCAACAAACTCTTCCATGTTCGAGCAAAGAAAGCATTTGCCCGTGCTTCACGCAGAACATCAGTGAAATTATACATCCACTTATGTCTTGAAAAGTAAAGTTTTATTATTTCTCTTCCATCATCAAGCACAATCGATATTCACGAAGGAAGCAAAAGGAAACAGAAACTGGAACCACCCTACGTAACTGAACAAGCTAGATCACTCAAAATGAAACAGAAAGTGGATCAGTAAATGAAACAGAAACTGGATCCGGAAACTCAAAATGAAATAGAAACTGGATTCGGAAACTCCCTAAAAAAAGAACCGAAGGTCATTCATTTAATTTACATATTTGCCTTCTACTTTTTAGTTCAACATTTATGATTTTACACCCTGTACATTTACATATTCAGATATTACTCCTCGCAAATCTATAGCTATTATAAATTTAGGTCCGCTGTTAAATCAATATTATATCACGCTTCCTCACTTTATTTGATGATATATACTTTTCTATATGTCAGCTTCATACATTCTTCGATCTTTACCTTGCTTCTGTCAATTGTTATAAGGCTTCTTCTGAACATTTCATGAGGAAAGATGAACTCTTGGTTGCAAATTTACACCAATTAGTATATATTTCTGGAATGACCATAGATTTGTTCTCTAAAATACGACAATTACTTAGTGAACATTCCAGAATTTCTATTAAGATACATCTCTTTCTAATTGAATGAAAATCATATTATTCAAACGATTATTTATTAGAATAATGGTTAGTAGACTATCCCTTTTATTAAATTTAAAACCTTGATGCTTCTCTATTCAATTAAGGTAGATATGAAATCAAAAGATATATGTTGGTTCTGTTACCTGTTCTGAGGTTTACTATCTCTTCATTTTATCACCTTCAATTTGTTGAGATATTGTCCAATAAGTATACAACAACATATACAATAAAATCTTACATGAACTTGATAACAAAATCCATGTTAAAGGGAAACCACATACACACACACACACAGATATATATATATATATATATATATATATATTGAACTAGCCTTTTGAATTAAAAAGTGGTGTATCATAATTGATATTTGATGCACTCACAAGCAAAAAAAAGGGTTGTTTCCATGACAAAAGCTTATCCATTCCTTGAGGAAATTAAGCTTAAGAGAATGGTTGTTTGTGATGAATCATTAGAGCTGATTTCTAAGTCATTTAAGAATTTCAGAGTTTTGGTTTTATAGTCTTATAAAGGATTTACTACTGATGGACAGTAACACCTCAGTTTTTGAAAGAGAAATTTTTTTCTAGTTTTGGGCCTAGAGTCACTCTCTACAAACGCAGTCTACGGGTCGTAGACCAGCTGACAGACCTTAGAATGCATCCGTAGAAAGAGGGTAAATTGTTTTGAAAATCAAGTCTCTGAAGTCGAGTCTACGGGCTAGTAGGACGGACCATAGAAAGGTCCCGACAATTGTTCCACACTTAGTAAATTACTTAAGCCTTAAGTTCAGATCTACGGTTGTCATGTACGGCCCGTCGATTGACCCACGAGCCGTATATGGTGACCCTTCGTTGGGGGTCCAAGTTGGGAAACTCTTTAAATCTATCTACGGAAGAACAGGATGGTCCGTAGGTCCAACCGTAGATATGGTCGAACAATTATTTTTCCAAGGATTTTTATGTCTTTTCCCAATTCTTTTAAGTCTTTTTAATTACGACTTTACCCCTAAATTTACCCACTATATAAGTCTTTTATCCCAAAATTTTCCTTCATTACTCCCATTCTCAAATTCCCCAACTTCCCAAACATTTCTCTCTCTAGAAAAGTTCTCTCAATTCTCAAGGAAGAAGAAGGGCTAGGATCCTCCATTGAAGGTCATCAATTCTTAGCAATTTCTTGTGGGCTTTGTTGAGGTATGTTAGCATTCACCATTTGTAGCCCTTTCCTCCAATGGGTCCCTAGTTTTCTACAATTTTCAAGGTTCAATTTCTCCAAATTGAGTTAGGGTTTTGATCAATTCTTATGGGTTCTTCAATTATGATTCTAATTGTTGATTTTATGATTAGTAGTGTATGATCTAGCGTGATAAAGTAACTTAGTGCACGATTTAGGGTGATTTATATAATTTGAGTAGATATTGAATGAACTCATGCATGAGCCATGATTCCTAGTTATGAATTCATGATGAAGTGTGATCCATGCATTTATGAACTTATGAAATTGATGAAACTATGAATGATTCTAAGATGAATTGACATGTTCCCATACTAGATCATGATTTATGAACATATGAATAGCTTGCATAAGAGATGCATGCTTCTTGAGAATTATGCTTATAATTGCTAGGATGCATATAGATAATGGCATCCATGAGTTGTGAAAAGGTTTTCTTCACAATAAGCAAATAATATGAATGTGAAAGGTTTTCTCACATAAATTAGGGTTCATATGGTTGAAAGGCTTTCTCACCTATGAATCAATTAGGAGCTATTCTAATGACGTAAGCTTGGGCAAGCCCATGGTAGTTATAACGTCTTGATATGATCTTAGCTAGGATTTGGTAACCCTAGATGTACCTCTTCCTTGGTTAAAATATGAATAAGCTTAATCGACTATTCCTTAGGATTTTACTTAGCATCGAGTGGACTTTTGGGATGAGGGTTTCTATTTAGCGTCCGTGGACCTTTAATAGAGAATCCCTAAGTCCCATAACTACGTGCCTCATAGGTTTTGTCTCAGATATACACACAGCTAGTGGATCCACATATGCTACAGATTTATGGTCCTTACCTTGGCAAGTGGGACACCCCATCTAGTGGTGTGGGGTAGACATCACTCCCCTTTTCGGTGTGGGGCAGACACTGGATTCCATGTTATAGCTCACATGGTCTATGTCGGTTAATGTAAAAGTTCCATAATAATGAACTAGGGTACTAGAAGTATCTCACAAGACTTATGATATGACTAGCTTGCATTGACCATATTATGCATTGAGTTTCTAACCCTTTGTCACATGATTTAGTTGGTCATTGCATGTTCATGATGATATCTTCCTAGCATGATTTCTTATATAAAAGCATCTCAGTGGCATGATTTATGTGATTATATGCATTTGCTTCATACATAGTACATTCCATGTACTAATGCATACTTGTGCCTACATTCTCTCATAATGTTGGGTTAGACAGTCATCCTTCGTACTCTCATGGTTAGTTGCTTTCAGAGTTCGAGCTATCAGCCTTGGTGAGTCCTCATGCTTCGGGGACTAAGAGACTTTATCGCTTTTCTTTACTTTCAGTTTCAGACTTGTATATGATGTACGAGTTACGTCCCGATCGTTCTATTGTATTAGATGGCTTTTGAGACGTAGTCAAGACTTCCGCTTGTAAACTCTTTACTTTTATGAGATTGTCTATTTCTTTCCTCATTATTGCCTTTACCTTATGTATATGTATACTAAGTGGCTTGTGTGGGGTCCCTCGGGGTCCTATACGCCATGTCACATCTAGGGGGTACTTTGGGTCGTGACAAACTTATTATTTAGAGCACAAGGTTTAGAAAGGTCCTAGGATGTCTCAAAGCCACGTCTAGTAGAGTTTTGTTCATAAGTGTGAAGCATACCACATTTATGAATAGGAGGCTGCAAGATGTTAGGAAATTCCACTTCTTTCATATTCTAGAATCATGCCATAGAGTTTAACTCTATACGTTCCTCTCCTAATCCATGTCATACGCTTTCAGGATATGGTAACTAGAAGGGCTTTTGCAAGGAGGAACGCAAATGAGAATGTGGAACAAGAGGCTAACCAAGTTTCGGCAGCTCCTTTGGTCGAAGAGATTACTAATGCGGAGTTCTGAGCCACTTTCCATGCATTGGCCAAAGCCGTGATGGCCCAAGCCAATAGAGAATTTGTGGTCCCCATGAACCCACATGTGGGTATGGCGGCGGCAAGGGTAAGAGATTTCACAAGGATGAACCCTCCAGAATTCCATGGCTCCAAGGTGGAGGAGGATCCACAAGAGTTCATTGAGGAGGCTTATAAGATTTTGATGATCATGGGAGTCACAACGGAAGAGAAAGCGGAGTTGGCCGCTTATCAATTGAAGGGTGTGGCCCAAGTGTGGTTTAACCAATGGAAAAGTGAGAGGGCTGGAGATGCGGGTCCTTTTGAATGGGATAAATTTGAGGAAGCTTTTCTTGATCGATTCTTTCCTCTTGAGATGAGAGAGGCTAAGGTCCTTGAGTTCATTAACTTGAAGCAAGGTGGTATGAGTGTCAATGAATATGCATTGAAGTTCACTCAATTGTAAAAATATGCCCCTTCCTTGGTGACCGATTCAAGGGCCAAAATGAGTATGTTTGTGTCGGGGGTATCTGACTTGGTGGTCAAGGAGTGTAGGACTGCCATGCTTTTTAAAGAAATGGATATTTCACAATTGATGGTTCACGCTCAACAAATTGAAGAAGAGAAGCTAAAGGAGAGGTCCAAAGTGGCAAAGAGGGCTAGGACCGGTGATGGTGACTTCTCAAACCAAAGGACCGGAGGACATGACCGTTCTAAGTTCTGACAAAGGTTTTTGAACCAAGGGTCTTCAAATGCTCCTATGCCTAAGTTTGACAAGAATAGGGTATCTAACCCTAAGCCCCAAGGAGGCAATGGTGGTGGTGATAGGACTCCAATTCCCCCATGTCGAAAGTGTGATAGGAAGCATGAGTGGAGATGCTTAGTCGGATCGGATGGTTGTGTCACGACCCAGGGTAGCCCCAAGATGTAACACGGAGTACAAGACCCCGAGAGGCCTCATACAAGCCCTTAGCATACATAACATACAAGATAATAGAGAAGTAAGAGTTCAGAAGAGCATTTTATATCTAAGCTTTAATCAAAACAGCAGAAGTCTACAACTCATGTCTAGAGCCATCTAATATAATAGAATAGAAATGAAGGTTTGGGACGCAGCCCAGTACAATATCCAAAAAAGATGGAAAGCATGAAAATGTAACAAGGTTAGGCCCTCGAACGTAGGAGGCCTCACCAAGTCTTCACGATCACTAGAACTGACTAGCCACGAGTGGAATGAGAGGAGCCGCCAAACCCTACATTAATAGAATCAATGTAGGCAAGAGTATGATTTAGTAAAATCAAGTACCAAGTATGATAGCAATGCACATAGGGCATATAAAACATGCTCGAATGACATGTAATGGCCAAGCTAAAACATGATAGAACATAAGAAACATGAAGCATAAACCATGGCCAAGATAAGCTATTCATCTTTCCTTTACTTTACATCATCATAAGAACACTTAAGTTCATTAGCTGTGGGGAAATAGCCTTAACCGACATATGAGACCATATGAGCTATCAACATGGAATTCGGTGTCTGCCCCACACCGAAAAGGGGTGTCCTACTTGCCAAGGTTCCATGAACTTCTTAGCATATGTGGATCCACTAGCTAGTGTATATCACAGACCATCACCCTATGGTGGCACATAGGTTATAGGACATGGGTAATCGCCAATTGTCCACTCGGTACTAAGCATACTTCCCACAGATTAATCATAGTTCATTTTATCTTAGGTAAACATGGGTAATAGCCTCTTGTCTATCCTTAGTCATGATTTCATTATTAGTAGACATGGGTAATCGCCTCTTGTCTACCTTAGGAAACATGGGTAATCGCCTCTTGTCCCTTCATAGAATAGCTCCTTAATCGTGGATTCAAGCTTAGTTGAGCAAACCTTTCAACAAGTTATGAATCATTACGTGTGAGAAAACCTTTCAAATTCATAGGTTGAGCATTACATGAGAAACCCTTTCACAACTCAACATTTCCATTAACATATCATAAACTTCATAAAACATACATGAGTTCATAAGCTTCATATTTACATAGCTCATCATGCTCTTAACTCATAAATCATGGGTTCATAAGCTTCTCCTCAAAACATGCAATTCAATGCAAGCTAATACTTAAAAAGCCATAAATCAAGGCAATTTAGTCATAATTGAGGGAACCCACGTAATAGAGGAACATCATAGATTTTTGATTGAACATGCATCTTTTCATAAAATATCCTCTTTTCATCTTTCATAGTCTTACATGAAATTCATAGCTTGATAATCATAATCCTTAACTCAATTTATAAAGAGTTCATGGAATTCATCTTTTTCTCAAATCAACCCACAAACATAAGCATAATCATAAATTGAGGGAAACTTAGCATGGACTCATGGGATTCGTCAAGTTGCATGTAAATCATGCTAAATCGTGCACTAGCTTACTTTACCACGCTAGATCGTGCACTATCAACCATAAAATCAACAATGGAAAGCATAATGAAGAACTCATAAGAATTTGTCAAAACCCTAGCTCTCTTGGGCAAGACTAAACCTTGAAAACCTTAAGGAAAAGAGGACCCATTAGAGGAAAGACTTCAAATGGTGAATACTATCATACCTTAATGCCAATGCCTTGAAATAAGAGGAGGATTGATGACCTTGATGAGAACCCTAGCTCTCTACTTCTTCTTCTTCAAGTTCTTCTAGAGGGAGGAATATTTTTGGGAGATGAGAGTTGGAATGAAGGAATTAGGGCTTAGAAAGTATAAATAGGGCCAGGGTTAAGGGGAAAAATCGTCTAGGATAAGGAATAAACATTTAGGGAAAAGTCCAAAAAAGCCCTTAAATAATACTGTCGGGGCAATCGATGGACAGGATCTACGGTCCGTACATCCATTGATGGACCGTCCTGCTCTTCCATCAATCGATTCAGAAAGTTCATTTTGGACTTAAAATTTGGCTAAGTCTGGAAGGCATCTACGGAACCCATCTACGGCCCGTCAACCGAACTACGAACCCTCTTGCTATTCCGTAGGCCGAGGTTAAGAAATTCAAAATTTATAAAGTTGACAGGGCCATCGACGGTTCCCATCTACGGCTTGTCACTCCACCTACGATCCGTAGATGGCCTCCGTCGTCACTAGCACCAGAAAAAATTTAAAACTGCATTTTTTTTCTTTCTTTTCAAAAACTGGGGTGTTACAATATCTCCCCCTTGGGAACATTCATCCTCGAATGGAGATAAAGCTGTCAAGGGAAGGGTGAAAGACACTTACTATCAACCCAACCTAAAACATGCAATCACATAATTCATATAGCTAAAATAATCAAGTTAGCTCATCTTCTTAAAATTAAACTCTTCATGAACATGCATAATCAAAGAAAACATGGAAATCAACTATGACACATGAAATCAAAGAATGAACCATGAGGAACTAGGTACCTCAAGCTAGAGGAGGATCGGTAGAGAAAAGATGAGGGTAACGGGACATCATATCGGCCTCGGCCTCTCAAGTAGCACCCTCAACTAATTGATTCCTCCATAACACTTTCACAAAAGCAACTTCTTTATTTCTCAACTTCCGGACTTGCCGGTCTAGAATCTCAATCGGAATTTCTTCATAAGAAAGACTATCCTTAATGCCAAGATCTTCTAAAGGCACTATAGTCAACGGATCGCCAATGCACTTATTTAGTAAGGAGACATGGAAAACTGGATGCACCGATGCCAAATCATTTGGCAAGTCAAGCTCGTAGGCAACCTTACCAACACGTCTCAAAATCTAATAAGGGCCCACATACCGGGGACTAAGCTTCCCTTTCTTCCCGAATCTCATTACGCCCTTCATGGGTGAAACTTTCAAGTAGACCCAATCATCAACATCAAATTCTAATTCTCTCCTTCTAACATTGGTATAGGACTTTTTTCGACTTTGAGCTGTTTTCAACCTTTCTCTAATAAGCCAAACTTTCTCCATAGCCTCATGTACTAACTCTGGGCCTACCAAAGTAACTTCCCCAACTTCAAACAAACCAATATGAGATCTACACCTCCTACCATAGAGAGCCTCAAATGAAGCCATACCAATACTAGAATGGTAGCTGTTATTATAAGCAAACTCAATCAAAGGCAAATGATCATCCCAATTACCCTTTAAGTTAATTACACATGCTCTCAACATATCTTCCAAAGTTTGGATAGTACGCTCCACTTGCCCATCGGATTGGGGATGAAAGGCCGTGCTAAGCTTAACACGAGTACCAAGGCCCTTCTGGAAAGATTTCCAAAACTGAGAAGTAAATTGTGCACCACGATCGGAGATAATAGATAAAGGCACTCCATGCAACTGAACCATCTTCTTCAAGTACAACTTAGCATAATCCTCCGCCGAATAAGAAACCTTGACGGGAATGAAATGAGCTGATTTCGTCATACGATCTACAATCACCCAAACCGAATCATATTGTCGCCGAGTGCGTGGCAAGTCAACAATAAAGTCCATGTTCACATCTTCCCACTTCCAAGTAGGGATATCAATATCTTTGGACAAACCTCCCAGCCTTTGGTGCTCAACTTTCACTTTTTGACAATAAGGACATTTAGCCACAAATTCCGCAATATCGTTCTTCATCCCATTCCACCAATAGATCTCTCGCAAATCACGGTACATCTTGGTAGCTCCCGGGTGAATGGAATAAAGAGAATTATGGGTCTAAATCAAAATTTTTCCTCTTAAGTCATTTACATTGGGAACACACAAACGACCCTGATATCTGAGCACTCCATCTCCCCCTTGGGAGAAAGCCTCAACGGACTTCTTTAGCACCGCTTCTTTCAATTCGACTAGGTTTGGGTCAAGATCTTGCTTAGCTTTCACATCATGTACATAGGACGATTCTAAACCATTGTGAACCATAACACCACCTTTGGTGAAATCAACCAATCGAACACCCAAACGGGCCAATCTATGAATGTCTCGAACTAGTTCCTTCTTACCCTCCCTTATATGGAAAATACTGCCCATTGACATCCGACTGAGAGCATCTGCCACCACATTAGCCTTGCCGGAGTGATAGAGGACATTCATGTCATAATCCTTTAATAGCTCAAGCCACCTTCGTTGGCGAAGATTTAGATCCCTTTGGTTAAATACATATTGCAAACTTTTATGGTTGGTAAAGACGTCAACATGGACACCATACAAGTAATGCCTCCATATCTTTAGAGCAAACACAATCGCCGCTAACTCCAAATCATGAGTAGGGTAATTTTTTTCATGCACCTTTAGTTGCCTTGAAGCATAAGCAATGGCTTTCCCATTTTGCATAAGTACACACCCTAACCCAATTCTTGAAGCATCACAATAGACGACAAACCCATCGGACCCTTCCGGTAGGGTCAACACCGGAGCCGAGGTAAGTCTATCTTTCAACTCTTGAAAACTCGCTTCACACCTTTCGGACCAAGTAAACTTAGCCTTTTTTTGAGTTAGAGCCATCAATGGTGAAGCAATTGAAGAAAACCCTTCAACAAACCTTCGATAGTAACTGGCTAAACCCAAGAAACTACGAATATCCGAAGGTGATAGAGGTCTAGGCCAATTCTTAACCGCATCCGTCTTCTTAGGATCTACCTCGACACATTTACCGAAAAGAATGTGACCAAGGAAAGCTACAAACTTTAACCAAAACTCACATTTTTCGAACCTAGCAAAGAGTTGTTGGTCCTTGAGAACTTGCAACACAATCCTCAAATGATCAGCATGCCCTATCACTCCTTGAGTAAATCAAGATATCATCGAATACACAATGACGAACATATCCAGGTATTGTCTAAACACCCGATTCATCAAATTCATAAATGCGGCCGGAGCATTAGTCAGCCCGAAAGACATCACTAGAAACTCATAGTGCCTATATCTGGTCCGGAAAGCCGTTTTCGGAATGTCATCTGCCCTTACCTTCAATTGGTGATAGCCCGAACGAAGATCAATCTTAGAGAAATAACTAGCCCCTTGGAGTTGGTCAAACAAATCATCAATTCTCAGGAGAGGATACTTATTCTTGATAGTAACCTTATTCAATTGGCGGTAGTCAATACACATACAGAGTGAACCATCTTTCTGTCTAACAAACAAGACCGGAGCACCCCATGGAGAAATACTTGGTCGGATGAAACCCTTATCCAACAAATCTTTCAATTGGTCTTTTAGTTCCTTAAGTTCTGCCGGAGCCATTCTATAAGGAGGAATAGAGATAGGTTGCGTACTGGGGAGAAGGTCAATACCGAAGTCTATTTTCGTCTCGGGAGGAACACCAAGTAATCATCGGGAAACACTTCTGGAAATTCGTTAACAACGGGGACTGACTCAAGAGTAGGGGTTTTGGAATTCACATCCCTCACCCTAACAAGATCGTACATGCAACCCTTAGAAATCATCTTTCTAGCTTGTAGACAAGAAACAAATTGACCCTTAAGCATAGAATTTCCCCCTTTCCACTCCAGGATAGGCTCATCTGGAAATTGGAACTTGACCATTCGGGTCCTACAATCAATAGAGACATAACAAGAATGCAACCAATCCATCCCGAGGATAACATCGAAGTCTAGCATATCAAGCTCTACAAGATCCACATGAGTGACTCTATGGAATAAAGAGACGGAACAATTTCTATAGACTCTCTTAACCACAATAGATTCACCGATAGGAGTAGAGACACGAAATGGATCTAGCAACACATCCGGAACAACATCAAACTTTATAGCCACATAAGGCGTCACAAAAGACAATGTAGCACCGGGATCAAGCAAAGCATAAACATCAAAGTGGAAAATTTTCAACATACCGGTAACCACACCACGAGAACCCTCTTGCTCATGACGGGCCTGAAGTGCATAAAACTGGTTTTGCTTTTGATTTCCACTAGAACTTGCCAGATTTTGGGGTTGAGTCCTTCGATGATTTTCTCCTCCCTTCTTAGTAGCCAAGGGACAATCCCTTACTTTATGAACCGTCTTACCACATCAAAAACATGCATTCAAACCTGCTAGACAAGTACCCTCATGTTTCCTCCCACACTTGGCACAAGTAGACAATGAGGAGCCACTACCATTTCCTTCTTGAGGCTTAGGGTTAGACACCCTTCCTTTGTTGAACTTAGGAGGAGCGTTGGAAGAAACTTGATTAGAGAACCTTTGCCCAAGCTTAAAACGACCATGTCCATTGGACCTTGAATGAGAGAAACCACCATCACCGGTCTTAGCCCTCTCGGAGTCCCTAGACCTATCCTTGAGCTTCTCCTTCTCTATTTGTTGTGCATGAATCATGAGGTGAGAAATATCCATATCATTAATAAGCATGGCGGTACGACACTCCTTGACCACCATTTCGGACATTCCCGAAACAAATCTGCTCATTCTTGCCCTAGGATCGGCAACCATAGAAAGAGCATATCGAGCCAATTGTGTGAACTTCAAAGCATACTCTTTCACACCCATACTCCCTTGACGAAGGTTGATGAACTCAAGTACCTTCGCCTCCCTCATCTCAAGGGGAAAGAATCTATCCTGGAGTGGAAAGGGGGAAATTCTATGCTTAAGGGTCAATTTGTTTCTTGTCTGCAAGCTAGAAAGATGATTTCTAAGGGTTGCATGTACGATCTTGTTAGGGTGAGGGATGTGAATTCCAAAACCCCTACTCTTGAGTCAGTCCCCATTGTTAACGAATTTCCAGAAGTGTTTCTCGATGATCTACTCGGTGTTCCCCGCGAAAGGGAGATAGACTTTGGTATTGACCTTCTTCCCGATACGCAACCTATCTCTATTCCTCCTTACCGTATGGCTCCGGTAGAACTTAAGGAATTGAAAGAGCAATTGAAGGATTTGTTGGATAAGGGTTTCATTTGACCAAGTATTTCTTCATGGGGTGCTCCGGTATTGTTTGTTTGTAAGAAAGATGGCTCTCTCCATATGTGTATTCATTACCGGTAGTTGAATAAGGTTACCATTAGGCATAAGTACCCAATTCTGAGAATAGATTATTTGTTTGACCAACTTCAAGGTGCAAGCTTCTTCTCTAAGATTGATCTCCGGTCAGGTTATATCACCAATTGAGGGTGAGAGATTGAGATATTCCAAAGATGGCTTTTCGAACTAGATATAGCCATTATGAATTTGTGGTTATGTCGTTTGGATTGACTTATGCTCCAGCGGCTTTTATGGAATTGATGAATAGGTTGTTTAGACGATACCTTAACATGTTCGTGATTATATTCATTGATGATATTTTAATTTACTCCCGAAGTGAGGAAGAGCATACCGACCATTTGAGGATTGTATTGAAAATTCTTAGGGATCGTGAGTTATATGCTAAGTTCAATAAATGTGAGTTTTGGTTGAGGTTCGTGGCTTTCTTGGGTCACATTGTATCTGGTAAAGGTATTGAGGTTGATCCTAAGAAGACGAATATGGTTAGAAATTGGCCTACACCTCTATCTCCTTCGGATATTCACAGTTTCCTAGGCTTGGCCGGATACTATAGGAGGTTTGTGGAAGGGTTTTCTTCTATTGCCTCTCCATTGACCTTGTTGACTCAAAAGAAGGCTAAGTTCCTATGGTCGGAGGCTTGTGAAAAGAGCTTTCAAGAATTTAAAGATAGGCTTACTTCCGCTCTAATATTGACATTGCCAGAAGGTTCCGATGGCTTCGTGGTTTATTGTGATGCCTCAAGAGTTGGCTTAGGGAGTGTTCTTATGCAACACAGGAACGTGATTGCTTATGCTTCAAGGCAACTTAAGATTCACAAAAAGAACTACCCTACCCATGATTTAGAACTCGCGGCGGTTGTCTTTGCTCTAAAGATTTGGAGACACTATTTGTATGGTGTCCACGTTGATGTATTTACCGACCACAAGAGTTTGCAATACGTGTTCAAGCATAAGGATCTAAATCTTCGACAATGTAAATGTCTAGAGCTCTTAACGGACTATGACATGAGTGTCCTCTATCACCCGGGCAAGGCTAATGTAGTGGCCGATGCCTTGAGTCAATTGTTGATGAATAGTGTTGCACATATAGAAAATGATAAGAAGGAATTGGTTCGAGATGTTCATAGACTAGCTCGGCTAAGTGTTCGATTGGTTGACTCTAATGAGGGAGGTGTGGTTGTCCAAAATGGGTCGTAATCTTCCTTTGTGGTGGATGTTAAGGCCAAGCAAGCACTCGATCCAACATTAGTTGAGTTGGAAGAGGCGGTTCTAAAGAAGGGCAATGAGGCTTTCTCTCAAGGGGGAGATGGTGTCCTTAGATATCAAGGCCATTTGTGTGTGCCTAATGTGGATGGCCTAAGAGAGCAAATTCTAGAAGAAGCCCATAGTTCCCGATACTCTATTCATCTGGGAGCCACCAAGATGTACCACTATTTGCGGGAAGTCTATTGGTGGAATGGAATGAAGAAAGATATCGTAAAATTTGTGGCAAGGTGCCCAAATTGTCAACAAGTTAAGGTTGAACATCAAAGGCCAGGAGGCTTGTCCCAAGATATAGATATTCCTACTTGGAAGTGGGAAGATGTTTATATGGACTTCATAGTGGGTTTACCCCGTACTCGTCGGCAACATGATTCTATATGGGTTATAGTAGACCGTATGACGAAGTCGGCTCACTTCATTCCCATCAAGGTATCCTTTTCGGTGGAAGATTATGTTAAGCTGTACATTAGGGAGATGGTTAGGTTGCATGGAGTGCCCCTGTCCATTATCTCCAATAGAGGTACCCAATTCACTTCTCAATTTTGGAAGTCTTTCCAAAAGGGTCTTGATACCAAGGTTAAGCTTAGCACGACTTTTCATCCCCAAATCGATGGGCAAGCAGAGCGTACTATCCAAACCTTAGAGGATATGTTTAGAGCTTATGTGATTGATTTCAAGGGTAATTGGGATGATCATTTGCCTTTGATTGAGTTTGCTTGCAATAATAGTTACCATGCAAGTATTGGTATGGCTCCATTTGAGGCTCTTTATGGTAGGAGATGTAGGTCTCCTATAGGATAGTTTTTTCATAACCCAAGGTACCCCCTAGACATGACATGGTGTAAAAGACTCTGAGAGGCCTCATACAAGCCACTTAGCATACATCTATACAAGATAATAGAGATTAAGAGTTCAAAAGAGATTTTCATATCAAAGTTTTTAAAAGAAACAGTGGAAGTCTACATCTCATGTCTCAAAGCCAATCTAACATAAAGAAATAACATTTGGGACGTAACCCAATACAACATCCGAAATGAAATAACATGAAAAGAAGAACAACTAGGCTATGTCCTCGGATGGATGAGGACTCACCAAGTCTTCTATCAATCTTCTACTACGCTCTAGCCACGAGTGGATGGTGAATCGCCAAGTCCTACATCAAAGAAGTTAATGTAGGCAAGAGTATGCGTTAGTACAATCAAGTACCAAGTATGATAGCAATGCACATAAATCACATAAAACATGCTAGAATGAGACATAATCATGACATGCAATGGCCAAGCTAAAACATGATAAAGCATAAGAAGCATGAAGCATAAACCATGGCCAAAGCAAGATAAATCATCTTTCTTTACTTTAGATTATCATAACATCACTTGTGTTCATTAGTTGTGAGGAATAGCCTTAATCGACATATAAGACCATGTGAGCTATCAACATGGAATCCGGTGTCTACCCTACACCGAAAGAGGGTCATCCTACGTGCCAAGGTAGGACCCTTTACTTAACTTGTAACTTACGTGGATCCACTAGCTAGTGTCTATCATAGACCATCATCCTGTGGTGGCACATAGGTTATGGGACATGGGTGATCGCCGCTTGTCCACACGGTGCTAAGCATATCATCCCACGGATTTATCATAGTTCAATCATCATAAGTAGCCATGGGTAGTTTCCTCTTGTCTATCTTTTAGTCATAAGTTCATTATTAGAAGACTTGGGTAATCGCCTCTTGTCTACATTAGGGAACGTGGGTGATCACCTCTTGTCCCTTCTTTAGAATAGCTCCTTAAGAACATGGATAATCGCCTCTTGTTCGTTCAAGTTCAAAGTGTGAGCATTATGTGAGAAACCCTTTCACAACTCAACAACAACATCAACATAGCATAAACTTTGGTACTTCAATATCAAACACCCTTAATTCATCATTAAATTCATATGAGACATGCATAGTTCATAAACTTCATCTTTACATAGTTCATCATGCTCATAATTCATGAATCATAGAGTTCATAGGGTTCATAAAAGTTCAACTTAAATCATGCAATTTAATGCAAGCTCATGCTTAGAAGGCCATCAATAAGACAATTTACCCATACTTGAAGGAACTCACATTATAGAGGAAAAATTATGCTTTTGACTTGAACATACTTAATTTCATAAAGTCATTCTTAATTCATTCATAATTCATGCATAGTTTCATAGAGATTTCATAAAATTACTCACTTCATAGCGTAACCCAACAATCAAAGCATAGATTAGGAAATTGGGGAGAAATAGCATGGGTTCATGGGGATTCATTCAATCTTTACATCAAATCATATAATTCACACTAATTCATGCACTAAATTACTTTATCATGCTAGATCGTGCTCTAGAAATCATAAAATCAACGATTGAAATCATAATTGAAGAACCCATAAGAATTGATCAAAAACCCTAATTCAATTGGGGAATTTGAACCTTGATAACCTTGAAGAAAGTTGAGGACCCATTTGAGGAAAGGGCTCCAAATGGTGAACACTATCATACCTCAATAAAGCCCATAAGAAATTGATGGAAATTGATGGTCTTCAATGGAGGATCCTAGCTTTCTCCTTCCTTGAGAGGATTTTCTTAGAGAGAAATATTTTAGAAGAGGAGAAATTTGGGAATGAGTTAGAATGAGTGAAATTAGGCTTAGAAAATATATATATAGGGCATCGGTTAAGGGTATAACCAACTTAGATTAATAGTTAAACATTTAGGGAAAAGACCAAAAAGCCCTTAAATAATAACTGTCTGGGTCCATCTACGGTCAGGACCTACAGTCCGTACATCAATCGACGGACCGTCCTGTCCTTTCGTCAATTGCTTCAGAGACTTCATTTGGGGCTGAAAATTTGGCTAAGTCTGGAAGGGATCTACGGAACCCATCTACGGACCGTCAACTGGATGACGACCCCTCCTGTTGCTCCGTAGGTCGAGGTTCAGAAACTTGGAAATCCTGAAAGTCCACAGTGCCAACGACGGTTCCCACTTACGGTCCGTAGGTGACCTCCGTAGTCACTGGCACCAGGTTTGAAAAATTGCATTTTCATTTCTTGGAAAGCTCTGAGGTATTACAGGTTTGAGGGTGGTGAAGTTGCTTTGATAGGTCCCGAATTAGTGCATGAGGCTATGGAGAAGGTTCGACTTATTAGAGAAAGGTTAAAAACGGCTCAAATTCCACAAAAAGTCCTATGCCGATGTTAGAAGAAGGGATCTAGAATTTGAGGTTGATGACTAGGTCTATTTGAAAATTTCACCCATGAAGGATGTCATGAGGTTTGGTAAGAAAGGGAAGCTTAGTCCCCGGTATGTAGGCCCATATAAGATTTTGAGATGCATTGGCAAGGTTGCTTAGGAGCTTGCGTTGCCTAATGAGTTAGCATCGGTTCATCCGGTTTTCCATGTGTCTCTTTTGAAGAAGTGTGTTGGAGATCCGACATCCATAGTGCCTTTAGAAAATCTTGGCATCAAAGAGAATTTATCTTATGAAGAGATTCCGGTTGAGATTCTAGACCGACAAGTCCGAAAGTTAAGAAACAAAGAAGTTGCTTCTGTTAAGGTATTGTGGAGGAATCAATTGGTTGAGGGTTCTACGTGGGAGGCCGAGGCCGATACGATGTCCCGTTATCCTCATCTTTTTCCTTCTGAGTCTTCCCTAGCTTGAGGTATTTAGCTCCTCATGGTCTATTTCTAGGATTCATGCGTCTTAGTAATTCTCATGCATGCATTTCATTAAGTGTATATGGTTTTACATATTGTGATGATGCATGCTTTAGCTTGGAGTTGATCTTCCTCCTCGGATATGTGCATTATGTAGTTGCACTCATGATTGGAATCATAGAATTGTTGTTTCCCCTACTCGTGTTGTAGCTAGCTGATTTCCATTTTGTAGCTAGCTGATTTCCATTCGGGGATGAATGTTCCCAAGGAAGAGATAATGTAACACCTCAGTTTTTTAAAGAGAAAATTTTCCAGTTTTGGGCCCAGAGTCACTCTCTACGGACGCAGTCTACGGGTCGTACACCAGCTGACGGACCGTAGAATGCATCCGTAGAAAGAGAGTAAATTGTTTTAAAAATCAAGTCTCTGAAGTTGAGTCAATGGGCTAGAAGGACGGACCGTAGGTCTTTCCATGAGCCGTAGAAAGGTCCCATCAATTGTTCGAGACTTAGTAAAATTTTTAAGCCTTAAGTTCAGATCTACGGTTGCCATGTATGGCCCATCGATTGACCCACGAGCCGTATATGGTAACCCATCGTTCGGGGTCCAAGTTTGGAAACTCTCTGAGTCTATCTACGGAAGAACAGGACGGTCCATAGGTTGACTAACGGACCATAGGTCCAACCGTAGATAGGGTCCGACAATTATTTTTCCAGGGATTTTTATGTCTTTTCTCAATTCTTTTAAGCGTTTTTAATTATGACTTTGCCCCTAAATATACCCACTATATAAGTCTTTTATCCCAAATTTCCCTTCATTACTCCCATTCTCAAATTCCCCAACTTCCCAAATATTTCTCTCTCTAGAAAAGTTCTCTCAATTCTCAAGGAAGAAAAAGGGCTAGGATCCTCCATTGAAGGTCATCAATTCTTAGTAATTTCTTGTGGGATTTGTTGAGGTATGTTAGCATTCACCATTTGGAGCCCTTTTCTCCAATGGGTCCCTAGTTTTCTTCAATTTTCAAGGTTCAATTTCCCCAAATTGAGTTAGGGTTTTTATCAATTCTTATGGGTTATTCAATTATGATTCCAATTGTTGATTTTATGATTAGTAGTGAACAATCTAGCATGATAAAGTAACTTAGTGCACAATTTAGCGTGATTTATATGATTTGAGTAGAAATTGAATGAACCCATGCATGAGCCATGATTCCTAGTTATGAATTCATGATGAAGTGTGATCCATGCATTTATGAACTTATGAAATTGATGAAAATATGCATGATTCTAAGATGAATTGACATGTACCCATAGTAGATCATGATTTATGAACATATGAATAGCTTGCATAAGAGATGCATGTTTCATGAGAATTATGCTTATAATTGCTAGGGTGCATATAGATAGTGGCATCCATGAGTTGTGAAAAGTTTTTCTTCGCAATAAGCAAAGAATATGAATGTGAAAGGTTTTCTCACATAAATTAGGGTTCATATGGTTGAAAGGCTTTCTCACCTATGAATCAATTAGGAGCTATTCTAATGATGTAAGTTTGGGCAAGCCCATTGTAGTTAAAACGTCTTGATATGATCTTAGCTTGAATTTGGTAACCATAGATGTACCTCTTCCTTGGTTAAAATATGAATAAGCTTAATCGACTATTCCTTGGAATTCTACTTAGCACCGAGCAGGATTTTGGGATGAAGGTTTTCATTTAGCATCTGTGGATCTTTCATAGCAAATCCCTAACTCCCAGAACTACGTGCCTCGTAGGTTTTGTCTCAGATAGACACACAGCTAGTGGATCCATATAAGCTATAGATTTATGGTCCTTACCTTGGCAAGTGGGACACCTCTTCTAGTGGTGTGGGATAGACATCACTCCCCTTTTCGATGTGGGCCAGACACTAGATTCCATGTTATAGCTCACATGGTCTATGTCGGTTAATGTAAAAGTCCCATAATAATGAACTAGGGTAGACTAGCTTGCATTGACCATGTTATAGCTCACATGGCCAGACTAGCTTGCATTGACCATGTTATGCATTGAGTTTCTAACCCTTTGTCCCATGATTTAGTTGGTCATTGCATGTTCATGAAGATATCTTCCTAGCACGATTTCTTATATAAAAGCATCTCACTGCTATGATTTATGTGATTATATGCATTTGCTTCATACATAGTACATTCCATGTACTAATGCATACTTGTGCCTACATTCTCTCATAATGTAGGGTCAGACAGTAATCCTTCGCACTCTCGTGGTTAGTTGCTTCCAGAGTTCGCGCTATCAGCCTTGGTGATTCCTCATGCTTCGGGGACTAAGAGACTTTATCGTTTTTCTTTACTTTCAGTTCAGACTTGTATATGATGTACGGGTTACATCCTGATCATTCTATACTATTAGATGGCTTTTGAGACATAATCAAGACTT
Organism: Solanum appendiculatum; assembly: GCA_018342035.1. NCBI lineage: Eukaryota > Viridiplantae > Streptophyta > Magnoliopsida > Solanales > Solanaceae > Solanum > Solanum appendiculatum. Next base: position 26,753 of record JAGDQO010002283.1, on the reverse strand, counting down.
TCGCTTGTAAACTCTTTACTTTTATGAGATTGTCTATTTCTTTCCTCATTATTTCCTTTACCTTATGTATATGTATACTAAGGGCTTGTGTGGGGTCCCTCGAGGTCCTATATGCCCTGTCGCACCTAGAGGGTACTTTGGGTCGTGACCTGAACTTTCTGCTATTGCTGCTAACTACAGATTTATGTAGCATTTTTTGCTATGTTTTTTTGATTAATGGTGAAGAAAGTCTTAATCTTTGCATCTGCAGTTTATTGGAAAGCCATAACCTTTGCATCTGGGGTTAACTGTATTTGTTTATAATTGAGAGGTTGACGAAATAGTAGGTTTCGTAGAGCTTTGTTGTTTGAATACTTTAGTTTTTACTGGTAAAGAAGAATTCAAATCTTTGCATCTATGGGGTAACTGCTTTGGGGAAATACTAGAAGGTTTGGTTGACCATTGATGTCTGAGTACTTTAGCCCTTACCAGTGACTTCATTTAATTTTTTTAAATCTGGGGTAAACATTATATTGATATGCTGATTTTTTTGGTCAAATTGTTCCTTTTCTTCATTTTAGAAGTTGTATTTAACTTTGATTCAGATCAATTTTTGAAGGTGCACAGAAGATTTGTGTAGCCGCAAAGTATTTGAGCAATAATTGATCATAATATAGATGAGATTTATTGTTGAGGCTCTAAATAGTTTAAGATTGAGGTGTCTATACACTTTGTTGATTCTTTTTATTCAAATGTTCCTCTCATTTTTGTTAGTAGTTGATTACCTGATATGATCTTTCTTTGGGATCAGTTTTTGAAGATGTAGATGAATTTTGTATAGCTGTGGATTATTTATTACGATTGGAATGATAACTTATCTTAATTGGGATGAGAATATAATTGATCACAAACAGTTTAAACCAAAAGTATTTTTTGAATTAATTTCTGCATCACTCTGAAAAAGCTCATTCTTTTTATGTTACTACACATTACACTGTTATTTGGTAGAATATATAAGAATTATGCTGCATAGAATGTACGAGTAGACTATTCCTCAATTTCCATAAACTCGGTTCCTATCGCCTACTAATATACAATACTTTTGACAGCTACTTCTGACTTTTACAGAAAAAATAGGTACTTTATCTTCCTCCACTATATCACTTACCATTACACTCTTGTATACTTTCATTATTGTTATAACTATCGTTCACATTTCCCACAATTATTTCCTCACAGGGAAAAGAACTGCTGACTTTTTGGTTAGTGCATGCATGCTTCAAAAGCTTTGTACATAAAATTCTCCCAAAACATCTTCACTCATATAACAGAGGTACTTAAGAGTAACTTACGTTCCTTTCTAATTCTTCATTACATCAACACACTATTTCCTAACACTAGCTATATCTTAATCCTTCTATTTTACCGACAGGCAATGAAGCTCAATTCAAAATTCAGCTTCAGGAAGCTTATATGTAACTACACTGTTAATATTTGTCTTATGCCATTTCTACAAAATTCCCTGTACAACATTTCCACAAAACACATTATGTTAATATTTAATCTAATGATGCTTTCTTTATTTACATTCTCACTTCGGCCAACCAAAGGGATGATTATGTAATTTCAACAAGAAGAATTCATGGATATTGTGGGTTTTCTCTCGATCAAGATTTGCACGCCTGGACCTTCAAACTAGAAGTTTCTCCCCAAACTATATGTAACATACTATGAAACATAAATATGTTAATATTAGGTTAAATCACCACTTTATTATTTGCATCTCAATACTTAAAGCTCGTGCAGCCCATGCCTTGCACGGGCACTGTTTATCTACTTTATATAGAAATGAGATGTCACGACTCGATTTCTCTAGTCATGATGGTGCCTACCAACCCGCCAGTAGGAAAGCCAAACCCTATCCCAAAACTTGACAGTAATGGGACAGAGGGTGGAAACTAGCCTCAACTAAGCGAAAGCATAAATAAAGGAACACATAAGGGGAAGGCGGAAGCAAGCCCAAAAACTATATACAAACAAAAGATACCTCTCAGAACCTGGAAGTCACATGTACAGAGCTACTACAAAATGAGTACAAGTCCCAAAAGTGGACCACAGAAACAAGACTGTCTCGAAAGCAGAAGACAAGTCAAAACATATATACAGAAGGAGACGGGTAACCCCAGAACGCCATATGCTCACCCTCGCCTCCGAATTAGACTGCAGCAGGCTCGATCTCAACGCTGATAGCTAGTTCTCGGACTTGCATTGCGAAAACAGATACAGAGTATAGCATGAGTACCAAAACAACAGGTACCCAGTAGGCATCATAGGCCGACTAAGCAAGAAAGGTAAAAACAGACTGAAGAGATAGAATCAACAAGAACAGAGGTCAACTAAAGTAAGAACAGAACAAACTAACAGCAATCTAAGAACACCTATACTAAACCTAATTGGGCCCCCCAGAAGGTACACTCAAGCACAAGCAAGCAAAACCCGAACGGACCCCCATACACCCGACAGGTACATAGAAAGGCTAAATCTATGAGACAGAAAGAAAATCCAATTGCAAACCGAAACCACCAACCAACTTAATTGAAAAAAACCAGCCAACTCCAACCCAGTCAAAAGTCTGGCTTCCAATCGGGCCGCCCAGCCAGATAACAACTTCCGGGGGCCCTGCCCTAGCCAGTAGAGTGTAAAGGGGGCATAATAACTCCTCCCAAGGCCCTAATATCCAATCGCTCAATCAACTAACACTCCCGGGGGACTGCCCAGCCAGTAGAGCACGCGGGGCATGACGATTTCGAAAAGGATCTCAAATATCTTATAACCAATTGCGCAGCTGGCTAACACTCCCGGGGCCCTGCCCTAGCAAGTAGAGTGAACCAGCTAACACTCTCGAGGGCCCTGCCCTCGCCAGTAAAGCGTGTGGGGTATATCAACTTCGTAGAGGATCTAAAATTCCAAGCTGTTATGGATCGCCGTCCACAACCAACCACATCACCACAGAACCGACCTTGAGACACCCCAAACCCAGGAAAACACCACTTCTCCGATAACGCATTGGCACCACAGACATGGGGAGAGAATTCAGAAGGATCACAAGCAATACAAAGCCAAAGATAGGCTCATGCTATCAGACCCAAGTCTGCTATTCCGATCTACAAGGACCTAGTCCATCCGAATCGATTTCAGATACATACCAAAGTCAAATAGGTGCATGGGTCTAAGGAAATACTAGCCTAACCTAGTCTAAGGCCGATAATATAATTCAACACAATAGAACAGCCAACCAATAGTCCGCATGCGCCAACACAAAAACAACCCCTCCGATTGCATGATACTACCCCCAAAACAGCCCGAAAATCAAGCCTAAAACATGGTTTCTAAAAAAAAGAGAAGAAATACTAGTACCCCACCCCACATTCACACAAATCAGCATGCACTCACACAATCCAACTCAATCTAAAAAGAAGGGAAGTCGTAACCTACCACAAGGCCGTTCGCACGTGCTCCAAATCACTCTGTCGGAGCTTTTCCCTTCTGAACGGCCTCAGAATCTTGCCATGTTATTAAAAATAGAATCTAAGCATCAGTACGGTCGTTTAGACACTAAAATCATCAAAATCGGAGTCTGACCAATTTAAGAGTCAAAAATAAAAAATGTGGGAACCGCTCAAGAAATCTCAGAATTGACTCCGTGAAAAGGTCCTAAACCCTCCCCCAAACTTGTGTTCCAAAATAGAGCATAGTTCGGGGCTCGAACAGCTTACAACACAAGAAAACAAAATATGCAAAACTTTACACTTCAAGCTTAGGCTAGCCACTTACGCCTCAAATTTACTAAAATCGATGACCACCCAATGCTATCCGGACAATCACCCACGAAGCCGACACAATTTCGAACACCTGGAACTTTGAATCACCTAAAACTGACTAATAACGAGGGAGAAATCAACTTTTAAAACTTACAAGCTAACAAAACCTGACTGCTCCTTTTATTTATAAGTGCCAGTCACGCTGACCTCCACGAACGCGGAGGGAAAACAAAAATATCTCCGTAATGTGGCGAAGGGCTCGCGAACACGGAGAAGAGGAATCTACACCTTCATGAACATAGATACTTTTCCGCAAAAACGAAGAGTAAACTCCTAGAAACCCCCAGACTTCCGCGAACGCAGAGCTCTATCCGCGAACGAGGAGAAGAGAAACACAGACCTCCGTGAAAGTGGAGCCAAGACCGCGAACGCGGAGAAGGAATGGGTCTGCAGCACCAGCTGAACTTAGCTTTTTCAAAAACTCTGATGATGTGCTCGGAATTCATTCGGAACCCCGTGCATGCAAACGAGATATGCTACCCCATCAAATTCGACGTTCCGGACTCAATGGTACAGTAGGAATTTCCATACGAGGTTGTTTTGACAAAATGTGGGTCCCACTTCCCAAGCGCCAATTTAGCCAACTTCTACTAAGGGCCTCAGAATTAGATCGGAAGCCCTGGGAAGCGTACAAAGGGTCATTCGAGACCAAACTCGGCATTTCGAAACTAATCGCGCTGACGGAATTCTCATCTGAGTGCGTTTTGTAAGAATGTTGTCCAAAGTCAAGCTTGAGCTAAATTGCAAAAGCTAAAGCCCTCAATAACCCTAAAGTCACAGCGAAAGCTTCAGGACTCAGGCCAACCATGCTTCTAGCCTAATTTAGCCACTCCGGAGCAGATGGAACCGTCAAAATTCCGTTATGAGGTCGTTTACCTGAGGTTATGACCGAAATCAACTTTTCAGATTTCAAAAGCTCTAAAATAGGAAAACAGGCATAAAACCCAAACGAATGACCAGGCAACCGAACCAACAGTGCCAGCAAGTCATAAATGACTTGGGGTCGCTACAGGAATGTTCTAATCGACATAAAGAAGGCATTAACACACAAATGACCTGGAGGGTCATTACAACATCCACTACTAAAAGAACTTTCGTCCGTGAAAGTAAGAGTCAAGAAGTACCTGAGGGCTCAAATAAGCTGGGAACTGCTCCCGCATCTCCCACTCGGTCTCCCAGGTAGCCTCCTCGACTAGACGATGCCTCTAACAGACCTTAACCACAAGAATGGCTCTAGACCTCAATTGCCTCACATCTCTGGCCAAAATAGCAACTGGCTCCTCAATATAGGTCAGGTGATCATCCAATTCAACGACATCATACTAGAGCACATGAGACTCATCTGGAACATACCGGCGCAACATCGAAACATGGAAAATCGGGTGAATAGCTAAAAATGCTGGAGGTAAAGCTAACTCGTAGGCCACATTACCAATTATCCTCAAAATTTCAAAAGGCCCAATATACCTGGGACGAAGCTTGCCCTACCTCCCAAATCTCATCACGCCCTTCATGGGTGATACTCGAAGGAATACTCTGTCACCAACAGCAAATCTCAACGATTGACGCCTACGATCCGCATAGCTGTGGTGTCTACTTTGAGCCGTCCTGAGCCAATCCTGAATCATCCTCACATGCACTATGGCTTCCTGAAACAAGTCTGTACCACACGGCCTAGGCTCCGTAGACTCAAACCATCCAACTGGAGTGCGACAAAACCTACCATATAAAGCCTCAAATGGGGCTGTCTAAATTCTAAAGTGGTAGATGTTGTTGTACGCAAACTCCGCCAAAGGCAAGAACTGGTCCCACTGACCTCAAAAGTCTAAGACACAAGCCTGCAACATATCCTCAAAGACCTGAATCGTACGCTCTGACTGGCCATCAGTCTGCGGGTGGAATGTTGTTCGAAGGTCAACACGGGTGCCCAACTCCTCCTGAAATACCCTCTAAAAGCTGGAAGTGAACTGTGAACCCCAGTTTGAAATGATAGAAATAGGCACACCATGAAAACGAACCACCTCCCGAATGTAGATACGAGCTAGCCTCTCAGGACTGAAGGAAGTATGAACTGGAAGGAAGTGTGCTGACTTGGTCAATCGATCCACGATGACCCAAATGTTGTCAACACCCCTAGAAGTCCGAGGCAAACCTAAAATGAAATTCATGGTGATATGCTCCCACTTCCACTCAGGAATGGGTAATCTCTGCAATTCACCTCTAGGCCTCAAATGCTCGGCCTTCACCTGCTGACAACACAAGCAACGGGACACATAATCTGAGATGTACCTCCTCATACCACTCCACCAGTAATTCTGCCTCAAATCACGATAAATCTTAAGTGGTGCCCGGATGGATAGAATACATGGAATCATGGGCCTCGCTAAGGATCAGCTGAATCAAATCCCCAACTCTCGGAACAAAAATTCGACCGGCAAACCTCAACACCCCATCTGAATCTAGAGTACCCTGCCCGGTATCACCTTCCAATACGCTATCTCGGAGTGCCACCAAACACTCATCCTCGAACTGACGGCCACGGATCTGATCTAGCAGTGATGACTGAACTCCAACATAGGCTAGCACCCGCCTAGAATCTGAAACATCAAGCATGATCATCTGATTGGCTAGGGACAGGATGTCCAAATCCAAGGGTCGCTCCGAAATAGAAAGAAAGGCTAGACTACCCATGTTCGCTGCCTTCCGGCTCAAGGCATCTGCTATCATATTCGCCTTGCTTGGATGGTAGAGAAGAGAGAGGTCATAGTCCTTCAGGAGCTCAATCCAACGGCGCTGCCTAGAATTAAGATCCCTCTGGGTCATAATGTACTGAAGGCTCTTGTGATCAGTGTAGATCTCATAATGAACTCCATTTAAGTAATGCCTCCAGATCTTAAAGGCAAAAACTACCGCCGCTAACTCCAAGTCATGAGTGGGGTAGTTGCACTCATGCATCTTAAGCTGCCTCGACGCATAACCAATAACCCCGCCCTGCTGCATCAAAACACAACCCAAACCAACGTTGGATGCGTCACAATAGACTGTGAAGCCCTCGCCCTCAACTGGAAGAGTCAATATACGAGCGGTGGTAAGCAACTACTTAAGCCTTAGAAAGCTCCTCTCACACACCTCTGACCACACAAAGGGAACATCCTGGAGAGTTAACCGAGTCAAAGGCACCGCAATAGAAGAGAAACCCTCAACAAATCGCATGTAGTACCTTGCCAATCTGATGAACCTCCGAATATTAGTCACAGAAGTGGGCCTGGCCCAATAACTAATAGCGTCAATCACTGCCGGATCCACCATAATGCCATCCTTGGACACCACGTGCCCCAAGAATATTACGGACTCAAGCCAAAACTCGCACTTTGAGAACTTGGCATAAAACCGATGATCTCTCAAAGTCTAGAGCACTATCCTCAAATGCTCCTCATGCTCACTATGGCTCCATGAGTATACCAAGATATCATCAATGAAAACTATGACAAAGGAGTCCAGATATGGCCTAAATACACGAGTCATCAAGTCCAAGAAGGCGGCAGGGGCATTAGTCAACCCAAACGACATCACTAGGAACTCAAAATGGCCGTAACGAGTCCTAAATGTTGTCTTAGGGATGCTTGCTGCTCTAATCCTCAAATAGTGGTAGTCGGATCTCAAGTCAATCTTAGAAAACACTGCAACACCCTGAAGCTGGTCGGATAGATCATCAGTACGAGGCATGGGGTAACAGTTCTTCACCGTCACCTTATTCAACTGCCTGTAATCAATGCACATCCGCATAGTACCGTCCTTCTTCTTCACAAACAGGACTGGGACACCCTAAGGCGATACACTAGGCCGAATGAACCCCTTACCCAAGAGATCCTAAAGCTGAACATTGAGCTCCTTGAGCTCTGCAGGGGCCATACGATACGGTGGGATGGAAATAGGATGAGTACCCAACTCCAAATCAATGGCAAAGTCAATATCCCGATCTGGGGGTAGGCCAAGAAGGTCGACAGGAAACACATCTTAAAAACTCATAGACTATAGGCACCGAATCCACGATAGGGCCCTCCCTACTGACATCTCTAACATATGCCAAATAAGCCAAACACTCACTAGCCACTAGCCTCCGAGCCTGAACATAAGAAATCACCCCAACCGGCGTGAGACTATAAGGGCCCTACCACACCACCGGTGGAATACCAACCACGGCTAGAGTAACGGTCTTGGCATAGCAATCCAAGACCACTCGATGAGGAGCTAACCAGTCCATACCCAAAATCAAGTCAAAATCCAATATACTAAGCACAATAAGATCAGCTCGAGTGTCCTACCCCTGAATAGTCACCACACAGGATCTACAAACCTGATCCACTACTAAAAAATTACCTATTGGGGTCAAAACATGCAACGGTACCACTAAGGGCTCTGGACTCACCCCCAACCGAGGATTACAATAAGCAGACACAGACGAATATGTAGAACCAGGAACAAATAAAGCTGAAGCAGACTGATGGCATAAGTGAACTGTACCTGTAATCACATCATCCGATGCCTCGGCCTCTGCTCTGGCTAGAGCTGTATCGAAATGGCCCTGGGTGCCTCTACCCCATGCATCCACCCTGCCACTCATCATGCCTCCCCGGGGACCTCCCTGAACACTCTAATACTGTCCTCCTCCCCTAGATGAAGATGCTGCTACTGGTGCCGGTCTCACTTCCTACAGAGCTGGTAAGGCTGGTCTGGAGATAGGGCACTCCATAGACCAATGATCAAGCCCCCCGCAAGTAAAGATACCCTGAGATGATCTACTCACAACTGGAGGCCGACTACCCTGACCTGAGGAACCCGTCTGTATACCTCCTCGGCCCTAACTCGGACCGACACTATAACCACCCTGACGGTGCTGGTCACTCTTCGATATCTGCAATAATGCCTGAAATGGGCAACTAGGCCGAGCCGCCTGGAACCTCTAATGGACCCAGTCCTGAGTATTTCTATGCCTAGGACAGGGCCTACTAAATCTATCATCCTGCATGGCCCTCTTGCCGCTGCCCCTGTGGGCCTTGCAACGGAGCTGCTCAAGCGTGATGGCATGGTCCACCACATCAAGAAAAGAATAGCCCGCTGAAACCATAGACTGCGACTTAATACGCAGCGGCAACCTTAAACCTCTAACGAAACACATGACTCTGTCCTCCTTCGTGGGAAAGATCATGGTGGCATGAAGGGATAGCTCATGAAATCTAGCCTTGTACTCAGATACCGTCATAGAGCCCTGCTCCAACCTCGAGAACTCATCATGAAGCTGATCTCTGAATGAACCTCCAGAATTTCATGGCTCTAAGGTTGAGGAAGACCCTCAAGAATTCATTGATGAAGTGTACAAGGTGTTGATGATTATGGGTGTGACGCCGGAAGAAAAGGCGGAGTTGGCCGCTTATCAACTCAAGGGTGTTGCCCAAATTTGGTTCAACCAATGGAAAAGTGAGAGGGCGGTTAATGAGGGTCCTCTTGATTGGGAGAAATTTAAGGTTGCTTTCCTTGATAGGTTCTTTCCCCTTGAGAAGAGGGAGGCAAGGGTTCTTGAATTCATGAACCTTCGACAAGGAAGTATGAGTGTGAAAGAGTATGCTTTGAAGTTCACACAATTTTCTCGATATGCTCCTTCCATGGTTGCCTCTATGCTTGATAATGATATGGAAATTTCTCGCCTTATGGTGTATGCTCAACAAATAGAGGAAGAAAAGCTTAAGGAAAGGTCTAGAGAGACCAAGAGGGCTAGGACCGGTGATGGTAACTTTTTGCATGCAAGGTCCGATGGACATGGTCGTCCTAGATTTCGACAAAGGTTCTCCGGCCAAGGCTCATCTAATGCTCCTCCTAAGCTCAACAAAGATAGGATTTCTAACCCTAAGCCTCAAGGAGGAAATAATGGTGGTTCTTCATTGGCTACTTGTACTAAATGTGGAAGAAAGCATGAGGGTAGATGTCTAGGCGGTACGAATGGTTGTTATGGTTGTGGAAAAAGTGGTCACAAGGTGAGGGATTGTCCATCTCTCACGGCTAAGGGAAGAGAGAATAAACAAGCTCCACCTAGTGGATCGGGTTTGAATGCTCCTAAGCAAAACCGATTTTATGCACTTCAAGTCCGTCATTAGCAAGAGAGCTCTCCCAATGTGGTCACCGATATGTTGAAAGTTTTTCACTTTGATGTTTATTCATTGCTTGATCCCAGTGCTACCTTGTCTTTTGTAACTCCATATGTGGCCATGAGGTTTGATGTTGTTCTGGATGTGTTGCTAGATCCTTTTCGTGTCTCTACTCCGATTGGAGAATCTATCGTGGCTAAGAGAGTCTATAGAAGTTGTCCCATCTCCTAATCCCATAGAGTCACTCATGTTGATCTTGTAGTGCTTGATATGTTAGATTTTGATGTTATTCTATGGATGGATTGGTTGCATGCTTGTTATGCCTCTATTTATTGTAGGACCCGAATGGTTAAATTTCAATTCCCGAATGAGCCTATCCTAGAGTGGAAGGGGAGAAGTTCTATGTTGCGAGGTCAATTTGTTTCTTATCTAAAAGCTAGAAAGATGATCTGTAAGGGTTGCATTTACCATCTTGTTAGGGTGAGGGATATAGATTCCGAAACCCCTACTCTTTAGTCGATCCCCATTGTTAATGAGTTTCTGGAAGTGTTTCCCGATGATTTACCTAGTATTCCTTTCGAGAAGGAAATAAACTTCGGTATTGACCTTCTCCCGGATACGAAACCTATTTCTATTCCTCCTTATAGAATGGCCCCAATGGAACTTAAGGAACTAAAAGAGCAATTAAAAGACTTGTTGGATAAGGGTTTCATCCGACCAAGTATTTCTCCATGGAGTGCTCCGGTGTTGTTTGTAAGGAAGAAAGATGGTTCACTGTATATGTGCATTGACTATTGCCAATTGAACAAGGTTACCATTAAGAATAAGTATCCTCTTCCAATGATAGATGACTTGTTTGATCAACTTCAAGGGGCTAGTTATTTCTCTAACATCGACCTTCATTCGGGTTATCACCAATTAAGGGTGAAAGAAGATGATATTCTGAAAATGGCTTTCCAGACTAGGTATGGTCATTATGAGTTCTTGGTAATGCTGTTTGGATTGAGAAATACTCTGGCCGTATTTATGGATTTGACGAATAGGGTGTTTAAGCAATACCTTGACATGTTCGTGATTGTGTTTATTGATGATATCTTGATCTACTCAAGAAATAAGGATGAGCATGCTAATCATTTGAGGATCGTATTGCAAGTCCTCAAGGACTAACTACTCTTTGCGAAGTTTAGTAAATGTGAGTTTTGGTTAAGATCTGTGGCTTTTATTAGTCACATTTTTTCCGGTAAATGTATTGAGGTAGATCCTAAGAATATGGAAGCGGTTAAGAATTGGCCTAGACCTCTATCACCTTTGGATATCCATAGTTTCTTGGGCTTAGCCGGTTAATATAGGAGGTTTGTTGAAAGGTTTTTTTTGATTGCTTCTCCATTGACGGGCTTGACTCAAAAGAAGGTTAAATCTGTATGGTCTGAGGCATGTGAGAAGAGTTTCCAAGAATTGAAAGATAGACTTACTTCGGCTCCGATATTGACTCTACCGGAAGGATCCGATGGTTTTGTGGTTTATTGTGATGCCTCGAGAATTGGATTGGGATGTGTTCTTATGCAAAATGGGAAAGTTATTGGTTATGCTTCTAGGTAACTCAAGTTGCATGAAAAGAACTATCCTACTCATGATTTGGAATTGGCAGCATTATTTGTATGGGGTACATGTGGATGTCTTTACCAACAATAAGAGTTTACAATTTGTGTTTATGCAGAAAGATTTGAATCTTCGCCAAAGAAGGTGGCTTGAGTTGTTGAAAGACTATGATATGAGTGTTCTCTATCACCCCGGTAAGGCTAATGTGGTGGCGGATGCTCTTAGTCGACTATCTATGGGTAGTGTTGCACATGTTGAGGGTGGTAAGAAAGAGTTGGTTCATGATGTTCATAATTTGGCCCGATTGGGTGTTCGGTTGATTGATTCCGCTAAAGGTGGTGTTACGGTTCACAATGGTTCCGAATCCTCTTTTGTGCATGATGTGAAGGCTAAACAAGATCTTGATCCTAACTTGGTTGAATTGATGGAAGAAGTACTCAAAAAGTCCATAGAGGTTTTCTCCCAAGGGAGAGATGGTGTGCTTTGGTATCAAGGTCGTTTGTGTGTTCCCGATGTAGATGACTTAAGAGGACAGATTTTAGTGGAAGCCCATAGTTCTCGATATTCCATCCACCCAGGAGCTACCAAAATGTACCGTGAATTGCGGGAGATTTATTGGTGGAACGGAATGAAGAAACACATTCTGGAATTTGTGGCTAAGTGTCTAATTGCCAACAAGTGAAAGTTGAGCATCAAAAGCTAGGAGGTTTGATCCAAGATATTAGTATTCCTACTTGGAAGTGGGAAGATGTGAATATGGATTTTATTGTTGGTTTGCCTCGCATGAGGTGACACTATGATTTGATTTGGGTTGTTGTTGATAGAATGACGAAGTCAGCCCATTTCATACCCGTCAAGACTTCTTATTCGGCGGAGGAATATGCTAAGTTGTACTTGAGGGAAATGGTTAGGCTACATGGGGTGCCTTTATCCATTATCTCTGATCGTGGTGCAAAATTCACTTCTCAATTTTGGAAGTCGTTCCAAAAAGGTCTTGGTACTCGTGTTAAACTTAGTACGGCCTTTCATCCCCAAACCGATGGGAAAGCGGAGCGTACTACTCAAACCTTGGAAGATATGTTGAGAGCATGTGTAATTGACTTCAAGGGTACTTGGGATGATCATTTGCCTTCGATTGAGTTTGCCTATAATAATAGCTACCATTCTAGTATTGGTATGGCTCCGTTTGAGGCTCTCTATGGTAGGAGGTATAGATCTCCGATAGGTTGGTTTGAAGTTGGTGAAGTTACTTTGATAGGCCCCGAGTTGGTGCATGAAGTTATGGAGAACGTTCGGCTTATTAGAGAGAGGTTGAAAACGGCCCAAAGTTAACATAAGTATTATGCCAATGTTAAAAGAAGAGATTTAGAATTTGATATTGATGATTGGATTTACTTGAAAATTTCACCCATGAAGGGTGTAATGAGATTTGGGAAGAAAGGAAAGCTTAGTCCTCCTTATGTAGGCCCATATCATATTTTGAGACATGTTGGTAAGGTTGCTTATGAACTTAACTTGCCTAATGATTTGGCATCGGTGCATCCGGTTTTCCATGTCTCATTGTTGAAAAAGTGTGTTGGTGATCCGACATATATAGTGCCATTAGAGGATCTTGGCATAAAGGATAGTCTTTCCTATGTAGAAGTTCCGGCTGAGATTTTAGACCAACAAGTTCGGAAGTTAAGAAATAAAGAAGTTGCTTCCGTGAAAGTTCTTTGGAGGAATCAATTAGTTGAGGGTGCTACTTGGGAGGCCAAGGCCGATATGATATCCCGATATCCTCATCTCCTACTCTAGCTTGAGGTACCTAGTTCCTCATGGTTCATTCTTTTGGTCTCATGTGTCATAGTTGATTCCCATGATTCCTTGATTATACATGTTCATGAAGATTCTAGTATGATTATGTGCATTGAGTATAAGTTGCATAAATTCTTCATGAAATTATGTGTTGAATATGCTTTAGCTTGGAGTTGATGTTTCCTCCTCGGATATGTGCATTTATGTGATTGCATGCTAGGCTGGGTTGTTAGTCCGTGTCTATTACCCTCCTCATGATGTCTTGATTCCCATTCGAGGATGAATGTTCCCAAGGGGGAGATAATGTAACACCCCAAGTTTTCTAAGAAAGGAAAGTGCAGAATTTAACTGATACCAGTGACCTACGGAAGCCACCTACGGGCGGTAGGTGGGACGACGGGCGGTAGGTAGGGAACCGTCGGTGGCATTGTGTATTTTAGGATTTCCAAGTTTCTGAACCTTGACCTACGGAGCAACAGGACGGGTCGTCGTTCAGTTGACAATCTGTAGATAGTTTCCGTAGATGCCTTCTAGACATGGTCAAAAAAATTTAGTTCTAAAGTCTGACCTACGATGGCCATGTACTGACCGTAGGTCCAGCGACGGGCCGTACATGGGTGTCGTCGTTGCAGGGTCCAAACTGATATTCTCTTAATCCAACGACGAAGAGACAGGACGGTCCGTCATTTGACTTAAGGACCATAGGTACCCACCGTTGATTGCTAATTTCATGATTCCTAGAGCATGATTTAGCGTGATAAAGTAACTTAGTGCACGAATTAGCGTTAATTACATGATTTGATGTAAAGATTGCATGAACCCCCATTATCCCAAGCTAATTCTCCCCAATTTCATAATATATACTTTGATTGTTGGATTAGCTATGAATTGATGAAGTTTATGAAATCTCTATAGAATTATGCATGAATTATGAATAAATTGAGAATGATCTTATGAATTTACTATGTTCAAGTCAAAAGCATGATATTTCCTCTAATATGGGAGTTCCTTCAAGTATGGGTAAATTGTCTTAATTATGGATTTCCAAGCATGAGCTTGTATTGAATTGCATGATATGAGTTGAACTTACATGAGCCCATATGAACTCTATGATCCATGAATTATGAGCATGATGAGCTAAGTAAAGAAGAAGCTAATGAACTTATGCATATCTCATATAACGTAAAAGATGAATTAAGGGTGCTTTGAGAGTAAAGTACCAAATTTATGACATGATGATGCTATGGTTGGGTTGTGAAAGGTTTTTCTCACATATTACTCCCAATATGAGTTAAAAAGAACAAAGAGGCGATTACCCATGTTCTTAAGGAGCTATTCTAATGACGTAAGCTTGGACTAGTCCATGGAAGATGAAACGTCTACAAACATAATTTTAGCTTGGATTGGTAACCCTAGTTGTACCTTTCCATGGATAATGATATGAATATGTTAATAACTAATCCGTGAGAATTATGCTTAGCACCGAGTGAATATTGAGATGGAAGCCCTCCCGTAGTAGAGGCCGAGTTTTCTAGTGAAAGCTCTCCCGTAGTAGAGGCCGAGTTTTCTAGATGGAGCTCTCCCGTAGTAGAGGCCAGATCTCCAAAAGCAATCTCTATCCCATAAACTATGTGCCACCATATAATGTTGTCTCAGTAGACATTAGCTAGTGGATCCGCGTAAGCTACAAGTTAAGTTCAGGGTCCTACCTTGGCAAAGTAGGGCGGCCCTCTTTCGGGGTAGGGCAGACACCGGATTCCATGTTGATAGCTCACATGGTCTTATATGTCATTTAAGGATATTCCCCACAACTAATGAACACAAGTGTTCCTATAATAATCAAAAGTAAAGTAAAGTAAAAAAAGATGATTTAGCCTGCTTTGGCCATGGTATATGCTTTATTGCTTCATGCTCTTTATGCTTTATCATGTTTTAGCTTGGCCATTGCATGTCATGATTATGTCTCATTCTAGCATGTTTTATATGTTTATGTGCATTGCTATCATACTTGGTACTTAATTGTACTAACGCATACTCTTGCCTACATTAACATATTTGATGTAGGACGTGGCGATTCACCATCCACTTGTGGCTAGAGCTTAGCAGAAGATATATAGAAGACTGGGTGAGTCCTCATCCATCCGAGGACATAGCCTAGTTGTTCTTATTTTTCATGTATTTCTTTTCAGTTTTGGATTGTATTGGGTTACGTCCCAAACCTTGTTCTTTATATTAGATTGGCTTTGAGACATGAGATGTAGACTTCCGTTGTTTCTTTTAAAAGCTTTGATATGAAATTCTCTTTTGAACTTTTATTCTCTACTATCTTGCATGTAATGTATGCTAAGTGGCTTATATGAGGCCTCTCGGGATCTTGTACGCCATGTCACATCTAGGGGGTACCTTGGGTCGTGACATCAAATTCACTAAAATCGATGACCACCCAACGCTATCTGGACAATCACCCATGAAGCCGACACAATTCCAAACACATGGGATTTTGAATCACCGAAAACCGACTAATAATGAGGGAGAAATAAACTTATAAAACTTCCAAGCTAACAAAATCCGACTGCTCCTTTTATTTGTAAGTGCCAGTCACCCTGACCTCCGCAAAAGCGGCCAGGGACCCTCAAATTCGAAGGGAAAACAAACACACCTCCGCGAATGCTGCAAGGGCTCGCGACGTGGAGAAAAGGAACCTACACCTCCGCGAACGTGGATACCCTTCCACGAACGCAGAGAGAAAACTCCCAGAAACCCCAGACCTCCGCGAACGCAGAGCTCTATCCACGAACGCTGAGAAGAGAAACACTGACCTCCATGAACGCGGAGAAGTAATGGGTCTGCAGCACCAACTGTAGCACCAACTGAACTTGGCTTTTCCAAAAACTATGATGGGGTGCTCGGAATTCATTCGGAACACCGTGCACGCAAACAAGAGATGCTATCCCATCCAATTCGACGTTCCAAACTCAATGGGCCAGTCGAAATTTCCATACGAGGTCGTTTCAACAAAAAATGGGTCCCACTTCCCAAGCCCCAATTTAGCCAAATTCTACCAAGGGCCTCAGAAGTAGATCGGAAGTCCCGGGAAGTGCACAAAGGGTCATTCTAGTCCAAACTCGGCATTTCGGAACTAACCGCACTTATGGAATTCTCATCCGAGCGCGTTTTCCAAGAATATTGACCAAAGTCAACCTTGAGCAAAATTTCATAAGCTAAAGCGCCAAGTGGCCCTAAAGTCACACCAGAAGCCTTGAGACTCGGGCCAACCATGTTTCTAACCTAATTTGGCCGCTCCGGAGCTTATGGAACTGTCAGAATTTCGTTCTGAGATCGTTTACCTAAGATTATGACCGAAATCAACTTTTCAAGTTTCAAAAGCTCCAAAACAGGAAAACAGGCATAAAATCCAAACGAACGACCAGGCGACCGAACCAACAGTGATAGCAAGTCATAAATGACTTGGGGTCGCTACAGGAACGCTCTAAATGACAGAAAGAAGGCATTAACACACAAATGACCTGGAGGGTCACTACATGAGAAGAGAAAACGACCAAGGGTGTAGTTATAATTTCACAATTAATGACTTCTTCAGAGTGACAGGTAAGTACCAATTGAAATGATAGACCCACGTGTCCAATCTTTGCACACAATCACCTATATACACAGATTGCCAATCAAAAATATGACTACATAACGTGTTGTTTTTCTTTTAAAAAAATTCTTTTCCGTTTCACAATTAGTTTATAACTAAAAATTCATTTTTTTTATTTTTGGATATACAAAACTGAACCCATTTTCTTTGATTTTAGGATATACAAAACTGAACAAAATTTTGATAGTGTGTTAGATTAAAACAAAATGTATTTGCTAAGAAAATGTGATAGTGCACGTTAATTAGATAAAAATAATATTTCTCTATCTCAAATTAATTGTTATGTTCATTTTCAAAAATTAATTATGTAAACTCTGATCAACAATTTAAAACATATATTTTCATTAAATTGTTATGAGAAAAGGTTATAATTTGTAATATTTTTTTATAATTTTGAAATATATAAATATATTTTAATTATAAAATATTGAGTTGATTCAATTCAATATAGTTGCGAAGATTGTTCAATCCACACTCAAAAGGTGAATCAATTCAATATAATTGTGAAGATTGTTCAATCCACACTCAAAAGGTGAATAATGACAACTAATTTGAAACGAATAGGGTACTATATTTTATACTATTTCACAATGAATTACTAATTATTTTGAGTGTATCTCTTAAATTCAAAATTTAAAATTTTACATTTAAATTAATAATTCCTAAAATATAATTAATGTAATATATAATATGATGATGAGAATCAATTCTCATTCTTTAAAAATAAACGTTTATGAACATATTATATCAATGTGATTTTATATCTTTTGCTCCATTTGAAAGCCATGGGGAAAGTTTCTCAATGGACTTAGTATTATTTGAAATTTAAAATACAATTTTTTCATAAATCCTTTATACCTTATTTATTACTCCCTCTGTTTATTTTTTACTTTTCATTGTTTGACTTGACATATCCATTAAGAAATAAAAATAATTATTGATATAAGTATTTTACCACACTATTCCTATTCTTTGATGTTTAGTATTAGGTATTAGAAAATGATTTGAGAAATAGTATTTAATGCTAAGGGTAAAATATGAAGGAAAAAAAATTATCTTTTCCAGATATGTTAAAAGTTATAAGTAAAAATAAAAATTTCTATTTAGAAATAAGTGACAAGTAAAAGTGAATGGAGGGAGTAAAAGGAATTCACCCAAATAATTACATCTAAAAAGTTCAGACAACCGATAAAATTGGTCCGATGGAAGCCCAATTTCCATAGTTCATTTGTGTGATCAATAATGGACCTAGCTGAATTTATCCGGAATGTTCTACACATCTGCTTCTAGAAGTATCTACTTGACTCTAAAAATATCTTAGTGGATAGAACTTAGAAGTATGGAGAAAGTGCTAAACACTACTCTAAGAAGCTATAAATAACTATTAGGTCCTCCTCCATCAACCATCAAAATTGAAAAGAAAGAAGAGAACCAAGCAAACACAGAAAATTCTCAAAAGCTCCGTGAAAATATCACTAATCTCAAAAATCTTCAGAGATGGACGAAGATGCAGGATGTTCAATCCATTCTCAATTGATCGTATTTGATCCATTCAATGAATTAGGCTTCTTAGTTTCCAATTCAGGGGAGGGGAAACACCATAAGCTCATGTAACACCTCGGATTTCAAAAAGGGGAGGACTACCAAAAATTTCAGCACCAGGTTCAGGTCTACGAGACCAGTCTACAATTCGTAGGTCTTTCTACGTGTCGTAGACCAGTCTCGTAGAAAGGGAGGAAAGCATTTTTTGAATCAAATCCCTTTATCTTTTCAACGGCTCACTAGGATTATAACACCCCAAAAATTTCTAATCTAAGTCCTGAACCATTCTTCATTTGTGTATAAGGTCATATCGGGTAATTCTTAAATTGTGCTTAGGTGATAAGGTCTATTCTTTAGTGTGGGAATAATTTAGAGATGAATTAAGGTCACAAGAATCTCCTAGCATAGAGTTAAGTTGAAAGCTTCCTTACCAATTAAGTTTTAATATAAGATTCTACTTGGGTTAACTTCAAATGACCATATCACTTAGAATATGAAGAGTTACATGGCTCATAACCTATAAGATTAAAGGTATTTGAGTCTTCTTTCCAACGCCACCAAGTTTGCATCAATTGGAGTTCGGAGTAAAAGGTTATGCCCATTTTACTGGACACTATCTTGCAAAGAGTCGATCGCGCGGCCAAGGCAGTTTCTACGAGGGCGCGCGGTGAGACAGCAGCTACTCCCTTCCTGCATGGTGGCTGCGCGCCTGAGGCATTTTCCACGCAGGCGCGCGGGCATCTGGGGCCTTCTAAAAAACCCCCAAAGACATAGTTTACCTCCCTAGTTCATAAATTTACCCTAGAAAGAAAAGTTTTCAAGAAACTAACTTCCTCAAAGGTTCATCCATCATCCGAGGTAAGATTTGACGATAGAACTTCATAATTTCTGCTTCTTAACCATATTAATAACTCCTACTCATGAAATTCATAGATTGTTTTAGGAAAGCTCCTCAAGAACTCATCTCTAAGGTTCAAGAATCAAATTCTTGCCATCTTTTCATCCAAATATCTCACCATTCTCAAGAATTTTGAGTGTATAAGGTATGTAAGGTTATTCATAGTGATGGACTGACTTCGTCCTCACGCCCTACATCTCAATTCAGTCGGTAAAAGATTAATCTAGGGTTATACCCTTAATTTCTAGAATTCTTTATATGAGTTAAGTTATTGATTTCGAATTTTAAATTATTGATCATGAGTTGAACTATTTATGCATTGAAATTATTAGATTGTTGTTCATGCTTTTATTTCATATGAACCCTAGTTTATGATATTTTGTTGAAAGCCTTTGAGCATTTATTTTCATGCATTGATTTTGGAATTTTAAAGTGAGTTCAAGAGTATTTTAAAGTATATTTTGAGAAGAGTTTAAGGGATCACAAATGGTTCCAAAAGTACTATTTTCATACTGAGAAAAGAACTAAGATTTATGATTAGTATGACAGTCGAGTATGTCATCAATGTTTAAGCAGTATGACATCTAGATATGCCGTCAATGTTTATGCGGTATGACTTCCCAAGTCATCAATGATCCTATAATAATATGATTTCAGATATAGTTTTCATTATTGCAATCCAAATACACATTATTTCAAGAGTTTTAAGGGAACTTTAATGATTCCGAATGTCTCATTTTTATATTGAAAAAGATAGCACTATTTTCAAAAAAAATATAAAGAGTTTTCAGAAAGATTTAGTGCAGCTTTAGTTACCTCATAAAGAGGCCTCTTGAGAAATTATCTCAATCTAGAGAGTAATTTTACATGGAGTACAAATATATTTTGGGAGTAGTATTGAGCACCGATTTGGGGTAAGATTTAGGATAACTCAAACTCCATAAACTACGTAGCCAGTGTAGATAGGATCGTACCGCAAGATAGGCGACTCCTCACCTGCCTCAATAAGGCTTTTCAATGGATCCATCCATTCAGTTGCGTTCTATACTCCGACAAGGTATAGGGCGGCTTTGGCAATGTGGGTAAGACGTTGTATCATCACAAGGTTCATAGTGATGGTTGTCGGTTAGAGAAACTCCCTAGTAAAAGTAAAGTAAAGAATTTTTTATATATATTTCAGTTCAGTATTTACTATTATTGCATTCCTACAATAAGAGCTTAAATGATTTTCATCATGATCTACACTATATTTTAGTTGAGTTACTTTCAGCCTTTCAGTGCAGCTATTTGTCTTATTCAGCCCTATTATATACTTGTACATTCAATGTAATGATGTCATTCGACCTGCATCATTTCATGGTGCAAATTCAAGTACTTAGGATCATCAACAGGAGTGTCATTGAGATCACATCATCCATTCGTCAGCTTTTGGTGAGGCCTCCTTACTTTCGAAGGACCCCAGTTTTATGATTTGTTAGTAGTAGCGTTTGGAGGTGTGTGGGTCTTGTCCTGACAACTATCTTTATATAGTAGAGGCTTCATAGATAGACAGTCTTGGTCAATCTTGCAGTATTCAATTTCAGATGTTTTATTTAAGACTTTATATTTCATACTCAGTATTTCTTTCAGATTGTTTTGAGATTCAATAAATTGTTTTAAACATTTTCTTCAGTTTTGATGCTTGTATGCTTGAGTTAGTCTTCCACATTGTAGTCAGCCAAGACAAGGGTTCGCTTGGGAACCAACAATAGTTCTCAAGTACCTGCCACGTCCAGGGTATAGGCTCGGGGCGTGATAAACTTGGTATTAAAGCATAGTGTTCAAGTGTCCTTGAGTGTCTGTGAAGTCGTGTCGGTAGGATCTTATTTATGGTTGTGAGTGCCCCACTTTTATAAATAAGGGATGACAGACATTTAAGAAAAGTTTGCCTTCTTTCATACTCTAAATCATGCAATAGAACTATACCATAAGAAATTTATTCATAGTCGTGCATTTCTCAAATCCATTAGACTACTCCTCATACTCAAGGCGATTGAAATAGCAAAGCCCAAATTCTTATTGATGAGTTACTTTAAGATAAAGTCTTCAGAAAGTAAAGATATTGTGCATGGCTTGAGAGAAGCCCGTTATGTGCATTCAGTGTATTGATTCAAAAGAATTCACCCTTTTTCATATGAACCATGCGTTCGAGTTAGAAGAAAGATGTGCTCTCAAATTCTCTTCTCTAAACCTTGTTCCAGATGAGACCCTTAAGAGGGAAGTGTGTTCTAGAATGCTTGAGTAGCATTTTCACCCGAAAGATAGTATCAGTTATGATGTTAGAAGCAGTAGTAGTAAAAGTGCCCAGGGTTAGAAGAATGCATTTAGAGGTGTGGTAACCTAAGAAATAGGGATAGTTATAGAGTAAAGTGTGTAGTTTCACTCAGGCACCTATTAAGTTATTAATGAGGAGTTTTCCCTTATGGGTAGGCTAAGAAGTGATGATTTTGTGTAGATTTCATGATAGAAGGCAGATGAATAGTTACTAGTCACTATGAGTTAGAGTATACTTTAACCGGGAAGGGGTTTATGATGAGGGGTCAATGCATTTGTACCGACCATGTATAGGTGTTGAATAAAAGAGCCGAGTATTCATGATGCAATAGATTTAAGTTAGGCTTATAATTTTTGAAAAGAGGGCCCCATGGTATTCAGATATTATAGAACTAATTAAGTAATGATGTATAGTAAATTGGTAAATAGTACTCCAGTTATGAAAGGAAATAAGATGATATTATGTAAATAGGTAGGTTGTGAGATAATGATTGAGTACTTATCATAAGGTCTTAGTGTGCAAGTGTTTCTTAATTTCATTTGGCAGTCATAAGTAGTATAAGATGTGAGCAATTATATTGATGTATGTGTTTAGTATTATAGACACTAAGCTTGAATTTGAGATGAGTATCGTGATAAAAAGGATGACAACACGAGGGTGATGATATTAGTTTTGAAATTTGATCTAGTAGATTTGACATAGAGTAGGCGAGGAATTAAGATGTTAGTTGCAATGAATGTGAATGGTTCAAATGTGGTATTATGACCCTTAGATGAGAGCAGTGAAATGTGGCTAAGTCATTAGATAAATAAGAGCATTAAGAGGTGTACCCAAGGTCGTATATAGTCAGATGAGGCTCTAATTAAGTTTATAATTTTCATGTATACCTAGATAGTATATTTGAGCTATCAATGTGGAGTAGGCTGATATAAGCATTATTTATTACCCTTAAGAGTTTGATAGAAATGATTTTATATAGCCAATGATGGGCCTCTTAAATATAGTTCAAGTTTCCTCCCATTAGGTTGATATGAACTTAGAAGAACGGTATTTGTAGGTTAAGAAGGAGAAGTCAGTCTAGTAAGAGTTAGATAAGGTGGCCTTATAAGCCAATGTTGGTAATGGTTATAGAAAGACTTTTATAGAAGCGGAAAGAGGTTAAGAGAAGCATCTCATAAAGAAGTCCTAGAAAGAATTTTAGTACCTACACGTGGGAGTTTAGTATCCATGAGATTAGCATTTCCCGAGTACTAGAGTAAAGTGAATGTAGACTAGTTTAGAGATGATGGAATAGACCCATAGCTTTAAAGTGTTGGCTTCAGACCTATGGGGGAGATGATAAGATGAGAAATCAAGTCAGGAATTGAGAATCAGATAGTGATGTGTTCAGAAAGAGTTAAAGTGATATATCGATCCATTCATACTCTAGCGTATTCCTCAAAGTTCAGTTGTTACAACATCATATTGATGTCTCTAATATCATAATTGTTTTCATGACCTATGCCCATACACTTCAGACAGATTCACATTTACGCTCACTTCCCAGGATGAGGGGCAAAAACTTTAGCCCTTTGATCTCAACTTACTCCATAAAGTTATGGATATCAGCCTCATGATATGAACCTATTCAGATAAGCACTCATGTCTCATAGTATGCTCAATCTTGTGAATTCATGACTTACTCTCAATGCCTAGCAACAAAATGTTATGTCATGCATATTCTTATATCACATTTCTCAAATGAATCGTGCTTATGATCTTTCGCCCTAAAGCTCTTTCAGTGATCCTTTTTAGTTTTGAGAATGATGTTGCTGATAATAGTTGTGTGATGATAGATAAGAGAGGGTTGATGTTTCTTATTGTGGTAGTGATGGTGTGCTTATTCCATCTAAGGTTATAAATGTGGAGAAGGAAGGAGATGAGGCTTTACAATGAGTAATCGTTAGATGAGAATAGTTAGTTGGTTTCCTGGTAGTCATGCATGGAATTTCAGCTGATAGAGATGATAGAAAGGTGGGAAAGTCTAAGAAGAGTTGGTTACCTAGAATTACATGAAGTGGATATAGTAATAAGCTTGAATGTGGTGTTGATAGTAAGTGGATAATTGCATTGTGCGACTAATGAATTCTTGAGTAGAACTTGAGGTATGTTGAATGAGGTGGTAAGAAGTAGTATTCACGGAATGAAAGTGCCAACACGTATAGATCATGATTATGTGATTTAGATTAGTATGATCATCTTATAAGTATCACCTTGTGATTTAGAGTTAGGCTTGCAAACAGTGCCGTAAGATCGAGCATGCAATTAGACTTAGATCTTGTAAAAGTAGTCATATACCCTTGTAGGGGCTATGAGTTGCAGCTAATGAGGTGTAGTATTAAGAAAGGAGGGCATGGTTCAGAGGTGTGGCAAGGCGTGAAAGTTAGCAGTCATATCACTTAAGGCATAACAGTCCTATCATATTCTTACTTCAGGCCCAGATACCCTTGTTTCATGTAAATAGCTTCAGATAGAGCGTGACTATGTTCAAACCCATATCGTTCGTGACTTATGTTATAAAGACGGTTTGAAATTCTTACTACGAATCAGTTCCACCTATTTTAGTAGGTACGTTTAGAAGTCAGAAAGATAGTAAGAGTAATTATTTTCCTTTCCATGCTCGATTGAACCATCATTTGAGGACGAATGATCCCAAGGGGGAGATATTGTAACACCCCCAAAATGTTTAATCTAAGTCCTGAACCATTCTTCATTTGCGTATAAGGTCATATCGGGTAATTCTTAAATTGTGCTTAGGTGTTAAGGTCAGGTCTTTAGTGTGGAATAATTTAGAGATGAATAAAGGTCACAAGAATCCCCTAGTCCAAAGTTAAGTTGAAAGCTTCCTTACCAATTAAGTTTTAATATAAGATTCTACTTGGGTCAACTTCAAATGACCATATCTCTTAGAATATGAAGAGTTACGTGGCCCATAACCTATCAATTTAAAGGTACTTGAGTCTTCTTTCTAACGCCACCAAGGTTGCATAAATTGGAGTTTGAAGTAAAAGGTTATGCCCATTTTAATGGACACTATCTTGCCACACGCCAGCCGCGCGGTGGAGGAATTTTTCACTCGGGCACGTGGCAAGATAGCAGCTACTTCCTTCCTACACGGTTGGCTGCGCACCTGAGGCCTTTTCCATGCGGGCGCGCGGGTGTCTGGAGCCTTCTAAAAAAACCCCAAAGATGTAGTTTACCTCCCTAGTTCATAAAGTTATCCTAGAAAGAAAAGTTTTGGAGAAACTAACTTCCTCCAAGGTTCATCCATCATCAAAGGTAAGATTTAATCATAGAACTTCATAATTTCTGCATCTTAACACGAATTAATAACTCCTACTCATGAACAGGAAAGCTCCTCAAGAACTCATCTCTAAGGCTCAAGAAACAAATTCTTGCCATCTTTTCATCCTAATATCTCACCTTTCTCAAGAATTTTGAGTGCATAAGGTATGTAAGGTTATTCATAGTGATGGACTGACTTCGTCCTCATGCCCTACATCTCAATTCAGTCGATAAAAGATTAATCTAGGGTTATACCCTTAGTTTCTAGAATTCTTGATATGAGTTAAGTTATTGATTTCGAATTCTAAATTCTTGACCATGAGTTGCACTATTTATGCATTGAAATTATTGGGTTGTTTTTCATGCTTTTATTTCACATGAACCCTAGTTGATGATATTTTGTTGAAAGCCTTTGTGCATTTATTTTCATGCATTGATTTTGGAATTTTTAAAGTGAGTTCAAGAGTATTTTAAAGTATCCTTTGAGAAGAGTTTAAGGGATTACAAATGGTTCCAAAAGTACTATTTTTATATTGAGAAAAGAACTACAATTTATGATTAGTATGACTGTCGACTATGTCATCAATGTTTAAGAAGTATGACATCTAGATATGTCATTTGAAACGACCCCAAAAATGCCCGAAAATGTGCTTCGGAAACACCTATAATTGTAATTTCCATTTATCTCAAAATCCGTGCATGATTTCGGAAATTCGACTTCATATTCTTATTTGTGGGGTCAAATTGAGTGGGAAATGGGTCTAACCCGAATTTTAGAGCAACCGTATCAAAATTCGAAAATCGCAAAAATTGCGATTTGGAGGGTCAACTTTAAAGGGGCATATCTCTTAGCACACAAGGAACTGGAAGGGCTGCAACCTAATCAAATTAAAGGCTCCTTTGAGTTAGCTTCCAACTGCACTTGGTTTCAACCATATTCCGCATTAGGATGAGGGAGTTATGACCATTTTCGTAAACCCTGTCAGTGCAGAATTTCCGATTCCAGTGAGCGAATTTTCTAGGCGGGTTGGAGTCATTTTTTATAAAAAGGGGATATGTCCCATATTTAGTCATTTTCTAAACTCCAAAAACACTCTCTAAGCCCTCTCCAAAAATTCCACCAAGATCTTCAACCAAATTCAAACATCTCAAGCTCTAATTCCGGATTCATGACTCAATCTCAAGCTTCGATTCTCCATTCCAATCTTCATCAAGGATTCTCCAAAGTTGAGGTATGTGGGTTTGATTGTGGAAACCTTCCTTTCCACAAGTCCAACCATTTATCCTCTATTTCTACTTCAAGTTTATGGGTCCTCATGATCAATTATGAATTCTTGAATTACGGAATTACTACTACACACCCTATTATGGTACTTTTTGCATATTATCATGAAATGGAATTTTTATGTGATGTTTATGGTTTACATGCTTCCATGATCAAATTATGAAGGTTGATATATATATGTAAGTTGTTGGTGGGCTGATTTATATGGATTTTGGAATTGGTTGGACTTAGTATTCTTGAAATACATGATTTCATTTACATGAACAATTGCCCACCTTGTGTTTGATAAAATGCCCATGTATAGAATTCTTAGGAAAGGGAAGGTCCAAG